>JAOWCC010000577.1:153052713-153572426 GCA_030867875.1 Actinernus sp. WN-2022
TCTCAAAAATAATCCGAGACTGCGAGACGGGAAAAGTAAAGCGAGACTCCGAGACCCGACCGCCAGAGATTTCAAGACTTTACCTTCTCTCATTCTTAGAACCACAAAGGATTTTGAGGCAAAAAGATACGTTTATTTATACATTATACACCATTTGAAAGGATTTATAAAATTCTCATAGTCATATTTTCACAAACCCAACGTCATAGATTGGGCTGCCTGTGGAGGAACTAAAACCCCAGGGATCATGACCCAGGAACCAAAATCCTAGAGGGAAACCAAAACCCTAGAGATATGGTTCCGGCCGGAACAATGGATCACTTGTGTCAACCTCGTTCCCAGGGGTCTTTACTTTCGACGCCATCTTTGATTAGGCGCGTAAAGACCCCTGGGAACGAGGTTGCTTATGTGTATACGTGCATGTATGCCTGCAGGTGACGCTGATGTGAACTTTGCAGATGCAACAGTAGTCATGACGTCTAAAGTAGCTGTTGTAAGTGCAAAAGATGGATTAATTTACGTTTCTTCAAACGTCTGTTTAGCTGTAAATATATTATGCACAATGTATGCACTTTAATAGGATATTTTGTGGGAATGTGCATTGCACGGGAGATTTCACATAGTAATTATATGTTATATCTTTCTCTTGATATGACAGATCTATGATACTATAGAAAAATCACATGCCTGACGAGGTAATGCCACGTTAAAGTGCATATAAGCCCTAGTCAGTTATCTTTGATATCGATTGTACATGAAGTGGATAGTCCAACGGTAGAATATTTCTTGGTTTGGGTGTTGCGTCTACGAGAGATAAAGGTTTATATTTCGAATATGCTAATGATGTGATGTCATCACCGACATCACTTATTATGCAAAAGCATGCTGGTAAACAAAAAAAATTGAGTGGCGGATGCCTCTGCAGACTAATTATGTATTCAAAATCTTGAATTTTTATTGGCTGATAAAGAAAGGGTGCAAAATTTCCTCCATATGGATTGGCCTTGATCTAGCCATGAAATACTGCTCTGTATTTCACAGAAAAATCATTAAATACTGCCTTGTATTTCATAGTAAAGCTGAGCACTGATTGGCTGAAATATAAGATTTATAGCATAATAAATAACAAATAGAATATCATAACAAATACAACTGTGGCAAGTTGAGGAAGCTTTAAGTAATTAATTTATTGTAGACTGAAATACACATGTACAATGTATGTACATGTTTGGTATTCATCTGATTTTTTCATGTGCATCTACAGGTGACTGGTTCTAATAAAGGTGTTGGTTTTGCCATTGTCCGTAGCCTATGCAAGAAGTTTGATGGCACTGTGATCCTGACAGGTACATATTTTTTTACAATGTATAGATTTATGTTCAGCTTTATTGAGATGGGTCGAAAGATTTTGACCATAAATTATATGTTTTTTTAGTATTCTTTTGAGGTACACAGTCTTAAATTCTGAAGTAATTAAGTCAGGTTAAGGATGGTATCGAAATACAAATGTAGTTACTATACTCTCCCACAGAAGGTCAGTGGTGGGAGAGCTACATTAATAGAGCAGGTCTAGATGATAATTTCATTTTCTAGAGGTTGAAGTCATACATGCAACCTTTTGGACTTCCTTAAACAGGCCGTTTGTACTATAATTATTACATCAGTTGAGTACAACTACATATTTGTACGAGAAACCTTTTCAAATAATTTTTCTTCAGACTTTAAAATTCCTATGAGAACACCAATATGATGGTCTAAATTAGAGGAACAAAAGAATCTGTGCAAATAATTCTGGTAGTTTTAGTCAACTGACGTAACAGTGCAAACAGTGTATTAATGGTAACTATTATTAGACTGAGAGCTTGAAGTTTTCGTTATACAAATAGTGTGTCTATTGAGGAACTATCGGCTGATAGTTGCATGCCTGCAGAAATTTGATGTTCTTAAAACAAGTAAAAGCCCTAGAATGCAGTTTGAGGGCTTGTATGCCAGTTTACATGTGCTAAAATTATTTTGGGTGAACTATAACAACAGATAGTTGGAGATGGGTGCATCCCAGACTCAACTACATGTATCAAAGTCGACAGAAACTAAGAGCAAGAAGTCAAATTGTTTTAGTATAACAAAGCCACCGGCTTTCTATGAACTTAAATAAGCAGTCAAGGAAACTGTCAAAAAAAAATTTTCTAAGTGATTTTTGTCTGCAGTGCATACACAGTTGACTATTGATTGATAAACAATGTCTGGCTATAGCCTGAATAAGATGGCAAGTTTGCCAATAGATGGTGGCTGGGTACTTATAGTAACAATCATGTTGTATTTGATAGTTGTTATTCTAATTGTTGCTGATTATTTATTTATTTATTTATTCACACATTCACTAATAATTACAACTGTTATTGTGTAGTTCCAGAAAATATCCATATAACCTCCCCTCCACATACAAGTCAGTCTTTCCACATCAAACATTTGAAAATATAATTCATTGCAATCGATTTCGCGATCGTTTTTTGCCTAGTAATTCCAGGATGCATGTGCTAAGAACAGGTACCGGTATTCTGCGATTAAAACTGCTTTATATACTAGTAATTATTTGTATCTCGTGCGTGAGTATTGTATCATAATCATGTTTGTTTTATTTATATACAATCATTAAACCTGGAAAAGTCTGGAAATTCCAGAGGGGAGGGGGGGGGGGGGGGGGGGGGGGGGGTACAATTTGGGCACCCATTTTGGAAGATCCAGAGGGGAGGGGGGGTCAAAGACAGACAGACAGACAGACAGATGATTTTATTTGGAGCCTTATACTAATGTGTACATTGGCAGTAGCCCAAATAAATTTACATAAAAGACAAGTTATATCAATAAATAAAAGTTAATCATAGAATGTTATGAAGTTGTCCTTTTCTTTCTTTCTTTTACGCATTCATAGATAAATTTGGCAATTTGGTTTTGCACAGCTCTATCCTTGTTTGGGGGGTTTATGATTAGTAAAAATACCTCATTAGGCATCATTCTGTTTATTTTGATTTTCATTTGATCCTCCAGATAATCGAAAAGGTTTTTCCTTATATTGCGGTATGCTGGGCATTTTATTAAAAAATGTTCTTCATCTTCAATGCCATTTGTACAAATGGGGCAAATTCTTTCTTCGGGTATTTTGTAAGGTTTCGAGTAACGCCCAGTTTCAATTGCCAATTTGTGATTACTTAGCCTCAGCTTTGTCAATGCTATTCTGTGATTGGTATTGGTGACCTGTATGAGGTACGTAGTCTTCACAATTATAATTGGACTTGAATCTGCGTAAAGTCCTTAATTTATTGCTTTGGCGGGATCTTTTCTTTTATCGTTATTTATGTCACTAAGCCAAGTTTGGTACTCTATGTCCTTTAGTCTCTGGCTTATAATACTCAAAATGGTTTTGCGATCAGGAACTGATGTTTGTACGTTTGTCCATATTTCCCCTAGCCCTATATGATACAGCAGGGCTTTTACTTTTTGGTGCCAAAATTCTTTGCTTTCCTTATTTTTTATATCGTTATATATTGTACAGGATAACTTGATTTGTTCAGGGTCATTCAGTTTCAGCCAGAAATTGATGTTTCTACATTTTGCTTGGTAACGTACAGGAAATCTCCCTAGCTCTGCTCTACATGCATTGTTGCTACACATCTTGCTAACACCTAAGAGCCATTTGCAAAATTTAGTTTGGACTGACTCAATTGGGTCTTTGTCTAGTTTTTCTTTACAATCCACCCCCCATACTTCGCTACCGTAAAGTAAAATAGGGGTTATTAGCGCATCAAATAATTTTATGGTCAGATTAATATTTTCTCTAAAATGGTCACCCATTTCTTTCCTTAATTTATACAATGCTTTTAGCGCTACCTTTTTTAGCTCTTGTTTAGCGAGAGCAAAATTTCCGTAGGCACTTGATTGAATGCCTAAGTATTTAATATATGACTTAACATTTGTTAGTTTATGACCTCCATATTGAAAAGCGTAATTGTTCATAGTTTTCCCACCGTTGTTGAATATCATTACTTTTGTTTTGTCAAGATTTACATGGAGATCTGATGTTTCGCAAAATTCCTCTAGTTTCTCAAGGTAGCTTTGCAGTCCTTTTGCAGACTTAGAAAATATAACTAGGTCATCTGCATATAATAAACAACTGAATGGCCTCTCATTTAGTTGTATATCATTAACATTTGTTTGGTTAAGCGTGTCAGGCAAGTCATTTAGGTAGAAATTAAATAGGGTGGGAGAAAGCATACAGCCTTGTTTTACTCCGGCATGGCAAGCGAAGGCCGGAGTTGTTGATTGGTCTATTTTAACGGATGATTTATCATTTGAATACATGGATGTCAAGACCGCAAGAAATTTGCCGTTTATTCCTGCTTTACTGAGCTTCTCAAACAATTTGTGTCTTGGTATGCAATCAAATGCTTTTCTGAAATCTACAAAACAAGAAAAAAGCAAGTTGTTCACCTTCTTTGGTTTGGTTTTTACGTATTTATCGATAAGGGTTTTCAGAATGAAAATGCTATCGGTGGTACCGTGTTTTTTTCTAAACCCACATTGTTCCGGTTTCAATATTCCTTTTTCTACTAGGTAATTATAGAGTCTAGTGTTCATTATGGACGTGAATACTTTGCCTAATGACGATAAAAGTGTAATCCCTCTGTAATTTTCTACTTTAGAGGGGTCATCTTTTTTATGGACTGGCACAATTTGGCCGAGACTCCATAGGGATGGATAATGCCCCGTACTTAAGATTCTATTGAACAGAATGTGTAAGGGCCTCATTAAAGCATCTTTGCCAGTCTTTAAAATTTCATTCAATACATTATCTGCCCCTGGAGCCTTGTTACCTTTTAATTGACTAATGACTGTGGCTATCTCTTGCACAGAAATCGGAAAATCTAGTGGTCCCGCTTCCTCAGTGTGTAGTGTTTCTAATGTGTTTTCATTATCACTAATAGAATTCTGTTGTTTGAAGTACTCGTGAAATTCCCGTGCTTTATCTATGTATCAATTTGTTGTTTATTACTCTTCTTAGTGAAGTTGAAAAGCTTGCTGAGTTTTTTCCATACCTGCTTTGAATTCTTAAAATCAATATCAGCTAAGTTTTTACTGAAGAATAAGTTCTTTTTGTGTCTGCATAATTTCCTAAAAACTTTCTTATTGCAGTGCAAGAGTGACCTTAGTTGTGCATTACCCGGGTCGCGCGAAATTTGTTTCCCGAGGGATTTTAAGTTTTCTTTCTCAAACTCACATTCTTCGTCAAACCATAGTTTATTTTGTTTCGGTGTTTTGTTGTTAAATGAGGTGTTTTGGTAGCGCAAGCCAGCTTCTTTGCATACGTCAGATAAGGTTCCGGTAAATAATTCTGTCATTGTGTCTAGTATATTACTATTGTTTAAAGCTGCACTTAATTTATTTTGTGTTTCAGTTGATCCTAGGAGTTCGTTTAGCTTGTCCTTTGTTTTTTCGTCCCATAACAACCTTTTGGACTTAGTCAAAGATCAAATCCCTTCCGTGGGGGAAAATCCCCCAAAGCATCTGAGACACCATATCAAGGGATATACTACATGTACATGTAGATACTATGTGAAAAAGATAATTACATTAGAATAATTGAAGGGGTCAGTGCAAGAACAGCATAAGTGACTATAGTCTCCTTCGCAGCCATTCACAGTGGTTCTTGGATTCTGAGAACTGCATTCTGATATAATTTTATGTGAGCTGGTGCAGCTATTACATGTATGTACGTAAGGAAATGAGGTACTTTAATTTTTTTACTGATAGTTTAGTTTTGTCTTTCTTTAAAAATGGAGACTTCAGTCAACTCTCGCCTTGCAGACACGTACCCCACTATTATGGACATGCACCCCGTTATTACGGACAGCAGACAGATCCCCAGCGAAAGCTATAGAGGTTTGACTGAGAATAACTCCTGCTATTGGAGACTCTAGCTATTACAGAAATGTGGACACTTCACACGGTCCCAACATAACGTTTTTATTGTTTTGGCTCTCGTTATAATGGACACCCAGGCCTAAAGTGAAATGAACGTGATTTCAGCTACAATAATTATTAGTTGATGCCGTAATGTCTAGCTTCATAAACATGTCCCTCTATAAATGCTCCACCTTTATAGTGGACATTTGGGGACTAAAATAATGTCTATAACGTGAAGTTGTTTCTTCTAGAGCACGGTCAATTTGCACTTGCAAGGGAGTTTAACAGGCTTGGGGAGAAAGTTAGTGAAACTGCTGCCAAAAGCAGAAAGTCACAGAGAACATCAGAAGCTTTTTCGTGAATGACTTGGATATCTCGGTCTGACTGACTGAAATGCAGGTTACACACCTTAATTGTCAGCACTTTAATAGATCCTTTATAGAGCATGCTTGTGCGAAACGATAAGCGGTTAAACTAAATCAATCTCAGTACAGTACAGAAAGTTACAGTTCAAGAACATGCATGTGATCATTACTTTGTTATAAATACCTCTCAAGACTCGTAAGATTGTGAAAAATTGGTCAGTTAATAGTGTTATCCACAACATGTGCGTAAATAAACATTTTCATGCTGTAATCACATTTTTTTTCTCGTACCCCGCTATTGCGGACTCGTGCTATTACGGACACCAAACCACGGTCCTGAGGGTGTCCGTGACTATAATGAGAGTTGACTGTATATATATAATTATAATAATATGGAAACAGTAATTCATATCTCACTGCATGGGGATCTGGTTCCCTTCACATACAGTACATGCACAAATCTGTTCAATCATAGACTGGTAACTATACCATGATATATTATAGCGATGTTCACTGCCAGTGACACGTCATCCATTGTCATTAATGTGCCAACCAGAGATCAATTGGTTCCTGACACAAAGCGGCCTTTTGAAATCATGGTTCAATGGCATATTATTAGCATAACAATTGTAATGTCTATCAACATGAAACATTGCTATACATGTATTACTATTCTGTGCTCTGTCACTGCATTCCGATGCACAGAAAACGTTTATATTTTATATTCTCTATCAAACAAGACAGTGTAGGAGAGCCACGAACCAGTTGTGTTTATTGGGAGATATGAGGTTACAGGTAACGTAACTAGTTTCAACGTATACAACGTGTATGTAGGCTTGGTCAGCCGATTGTAAGTAGAGGTTTTATAAATATAAATGACAAGGGGTCGTATTAATTATACAAAAAAATATGGGAATTTTGGACCCAGCAACAACGGGTCAAGTTAGAAACTGGTTAGCGTCAAGTGATATGCAAATGCTTTCGCTAAACTTATAAGCAGTGAACAACTCCTAAGGGAGTAGTGTGAAGCGCTAATTACGCATGCCCAATATAAACACATTAACCTAACTTGTATAATATTATTATGGGTTCTACAATTATGCAGGCGTCAGGTCAAAAGTCCTTAATGCTCTTCAGATGGTAACCTCTTATGATAAACAATAATGCTTATCTAATTGCAGCACGTAATGAACAACTGGGAAAGGAGGCAGTTGAAAAGCTCAAAGCTGAAGGCTTGAACCCTGAATTTCATCAGCTGGACATTTTGTCTAAAGAGAGCATTGATAGAATAAAGAATCACTTGGAGAGGAATTATGGAGGGCTTGACTTACTGGTTAATAATGCTGGTATTGCTTATAAGGTAACACATTTTGTAACAGCAGGATATTACATGTACATTTAATATATAATTATCAATAAGATACATGTGTATACCTCTTTCTAAAAAGTGATATCTTCACACGTGAAGATATAAATGATATCTTCACGTGTGAAAATATCACTTTTGAAAACATGACTGATTTTTACAACTTTTTAGTGAGAGGTATGTCATAGAAAATTATATATTAAACAGAATATTATGTGCCTGCTTGGAGATACAAATTTTATCTTCTTGTGTTGATGAAATAATTTATCTTACTCGTTCGCTGCACTCACTCATAAGATATGCATCAGCACTTGGAGATAAAATCCATATCTCTGCACGGCCATGTAATATCCTCTCTTTATATCGGGGGTTGACTAGTGCATTAGGCTCGAGAAATGGGGATTATTTCAAATAAATGGCAGGAGGCTCTTGGAATAGATACTGTTGTGCTATATTGGAGGTTTAGTTGCGGTCGGCATTGATTTTTGATGAAAATTCGACCGTGATGTTCGAGTGATTGGTGTTATGAACGATTTTATTTGTCATGTTGGAGCACATCACGTGCCTATGATGTCATACATAAATTAACATGGCATGAAAACTGTTATGGGACTAGTACGTAACACTCCCGGGGTTGATTACCTCACGGCGCAGGCTAGTACCCCCTCTACGGGCATCCGCATTTAGCACACAAACCCTAGCTCTCACTACGTTGTCTTTACTCTTCAGTAACTCCATAACACGTGCTAACTTCCACGAACAACGCGCTGATGTCTCGTCCTTTAATGTCGTCTGTAGCTATTGGTTGCACACATACCTCTAGCGCTACCTGGTTGCTTATGCTGAGTTTCCCGTAAACTCAGAAGATACTCATTACGCCACTGCTTCGCAAAGCCTTCAAGCAGTCTGAAATGATACCTCGCTCTCTTACTCACCCGGCATGGTCGTGGTCTGACGTCCGTAAACTAATTAAGTCAGCTGGAGTCAATGGGTACGAAAGCCCATTCTCATCATCATACATGTAGATGTACGTCAACGGTCTATTGTTCAACATCGATTCAATTTCCACGATCAGAGTCCGCAACTCCTCGAAGCTTAACGACGATCGTCCAACAGACTTCTTTAACACTCCGTACTAAATGCTCCCAGAATCTACCCCACCATGCCAGGGTGCATGCTCCATAATAAATTCCCACGCAACCTGCTTGTTCACTCACTGGTTAAGTACTGCAGCACTTCACTCGACCTCACAATCTTCTTAACTTCAAACGATGCTGACTTAAAGGTCTTAGCGTTGTCGGACAACATTTTGGCCGATAATCCTCTACGGCTTGTAAATCTTCTAAACTCTTGCAAAAATGATCAATGCAACTGTCAAATTCTCCGTTATCTCGAGATGGATAGCACATGTAGAGGCACAAGTAAACAAACAACAATAAGCCTTACTTGTTGTGTCTGATGACCCACTCTTAACGCATAATGGACCCGCGAAGTCAGTCTACGCCAGTGAACATGAACTGGTATAAGGAAACTACCATACTGCTCACCCTTCACTCCTAGGGACTCTACGCCTCTTACATTGACCCTGACCTTGTCATAAACTACCCTCAGTTGATGTGGCCTCTCTCCGGTACAATTTGGTAATTTTAGAAGGTCATCCATGTGTACAGATATTATCTGTTGCATTTTGCCAAAACGATCACGCAAAATGTCCAAAACAGCCACATAATTTGCTTCTGACAATGTTAGCCCTTGTATGGCTCTCGCTGCTGGACCTTCTAGTAATGCTTGCAGATAATTAAACATATCAACGGACAAAAGGTTGACATTCTTTTGCATGGCACTATCAAAGCAGCTATCCCAAAACGCTATAAATTTAGTAATCTCACCATTAAACTTCGGTAAGTACCAACTTCGGAAGCCTAAATTGCCCTTGGTTTTGCTCTTCCTGTCGACTCAACTGAGAACTCTTGATGACTCTGCGGTGAATCACGAATTTCTGGCCAGTTTACCTGCTGATCATGACTGAGCACGTTATCTTGACCCGAAGGCGAACACGTTTCCTCCCGGGGCTCTGGACTTGGAGCACGTGCTCGGTTGTCAAACGACGAAATTTCACTCTTTATCTCTAAAATTCTTGTGTTAACCTCTTCTTCTTCGGCAATCTCCTCCACTACATGTATATCTTCCACGGCACAAATTTCCATGATTTGCTCATCGAAACCTTTCAACAGCTGCAACTTTTCATCCAGCGATTGCCCAATAATCTTCAGTCGACTCGAGGAGTTTATACCCTCCATCACAGGCAGCCCAGACTCGACATATATTTCCCGCCTTTTGGGTTACCTGTGGTATGTTTCATAAGCGATCTCGGAAGAGTTTACATAATTGCTCCTTGTGAATTCTCTTTTCCGATTCCTACGAAATAAATCTTCAATAATAAAAGATTGATACTTAATGAAGTTTTGTGAGTGGTTTTGGGGTGATTTGGGGACTTCTAAAGCAGTTTATTAGGCCTCGACGTTTTGACCGTTGGCCGCGTGTCTATCTCATAGCTACAAATATACACAAGGTATGCAGCTTCGAGCCGCTTTTCATCGATGTCACCTCACTCGCCGCCGAAATTCGACAAGAAATTCAAATCGATTTCGCCTCTGCTTTCGGCACACAAATCCAGAGATGTGTAAGCACTTCTCATCCACGTTTCAGGCCAAACGACGTGAAAACGGCCTGGAAAATAAATCCCGAATTCAAAATATATCCATCGCTATATGATCTGCAGATTGATCGGTCCACAAATCAGCGGTAGACATCGCAGGCGGTGCTTTCAAGATGCGTAGGCATGGCAACTGCATCTTGAAAGCACGCCATAAATACAGCAAGTGATAAATACCACGTATAAATCATGCTATTTTTGTTTATAATGACCTAAGAAATATACTGAAAAAGACAATCACATGTTCTCATGAGTAGAGTTTGTTTACTTTGAGTTTGAGCTCATGCGTGGGCATGGCAACTGCATCTTGACAGCACCGCCTGCGATGTCTACCGCTGATTTGTGGACCGATCAATCTGCAGATCATATAGCGATGGATATATTTTGAATTCGGGATTTATATTCCAGGCCGTTTTCACGTCGTTTGGCCTGAAACGTGGATGAGAAGTGCTTACACATCTCTGGATTTGTGTGCCGAAAGCAGAGGCGAAATCGATTTGAATTTCTTGTCGAATTTCGGCAGCGAGTGAGGTGACATCGATGAAAAGCGGCTCGAAGCTGCATACCTTGTGTATATTTGTAGCTATGAGATAGACACGCGGCCAACGGTCAAAACCTCGAGGCCTAATAAACTGCTTTAGAAGTCCCCAAATCACCCCAAAACCACTCACAAAACTTCATTAAGTATTAATCTTTTATTATTGAAGATTTATTTCGAAGGAATCGGAAAAGAGAATTCACAAGGAGCAATTATGTAAACTCTTCCGAGATCGCTTATGAAACATACCACAGGTAACCCAAAAGGCGGGAAATATATGTCGAGTCTGGGCTGCCTGTGCCTCCATGTTGTCGATCAACTCTCTCACTTCTCTACTATATTTTGTCACAACTCCCCGATGCCCCCTTCTCTGGGCCCGAAGACTATCCAATTTCTTTTGATCTTCTGACATGATTCTTCAACGGAATTGAGACCAAATGACGACGAAAAACGACTTAAGTACACTGCCCCTCATCGGGCGCCATGTTATGAACAATTTTATTTGTCATGTTGGAGCACATCACGTGCCTATGATGTCATTCATAAATTAACATGGCGTGACAACTCATGTCACAGGACTAGTACGTAACGATTGGGATCGAGGATTGATGGTGGCTGCGTGCCTGAGCAAAGGTACGTCTGTCTTAGTTTATAGGTCTTAGTCTTGTAGACACCCCAGTCCAGCTGGAAAATTTAGAGCATGAAAGTCAATTTGACTTTACGCCTGAAATACGTATCAGTTACTAATAAACACAAAATTTCAGGTGTGAAACTCAATATGACTTTTTGCCCGAAACATTAATTTTATCAGTATATTTTTGAAATATGCATCAAAACTTCCTACCAAAGCCATGCCATGTGCCTTCTTTCTTTTGCAATACCGTTCATCAAGTTGAGCCCGCACTCACATTATATCACACAATTGCAATTTATACATGTATATCGCACATTTGCGATTTACCTATCGCATATTTGCGATTTACATATCTCGCATTTGCGATTTATATATCGCACTTTTTGGATTTATATATCGCACTTTTGCGATTTACATATCCCACATTTGCGATTTATAAATGGCAAAAGTTACATTGCTTGCAGTCTATAACAAAACAATTTTTTCCAGGTCGCACACTTTTCAGCTCACACATTCCCTGCCCTGCATATTAATACATTTAAGTGTTGTAAATTGATTGTGAATATAGCTCACAATGTCTGAACTGTTTTAATTTAATGTTCCAATCCCACATCCCTTTTATAAAATATGCTTAGTTTCCCGTTATCATATTTTAATATAATAATAATGTCTTCTAGATGGCATCTACAGCCCCATTCTCAGAACAAGTAGAAGTGACATCAAGGACAAACTTCACTGGAACTCTTGACATCAGTAATGTCTTATTCCCTCTGCTCAGACCACATGCAAGGTACATATATTAAGTTTTACATACATGTATGTTATTGATCAGGGGCCAAATTCACAAAACTTTTCCTAAGACATGTCATAAGATGTACTACACACTTTCCTCAGGCTTTGCTCAATTGTACTTGCGAACCTTTGAAACATCATTGCATTGGTTGTCGGAAAATAAGGCAAGAAACTTATACCCATCACGAGCAAAACAAAATCATATGCTGGCATTCACCAAAATGGCCGCTCGCATCGTGTACGTGTGGTTACCAGTTCCCCGGCCGAGATAATTTATTCCAAAAAGTACAAATGTACATGAGGACATAACAACAATAATCTCGATTTATTTCGCTTGGGAAAGCACAGGTAGCCCACACTTGACCACAGGGAGTCCACTGCAAGATTAGTAAATTGCATTCTCTTTGATGAACGCAATAATAAATAAACCATGTCCACCTTAGAGAGGTGTCCGCTTTACACTGGTGTCCACTATGAGAGTTGACTGTTTAAATATTGAATTGAATGAACATAACTAATGCAAATGATTAATTCTGGGACATTTTTTATCATTCTCTCTTCTGGGACTGGGCAGAAGGGGCTGCTCCTCCACCTCCCATCCTTATGCCACTTAAAGTGCATATATGCCCTGGCTAATTATATTTCTTACGAAGAGACTAGAGGCCATAGACAAAGGATTCCTGAATAAAAAGTTGATTTGATTTATTTGTCATGGTGTATTGGCCATTCAAAGTTGCCCAAAAACGTGTCTTGGGTTGCCTGTGGACGAACATCAAGCACGCTAGAGCGCTTTACAAAATTGGCACTGGGTCTAGTTTGACGTCATCAACAGAACATGCTCGATGCGCTATTGCATGAAAGGCCTTGCCGAATAAAGCTCTCCGAAACATTTAGCACAATATTATCATCTTTCTTGGTTATCTATTCAATTATTTTGCAAATAAGCTAACGTTTTAAACCCGCGAAGAGACGAGTTCTGTTGATGACGTCACGTTTTATTCTCGTCCCAGTCCCCGAAGGTGCGCGGAAATTATTCTACATTTGGAAGTTTAGTCGGTAAAAAAAAAAATGAAAACATTTTTATTTAGAAATTTTGGAATTTTTTCTCTACCTTTTAAGGTCTAAGCTTTAAAAAAAAAAGCATAATTGGCCAGGGCGTATATGCACTTTAAGTGTTGTAATCATTGCTGCACTAATAAAAGTAAACATAATCATTACCACCATCATCTTTTGTACTGAAATTGCAGGGTTGTCAATGTTGCATCCATGCTAGGACATCTGAAGCACATACCATCACAAGAAATTAGAGAGAGGTTTTCTTCAGATACCCTGACAGAGAAACAATTGAAAGAATTGATGGCTGAGTTTGTGAGGTACATGAATTGTACAGTACCTGAGAGAGTAAATATTTTGGTACTCGAGGAGTGGGGATGGACCTTAATAATTGTCATATTGCTCATAATTATTTATTAGTTATTATTAGTTTAAAAGCCATTACCAATCAGTTTGTTCAGTAAAAAAAAATACAACAACAAAAACATGGACACTGAGCAAGACCCACACTTTGTATGTATAGCTTCAGGATGATTTGAAGAATTGAAATATATTTTTTAGAAATTCAAGGAGCAATTCAGTTCACCTGAAACCATTTAATTTAATAAATACCTGCAGTTCTAAGGTATATAAATCATATATACATGTAGTTAAAACTGCACTGCAAATTATATTTTCAATATTGTAGGGATGTTAAGTCAGGAGTGCATCAGGAGAGGGGATGGCCCAGTTCTGGTAAATTCAACCTGTAGTAATGTTATTTTATTATACTGTAAATAATGAATTACATGAAGGACTGCCTCAATGCTAATAAACTATCTTTACATGTTGATAAATCAAATTTTGTCATTTTTCATCCTCCACAAAAAAGTATTATTAATAAAATATTGTAGCCTGAATTTCAGCCGTCTCCTCTGGTTCGTTCCTCCCGAGAGGAACGAACCAGAGGAGACGGCTGAAATTCAGGCTAAAAATATTGGTCAAATCTTATCCTATAAACCTTATGTTAAATACAATGTATCTTGGGGCCTTGATTGATGCTTAAATTTAAATATCAAATACAAGAAATATCAAAAAAGCATCTAAAAGTAATGGATTGTCTCAAAGATTAGACATTATAAATGTTAAAGACATAATATTGGGCAATATTTATTATTCAATATTATATCCTCATCGTACATATGGATTATTGATTTGGGGTAACACTTATCCTACTACACTAATGTCTTAATAATCAATTATGCAAAAGAAAACATTATGAATCATTAATTTTCCTACTTTGATGCCCACACTATAACCCTTTATTTAAGAAACTTTCCTGATCTGATCACTTTACAGTCTACTATATTCATGTTTGATTATCATCATAATAACCTTCTTCTAGCCTTTAATAACTTGTTTCCTTTAATTTCTGAAGTCCACCATTATAACTCTAGATTTGCATCACAATTACTCACAGTCACAGCTGAATTGCACAAGTGTGTTTGCAAAATGAGACACTGATTGGTTGAGAGGAGTGGTGATTCAGAGTGGAATCACCACTGTAGACTATGTGCGCTATTTATAACTTAGCAAAATATCAACAAAAATACTAAATATTCAAGTAATTAATCGCACTATGCGATTCAAGTAAAATCACATGCCTGACTCGGTAATTCCACGTTAAATTGCACTCGAAAAACTGATATTGCCCTTGTCACTTTGCAGCTATATATCGGTTCTCGTGCAATTTAATATGGAATTACCTCGTCAGGCAGGTTATTTTCCTATAAAAGCTGCCCTCTATGTTCCACAAATTCAAACAAATTTATTGTAAGGTATAAAGGTGTTGTCATCTGGAATGCAATTAGTGAAGGTGCAATTAGTGATTAGTAAATTAGCTGTGGTTTTAGTATAAGGAAAGTATATTGCATTTTTTATTTACACTGTCCCACCTATGCTGCCCTGCCTGCCGCTGCTGGTCGTATTGTTTCTAACAGATGGTTGAGCTTTTCACACTGTCAAAAAATCGTGCTTCTTCTATTTGGATCTACGATGGAAATGTTGATATTTTTTTACCACGTTCAGTACTATATAAGAGAGTCTAATCGTTTTCATCTGTCATAACTTAATCACTTTTTTTTCCTTCATCGTGTAGTCTGTAGTTTATAACGTCCGTCTCTCAAATATGTAATACTGTATTGTAAGTGTAACGTGTGAGCCCCCTAGATGAGCTAATAGAACTCTTGGGATGAACTCATAAGACCTCAGAAATCTCACGTCCAGAAATAGCTTCAAATCAAATATTAAACAAAGGCTTTTTTCAAAATACTAATTTTCACTAAATGTCCACCAGCCTCTCAGCAGATTCATATCCCTCCCCCCAAAAAAATATCATTATATCATTATTATTTATTACTCGGGCTGCCTGTGGCAGCACCGAGTCTTAAAATGCAAGCCGTTCTTTTTTTTTTTTTTTTTTAATGGGTGTCGCAAAATTTCTGCGCATGCGTTAAAGGTCAAATTCACACCAATCAGATTGCACTGTGCTGGTCACGCAACAATCGCCAGGTTAATTTATTTACATAATTTAATACAGTAAAGCAAGATGGCGGAAGACCCGCGAGGAACTTTCTCTCTAATCTCTCAAATGTAAGCCAGTTTAATGTTTTATTTAACTTCACTCGTGCGAAAGCCTTCCAACAGGCTCAGGATATTTCAACTGGCGCTATTGTCGGAGCCGAAGGACCGCGTTTTTTACCCAGATGGCCAGTGATTTTATATACGACACGTACGATGACCTGAAGCCAAAGAAATATATATTGGAATCTATATAAAGCCATCGGCTCGCTGTGCTGCATTTAAAACATCCGAGGAGAACATCTTATTTTGGGTGAAGGCACTTCAAGACCAATGTTATGAGTCTCTTAAAAACTGTCAGAGATTTAAATTTACAGTTGGATCAGAGAGTATCGAGATCAAGTTATTTCGTTCCAGCGAGGATATTGACCTAGCGAAAACGGTACAAGCTGTCGAAGGATTTTACTTATAATCATCCACGTCTACTTAACAACAGGAATAGTTATGTGCCAAGGCATGGGCAAAGATAGAGTTTCCCAGATTACAGATGAAAGTAGAGCACTTAATGAATGAAGAAACAGAGGTCACGCGCGACATGCTTGAGAACATGAACATGTTTAACACTTTATGTTATACTAAGAAAACAAAACAAGTTACAGAGCCTGCACGTTCACAAGTCAATGAAAAACCCCAAGAGCCTGTAGTTTTGTATCAACATATCCTCGAAACTCCAAAAGCAACATACACATGAGTCAAATTCAAACCGGAAGAGACGGAATTCTTGAGATTCTTCACGAGGATATTTGTTAGCCCGCAATAAGAACTCTCTCGCTGATTTAATGACCTTGATTTGTAACATGGAGGCTGACCTAACTGTATGCGTAATGAATTCTTACTCTCGTCACATCAAAACGAAACTCAGTCATTTGGAAGACAAATTAGTGCAGCAAGATAATATATACAAGACCGAAATCAAGATGCTGTCATCACATATTATTGACCTAGAAGTTGAAAATGGCGAGTTGAAAGCGGATATTTATAATAAAGCTGAGATCCGACTTTCAAACTTAAAAAAAATAATCAAGAATACAAAAAAGAAGACAATGAAAGACCAAGGTCTCCAGTGTTCCGAGACTACCCAACCTACTAAAGCTTTAGCAACGAATCAGTTTGTTCAAGAGCCATCTTTCTTACATGACAATCCGATCCCTATTCATCAGAATACATTTTCTGTGCTAAATGACGAGAGTTTACAATCACCTGACCGACAACCCACTACTAAAGAAAGGGACCATGAAGTACGGTAGTACGGTTAATTATCGGGTTCAAAACAATGAATATATGCCTGCTCAAATGCAGTGTGTTCAACGAATAAGTAGAGTGTTTCAATTAAAAGGTCAACATACGAGAAAAAGAAAAATATTAAATTACATATATACTAGGGGAGCAGAGAATGAAAGTCACCGCGCTACTGGCCACTCCTAAAGACTGCTAAATTCAGCTAATAATTCTTCACTTTGGTTATTACTAAGAGGATTTCAAATGAAAGTGTATTTGATCTTCAATCTCATGTGGCCCGAGTGTAAGCCCAGATGGGCTCTTGTATTTCTCATAAAATGAAGTTGTGTTCATTTTGTGTCCCCCCCCCCCAAAAAAAAATCATTATTATTTATATTTCTCATAAAATGAACTTGTGTTCATGTCTGGTGATTAGTGTGTGCTTTTGATCCAATAAAACTGTCTTTAATGTACATATTCTGGGCTGCCTGACTCAATTAGTTTCATGCTACTAATTCAGGTGTCCCAGTACTATTACCATTTCATATTTACTCATTGCTGGTGAACCAGCATATAATCGCATATAATCGGGTATATGATGGCCTTAGTACATGGCTTAGATTCTAATCAATTGCTACTATATTCGCTCTACAGTTAGTGTCCCTCGCAGCCGTTTCCTTTGTCGACACGCAACGCTGACCCTCCACACTACTCGACAGCATGTCACTTTCAATTTGAAACTACTAGTTCATACATTTACTCATTCTTACACTGTATGTGATATTCATATTATTATAAGGAGTACAAATAAAGTTTTTGTTGTTATAATTTTTTTTTAAAGTTAATGGCTGCAATTTTTCACCAATTCCTAACAGTAAATGTTATTTGTTTAAGTCATCTTATTTTACATCTGTGCCAGGCCACCTAGCTACGTAGATATTGGAGCTACATTACGGTTGGTCAGTTTCTAATTTTCTGATTGGCTTATTACCATTGGAAATGAGAGGACATACCATGGGGTCTTAGACTACCTCTGACAACGAAATTACCTCAGTCTTGAATGTCGCTGCTACATTGTAGGTGTCCTTCCCCTCAGACTCATTGCCATCTTTGTAATCGGGTCAACAACAAACATTTTCTTCTTACTAGGAACGATTTTTTTTTTTCCAAAAATAAAAATTTTGAGGGCAAACGTGCGTCTTCTTTATGTTCTGCCGCCTCGTGCGAGCGAAGATTGGCAATAATATATTTTACATATAATGGTCGCCTTTGTTCGCAAATGCGGGTCTATTTTTGGGAAATTTGGTATACACGCAATGTGTATGATTTTACGAAGATGTAATTCATAATTTCGTCTGTTTTATCAGGTTATATAATGTCCAAGGTTGGTTGTATTGCACTTACTAAAGTCCAGGCTCGACAAATGAGTCAAGATCCAAAACAAGATGTCCTCATAAACTGTGTAAGTATATACAGTACTATTATTGTACATTTGTAGAACAAATTCAGTTAAGTAAGGGTTGGTTTCTCGTTCCGAGATGACTAAGCGATAATTGAAAAACGCTTAGTCACCGAGGAACGAGGAACTGACGATCTTAGTAGACCTCGAATTCTCTGTCACTTCCCTTTCCCGCCTGTTCTATTGCAGCAATCGTTGGAAATGTTTGAACAAACGTACAAGCAAAATCCTTGCGATGAAACGGTAACAATGGCCCTTTCAAACATGTTATATATCATGCCAGGGTCTATATATAATGTATGGGTTTATTCAATAAGACACTGGATGTTCGGGGTAATTCAGCTGGATGGATGACCGCGGAATATCAAAGATAAAACCGACCTAATTGTTTAGTTACCCCTTTTTAACTCGTGGTTGCGCGTCAGCGCAGGAACGCGTTCAGTATTAGAGTAGTGGATATTTATCACTGGATCGATAATGCGAAAACAATGAAAAGTGCCTCGCCGGAACGAGGGTATTTAGTCGAACTAGCGTGTTAACAATGTACAGGTAAGATAGCATGAATATAGCTATTACAATAAACGGCGGAAATCAGGCATTCCCATTTCAGTAAACAACATCCTCAAAAGATAATGAGAATTAGATACTTACAAGGAACGTTACTTAGCGACTTTGCCCCAAACCGAACGCTGATGGCAGATCTGATCTGTTCTGTTCTGTTCCGTTCCGTTCCGTTCCGTTCCGTTCCGTTCCGTTCCGTTCCGTTCCGTTCCGTTCCGTTCCGTTCCGTTCAACTTACCGAAAGCTGCTGCTGCCTGGTTCGCACGGGCCTTGAAAAGTCCTCAAGCTCATTAATAATTCATGATTCATTGGCCAACCACAATCTCTAATCTGGTCAGGTGGATGAGTTTGGAAACCCAATGAAACACCAGTGGAAAATCACTAGTGTTAGAACAGATTTTCATCACTAGTGATATCTACCTGTTATCTAACTGTTCTTTTAACTACTATTAAGAGGTTTCAATCAATTGTTTATCTATACATTTTATTTTCAAGTGTTTATGAAATATCACATGCATGTATACCTTATCCACAGTGTTGTCCTGGATGGGTGCGCACAGACATGGCAGGCCCAAAAGCAACACTATCTCCAGATCAAGGTACGTATCTCTGATCTCGCTCTCCTTTCCCCAATCACATTGTGTTGAATTCGATTAACCCGGCGTAAGATATGGCTACAAGCACGTTAGTATTTACAAAAGAAAATAGCAATAATATTCTCCATTTCATCTAACACCAAACACGGATTACCTGCTATATAAATTCAAAAGTTATAGCGTATTCAAAATTCGGCAGCAAGGCTAGTTGCTAGAATCAAACATACTGAGCACATCTCTCCCGTCTTGCGTAGGCTGCATTGGCTACCAGTTAAAGAGCGTATCTCTTTTAAAGTTTTATTACTTACGTATAAAACCATACAGTGGTTGCGCACCTAACTATTTAAGTAAACATGTAATGCCTTATATACCCAGACGTATCTGCGCTCAGCTGTAAAGGGCCTACTTACAGTTCCTCGATCTACGTCTTGTACATACGAGCATCGCGCATTTTCTATTGCTGTGCCTAAGCTCTGGTCAACGCGCTGCCATGTAATATTAGAAACGACCAATCTGTTTCCCATTAATCCTTAGTTTTATACGTATACATATTTTGATACATATGCACATACATATACGCTGTTTCTTTTTAAAACGTAGATAGTATTGTAGTTATATACATATTATACTAGAAGTAATCATAGATTATCAAATTGCGTTCGACATATTTTTTTGGATCAGAACTAACGCCTCTCGGGTTTCAATTGTTTTCTCAACATTGTAATACCACTCCAATTAGTGTTTTAAATAGTACATACATGTAGGAGTTAGTATAGAACACAATCAACCCTATTCAGATGTGTATAAACTGCTCCCAGTTTTCATGACCATGCAAGGCTGTCTCCATAAAACTGACTAAGTGTCAGTGATTACAATCCAGTGTAGAACAAAAAATATATGTGCATGTGTGTAAACTGCACCTTCAGACTGATTCAAAATATTCTTCAAGTGGGACCAAGGCTGGCTGCAGAATATTGAGTGTCCATTGTTATTGCAGAATAATTTCTGATCATATTAGGGCTCGCCTTGTTTTGATATTTAAGTTCCTTGACATATCCAAGTGTGGTTACCCTAAATGCAGTGTTAATTTGTATAACCACGATGAAACCACCACGATGCACACGTGTAGTATTTAAAAAGCTTCTTCACAACTCACACTGAAATATTCATATCCATGTATTTCTCTTCAGCCTTCAGGTATGATTCATAGCATCTTGACCATTTGCAGTTTTGGTATCGGCAAAACGAACAGCACAATTCAATGCAGCGAGAAAGCCAGCAGCATATTTTTCGATCGCAGATTCACTCGGGTTCAGCACAAATAAATAATTAGGGCCGAGTTGAAAACAGACCATATTAGACTTTGCCAGTCCTCCAGATGTACTACACACTTTCCTCAGGCTTTGCTCAATTGTACTTGCGAACCTTTGAAACATAATTGCATTGGATTGTTGGGAAATGAGGCTCGCGAGGAAAACAGAAATGGCCGCTCGCATCGTGTACGTGTGGTTACCAGTTCCCCGGCCGAGATAATTTATTCTAAAAAAGTACAAACATGATGACATGAGGACGGACATACACGAATCGCCTGGGGAAGCACAGGTAGTCCACACATGACCACTGCAAGATTAGTATGCGTTCTCCTTCGTCGAACGCAATTATAATTTATTGTAGTTTCTACGATTGTAAGCGCATTGAGGCTGGTCGAGATGCGCACTAAGAACTGTAATTATTATAAAAATTGAAATTATACATGAAACGTTGAACTCCCTACCCCCTCTTAATAATAGCATTTGTTCATTCAATAGGTGCTGAAACACCAGTGTTGTTGTCATTCCTTCCCGAAGGATGTGGACACATGGGAGATTTCTTCAGAGACAAGAAAGCGATTGAGTGGTAACCAAACAGTGTGGAAACGAATCGGGATTAAAGTGCCTAAAACCCTTTTTGTACTTTTTATAGCTTATAAACCTCCGAAAAGTACTTCTGTGAAGAAATTTTTGGTTTACAGTGAAAACTTTAGTTCTACGCTTGTTTTAAGTATTTTACCTTTCCTGACTCATGACTAAGTAAAAGCCTGGTCGATTCCCGTATAGACGTCATCTTGACGTCATATAATTAATTCGACTTGGCAATCATTTGTAGAAATACTAAAATGACTTTTTTCCTTACTAACAACTCACAAACTGTGTATATTTTCTATGCATCGATGATGCTGTGATTGAAAGGCGCCATGGAGAATAATGCATTAATGAATGACGTCTACGCAGGTATCGACCCAGGCTTTTATTTACGCGGTCATGGGTCAGGAAAGGTCACATTTACATGATGTCAAACAAGCGTAAAGCATTGAGTATCCTCTGTAAACCAAAACGTTCTTAACAAAAGTATTCAAAACATTTCGAAGGTTCATAGCTATAAAAAAAATACAAGAAGGCAAAACTTTGTAGTTACAGTCGAATGATTTAGGAATAAAATAAAATACTGAACAGTAAAGGCATACAATGTTGCAGAACGACGATACCGACGAATCTGTAGTTCAGATATGTGGAAATTGGAGGTGAAATGTTTCATACAATCGTTGCGAGTTGCAGCAACTTATTTTAGCATTGCACCGTGTAACACCCCTTTAACAACTTGTCTCGCGATTTGTCCCTTTTGGCGACCCTGAGTGCATGCGCATCGATCATACAGGAGTTTAGAAGAACGAAGGTGCAAAATTAGGAGACAAAGATAAGAAACACAAGTCTTGTAGTGTATAAAAAGAATAATTTGAAGGTCTCCGCCATTTTAATTCAATACTTGGCGCCAAAACCGAGGTTCTAACCAGTTATCCGCTTCTAATAAAATCTAAATCATTGCGAGTTGCATGAAACGCGTTGCACAGTGTGGACACCACCCCCATGCAGTCCTACCCCAGTTACCGTTGCGAGACAAGTTGAATGAAAGTGTAATTCCGATTTTCGAGAAACTTTCAACGTCGAAAAATAAACATGTTGCAATCTAATAGTTGTGTTGATTTTCTTAAAGGAAAACCCCCACAATCCTACTGGACCATGTGCGCTATGACGTCACATACTACAAGTACCAGAATTCTTTGCGCTGCTTCTTTTGCTCTAATTTAGACCATTGTCTTGATATTCTCAGGAGTTCTGTTTCAAAAGCTGAATAGGAAAACGATTCTGGTAGTGAAGTGACGTCATATACGGTCTATTACTGTAATATTGTAAAGAACTTGGTTTTGGGCGTAGCCAGAGGGAAACAAAATCGCTCAGTCATCGAGCAACGAGTAACTAAGGAATGAGCTTGATCATAATTATTACGTGAATGTCAGCCGGGCCCTTATTGCCTGACGCGGCCCTGTTATAATAAACTCGTGTATTAATTTTTCAAAAGAGTGTGTAACCTGTTGTTAGAATAAAGCAAAACTGTTTTCCCAAACAGCTTGTCACACAGATACCTCGATAGTTGGATGGCTCTGATTTATCTCCCGATTTATATATTGCACTAATGATACCCTTAGTCCAATGTCAGGGATGAACTAATTTCAGAATAACAGGGACTAATAAATTCATCCCATATTTTAACATTTCATTTCGAATTCTTTTTTTTTTATTCTTGAGTTTTTTGACAGCCTTTCTTATTTCTTTGTCAGTTATTGTCACATCCAAGTCTGTGCCATTTACGTTGGACAAATCGGTATTTTGACTGTTTCGCTAATTATCTTCTCATTGGATGAAAGGGTTTCTTCTATAGAAGAATGGAGATTGCTAAAATGTGTAAAGATATTATTCACAGGGATTGACTGATTGTTTTTTTGGGCATTGTTATTTGGTGATTTTAATGAGGCCCAAAATTTCCTAGGATCTTTCCCCTTAGCAAGAGAGTCGATACTATTGTTGTAAAATCCCTGCTTCTTTTGCCTCAAAAGCGATTTATAAGATTTATTTATGTCATTGTACTTTTGTCTGATACAGTTAACAAGCGGTTTCTATGTAATTTATTAGAAGCATGCTTGTTAAGTTGCCGCAAGTTTTTGCACTTCATATCAAACCATGGTTGAGAGTTTTTGCCTTTCTTAATCTTGGAAAGGGGTAAAGAAATTTTAGCAGCTGATTCAATAATGTGATTATACTGAGAAACAGCCTTATTACTCTGGGCTGCCTGTGGCAGCACCGAGCCTTAAAATGCAAGTGTTTTTTTTTTATTCCGTGTAGCAAGCTTTCTGCGCATGCGTTAAAGGTCAAATTCACACCAATCAGATTGCACTGTGCTGGTCACACAACAATCGCCAGGTTAATTTATTTACATAATTTAATACAGTAAAGCAAGATGGCGGAGGACCCGCGAGCAACTTTCTCTCTAACTTGGGAGTCTCATCTCTCAAATGTAAGCCAGTTTAATGTTTTATTTAACTTCACTCGTCGAAAGCCTTCCTACAGGTTCAGGATATTTCAACTGGCGCTATTGTCGGAGCCGAAGGACCGCGTTTTTTACCCAGATGGCCAGTGATTTTATATACGACACGTACGACGACCTGAAGCCAGGATCCGGAAAGCTAAAATTCGAAGAGATAGATATTGGAATCTATAAGCCATCGGCTCGCTGTGCTGCATTTAAAACATCCGAGGAGAACCTCTTATTTTGGGTGAAAGCACTTCAAGACCAATATTATGAGTCTCTTAAAAACTGTCAGAGATTTAAATCATAGTTATATTTAAATTTACCGTAAGTTGGATCAGAGAGTATTGAGATCAAGTTATTTCGTTCCAGCGAGGATATTGACCTAGCGGAAACGGTACAAGCTGTCGAAGGATTTTACTTATAATCATCCACGTCTACTTAACAACAGGAATAGTTATGTGCCAAGGCATAGGCAAAGATTGAGTTTCCCAGATTACAGATGAAAGTAGAGAACTTAATGAATGAAGAAACAGAGGTCACGCGCGACATGCTTGAGAAAATGAACATGTTCAACACTTTATGTTATACTAAGAAAACAAATTACAGAGCCTGCAAGTTCACAAGTCAATGAAAAACCCCAAGAGCTTGTAGTTTTGGATCAACATATCCTTGAAACTCCAAAAGCAACATACACATGAGTCAAATTCAAACCGGAAGAGACGGAATTCTTTAGATTCTTCACGAGGATTGTTAGCCCGCAATGAGAACTCTCTCGCTGCTTTAACGACCTTGATTTGTAACATGGAGGCTGACCTAACTGATGTGCGTAATGAATTCTTACTCTCGTCACATCAAAACACGAATCAAGAAACCAAACTCAGTCATTTGGAAGACAAATTAGTGCAGCAAGATAATATATACAAGACCGCAATCAAGATGCTGTCATCACGAATATATTATTTACCTAGAAGTTGAAAATGGCGAGTTGAAAGCGGATAACTTTCAAACTTAAAAAAAAAATCAAGAATACTAAAAAGAAGACAATGAAAGACCAAGGTCTCCAGTGTTCCGAGACTACTGAAGCTTTAGCAACGAATCAGTTTGTTCAAGAGCCATCTTTCTTACATGACAACCCGATCCCTATTCATCAGAATACATTTTCTGTGCTAAATGACGAGAGTTTACAATCACCTGACCGACAACCCACTACTAAAGAAAGGGACCATGAAGTACGGTAGTACGGTTAATTCTCGGGTTCAAAACAATGAATATATGCCTGCTCAAATGCAGTGTGTTAAACGAATAAGTAGTGTTTAAATTAAAAGGTCAACATGCGAGAAAAACAAAACTATTAAATTACATATATACTAGGGGAGCAGAGAATGAAAGTCACCGCGCTACCGGCCACTCCTATATAAAGACTGCTAAATCCAGCTAATAATTCTTCCCTTTGGTTATTACTAAGAGGATTTCAAATGAAAGTGTATTTCATCTTCAATCTCATGTGGCCCGAGTGAAAGCCCAGATGGGCTCTTGTTCACGTCAGAAAAATTGCAATCGAAGTCCATTTCATCAAACTCATTTATTATTTGTCGTATGTGTGATGACTGTAGAGAGTCACTAAACTTTTCTTTTGAGTCAGATTTCCAAGCAAATTGTGTAAATCTCCATTATTCATGTCCTTTACATTACCAGAGGGTGATATATTTAGCCAGCCAATTATTTGTGAATGATCTGATAATGGTGTAGGTTGTTTTACAATGAAGCTATCAAATGATTGAAGTAAATCATTCAATAAAGTCACATAATATACCTGTACGTGCATTTAAATCCCCCGTGAGAATTACACTACCACTACTTTGAAATAGAGCGATATGGTTTTCTAATTCTGAAAAAATATCAGGATTGAAATACGGAGAATCACAAGGAGGTATGTAACAGGAACATAAAAAATATATCTTCATTTGTATTAAAGCACGTCTTGTCCAATTTACACCAAAAGTAATCTTGGGAAGTTTTGATAGTAGACATGCCTCTTTTAAGAGAAGATGCAACTGCAAGCAAGATACCCCCGGAAAATCTCCCTGATCGTTTAACATTTAATTTTCTTGGCGGATTAATCTCAATAATATCAAAACCTGGGATGTCCAAATCTTTATGACCCCAAATCTCGGAAAGGATTAAAAAATCACATTTTTTTACATTATTTAAAAAATCACATTTTTTTACATTATTTAAAAAATCAACATTTAATAATTTGTTATCAAAAACAGAACGTTTACCTAGTCCGTTAATATTCCAGCAGCTCAGCTGTAATAGTTGATGTTGCATTGGAGAGTTCTACTATAACACATATTATTAATAATATGTAAAAGAGATTAGATTAGAACGGAGGAAAGAAAAACTACACTAACTTTACCTGTCACGGCTAAGATTGACGAATCCTGTCGTAAATTTTGAAAAGTTTCATTAGGATACTTGGGTCGGGTAGACCGTTGTCAGTATTTTCTCTAGTAGCGACATCTGCGAAAGCCATCTTCTGCATAATAAAGTCGGTATCCTGTGAGTTCCATCTGTGTAATTCATCGACGAAGGCAAACGGGATGCCTGAGGGGAGGGAGGAATAGCTTGCTCACCATGAGGTATCGGGATTTTCGGCGATACTCGAGTGTGTGGGTCTGGAGGGTGGACTCTATTGCTAAAGCGAGGCTGACGTGGAATACGGTTTCTGTTGCTGTCCCGGTTGTAAATGGCATCCTTAAAATTAGACACCAGTGTTCCAACAGACCTTCGTTTCAAGTGTTTGTTATCATAGAGCATATCCTCCGATATGTTTTTATGGCTGATAAAAATGCACATTCGGGGAACGGATAGTAGACGCAGTTTAGCATTCAGTTGACTTCGAAGATGCTCTACTTGATCGGCGCGTTTTATTAAAGTAGAAATCAAGATTCTCCAACCTGGATATCTGTTACACTCGTTCTCAATCACACGTGCAGGTTCGAAATTGAATTTCCAACGGAAAACGTCAATTTGGTGGATGTCACTCAACTATATCCCCAGTAAAAATATGCTGTGATCACGCTGTGATCACACATGTGATCACATCCTTAGTAAAGTGTGATCACAGTGTGATCACGCGTAAAAACTTTTACATGTGATCACGGTGTGATCATGGTGTGATCACAGAACCCCAGTGAAAATATGCTGTGATCAACGTGTGATCACAGTTGTGATCACGCGTAAAAACTTTTACATGTGATCATGGTGTGATCACGGTGATACTGTGATCACAAATGTCTGGAGTGAAGGAAGTGAGGAAGTGTGATCACAAGTGTGATCACGCTTACAAGTGTACACTAAATTCCTTCATGATAATGTTGATCACACATATGATCTGATGCAAATTCAATAAAGTTTAATTGTGATTCAATAACAACGTACATGTATATACAATATATAGCAAACACCTCTGTAAGTTAAAGAATCATGTTTTAATTGCCAACTGTAATACTACATAATGATAAGCAGAGGTAAATATGCCAGTAATTATTTAAATAATGTAACAAAATTAATTACAATTATTATTTCACTGAATCATATTTTTTTAAGAAATAATCAGATACATGTAATGTGAAAGGTTGTCCTGGCCATGCTCTACACTTGAACCTCTTATACAGACCTCTACCTGGCAAAACATGGGAGATTAAATACATGTAAGAAAACTGGTAATTAACTTACATTTGTAGGCTGTACTTAAGCTGTTATAAATGTCTATTAGATTGCATATAAATAAATGTCATGGGCAGCCAGCAGGTCATTATGCACTGCAATTATACACTGAATGACACCACGGTACTGTCATGATTTCCAATATTGATTGCTCTTCGTTCTTGAAGCACTGACAACATGCCCTAATTTCAATTGTTGATGATGTCAATGTACATTGTAAATGTATCATGTACATGTGGAGGATGCTAATCTACTCACGCAGCAGCACAGGATTAGCCCAGGATCGATTTGTGTGGATCGATTTGTGTGGTCAGAAATTATAAGGCTAGTGTATTTATTAACTGCATGTATAGCAATTTGCGATTTGTGAAATATCTCTGTAATTTTTTCACCTTAAAGTGAATTTTAGTTGCCTGATGTGGGCAGCAGATGATGACCTCCTTGCAATTGTTCTCTGGTAATCAAGCAATTTCAAAGAATTTGAACCTCCTCTTTCCTCCTCAATAGCATTCACAAATCATGACATTACTCATTTATAGGGCTTTCTGTGCAGACTGTCTTTAAAGGCAGCCACTGACACTCTCAGAGTGTACTTTAAGTTTAAGTTTTAAGAACTCCGAAAAACCCTGATCTCCTGTGATCGATCACTTCGCTAAATTGTATTCTATATACATCAAACTTGATAAAATTCCGGATTTGCTCATTAAAAGTGATGGGGTTAATGCATGATACGAGTTCTTTTCCTAAAAAGAGTCAGTCTCAACTCTCGTAGTTTAAACGACTGTGCATGATAATTTTAACTTAAATTAGCGTGAAATTCCCTTTTTTCCTTGTTACAAACCATAAAATTTTACTATCACATCTTACCTTTGTAGTTTTCTAAACTTCCAGGTGTTTTGAAGATTCTTTTGCCAAGTTTGGAAGGCCTATTATACAGATATTACAAGAGATCACACATCTAACGGCTTTTTAGAACGATTGCGCCAAGGTTTCTGAAACCGCCCGCACGAAACAGGTCAGCGGTATTTTAAAAAGCAGTGCATCATGGGATCGATTCATGGCGGCCATATTGGTTTGTAGGGTCAAGGCAACATGCCATTAGCCACAGCGCGTCTCCCACGGCCAAATACACTGGGCACGAGTAAATGAACTAACACAAACCCTACCCTGACCCCAAAACTAACCCTAACCGTCACAAAACGAGTTCTCAAGTATTTAGAGCTAGGGCTCACAGGTAAACAGTGAAATAGCGCCGAATAAAATGGAAAACCCTAAAGTGTTGAGAAAGAAAAATTTGGGCGTTCCCAGGTTCGAACACGCAACTTCCAGCGTTGAAGTCGAAACGATAACCGCTACACTAACCAGCCATCGTGCTAAAAGTGCAGTACCTTTTTTTATTATAACCTGTCGCGTCGTTGTACTCGGTCCCAGGTCTAATTGGTCTAATCCGAGGTTGGGAGACGCGCTGTCCCTAATGGCATCTGTGAAGGCAGGGTTGTCTTCGTCTAATAGTAATGGAATTAAGGATTGGAAAATGGTCCAGATCGCTATGTCTCTGAGGAATCTAAGACGCTAATGAACTGGTTTACTTACTCCTCTGTCTGGGAAAGCAAGAAAAACCTGAGGCTGGGTGGGTTGCGTATTTAAAACTAGTTGACTTCTGAAAGCTGGATTCTGGTTGACAGTGTTTCAAAAACATTTGTACGTAAATGTCATAAGCTTACATGTAATTATAAGCTTATTAGTTAATTCTTCTAGATAAAATGGACACTTTAGAAATGTATTCCTAAAGTATTAATGCGCAATTAAATGGATTAGTTGTCAAACATTAATGTGCTAATAACTTGCATCAGCGGCCTATTTTGGAGAGGCATGAATCATATTCGTCAGCCAATGGACGTGTGAACTAGATGATTGTTCTGAATTGAATCCTCTGAATTCTATTCTGGTTATTATATCCTACTTTCCAAATATTGTTGAACATAACTTATAGCTGTTTCATGGGATTCAGGCAACTGAGCTACTTATTTTTTTACATGTGATTTTACTTGATATGAGTACATTGTTTTAAGGGCATGCAGCCTAGCTTTCTTGGTCTCTACATGTGCATTCGACTTTTCTTTATTTGAACAGATTTATTCAATGCAATTTCCCAAGATCTGTAGTCAGGCTCACCAAAGGGGCTCTTGTAAAATAGCTAAATGGTGATAAAATCTAGAGGGAATTAACAATAGAAATGTAGCTAGATACATTAAAACAATTAACTATATAAGAATAGAAAATTAATTATTAAATGTATGTAGTCATGATATTGCACTAATGTGCATGATCACAGTTTATTGTGATCACATGTTATTGTGATCACGTTATTTTTGTGATCACATATTACTCAGTGTGATCACACCTGTGATCACACTTTGATTGCAGATCACACCATGACTCAGATGTGATCACAATTTTAAGTGTGATCACATGTGTGATCACACCCAAAACCGTGATCACACTGTGATCACAGAATATTTTTACTGGGGATTTATATGGCAACACTGGTCTGCATGCTAAATAATACTACGAAAACGTCGCCATACAACTCCCAGATGTGGAGGAAACATAAATAGTGTAGGAGGTCAACGAAATCGTAAGTAATTTGAGGCGACACAGGTAGAGAAATGGCGGATACTAAGCCGAAAAACGATTGTTTTTTGCTTGAATTCCTCACCGAAATGTCAGTCGAGAGTGGAGAGCATTGCCGATAATCCATGTCCTGAGAGTTTCCAATTTTTTTTTTGCCCTGTCGAAACCATGCCTGGAGCTCGTCAAGGTAGAGCTCGAGGTATTGCTCGATAAAACCTCTTATAAGGAGCATATCTGCAACTGGATGAATAAAAATAATTATAATTCTTTTTCCAAGACCTTTGAAGCTATATAAACAATCAGATTTCTTATACACAAACCGCTCGCTCACACATAAAGTTTATGCGATTTCCCTATTTTGATCTTATACACAAACCGCTCGCTCATGATCACACAAAGTTTTTGCGATTTCCCTATTTTGATCTTATACACAAACCGCTCGCTCACACATAAAGTTTATGTGATTTCCCTATTTTGATCTTATACACAAACCGCTCGCTCACACATAAAGTTTATGCGATTTCCCTATTTTGATCTTATACACAAACCGCTCGCTCACACATAAAGTTTATGTGATTTCCCTATTTTGCAAACCCTTGGCTCTAAGCATGATTACTCTCCATCTAAGCGACTTTGGGAAAGACTTTGGCATGTTTACAAAATGCTAGTTTCCCGAATTTACTCACACAACGGTTCACTTCAAACTCCATGGAAACCGTTTGATTGACATCCACCAGAAACGACTTCGAAGTCAGGAGTTTCGTTTCGAACCTGCACGTGTTATTGAGAACGAGTGTACATCAATATATACTGAAGGAGTTTGGGTAGGGTGCGAGTCAGAATTTTTTTATTATTTAAAAATATCGGAGTGGGCTATCAACGAAAACAACTAAATAAAATATTTATAGTGCGTGATATGTATCATGAAACGCATGACCCCGGTTTTGACTCTATCAACGAGTGATATAGTACAGCATTAACGGTTTTGTTTTGTTTGGCTATGGTTTCTAGGTTCGGCTCTGTTTGTTTTTCTCCCTTCTTTCGGAATCAGTATTCTCCAAATAGTCCAAATACAGAACAGAACCGAGATGAACAGAACCGAGATGAACAGAGCCGAGAAGTTTAGAAATGAGCGAACTGGAGAATAGCCTGATTTTAAGACGGTACGAGGTCCTCCGCTCACTTCCTGAAGGCTAACTGGAGAACAGAAGAGAGTGAACTGAACCCGGACTAGCGTATGGACATGATTAGAAATGAACCGAGAACACTGAACACTGAGTGCATGAATAGAAGAAATAGAACAAGAAACCGAACCCGATGTTGAAATTGTTTGTCGCCCATACACAAAGAAATGGAGAAAACTGAACTGAGTATAAAATAATATAGAACCGAAAACGAACAGAACCGTCTAAATGGGATATGGCTATAAACGGACATGAATCGAATATATAGAACTGAATAAACTACTTTTCGGATTGCAAAAACAATTTATCGAACTGGAAATGACATGAACAAAGTTGGAGGGCAAAGAAGAAAAGTATTGTATCAGGAAAAAAATGACAACAAGAAAAACGAGCGAAACTCAACTCTGAGAGGAATTTATATAACTGACCGGACCCCTGTGGAAACATCAACAAAGCGACTTTCATTGGAAAGGCGATTTCGATTCTCGCTGGAAAATCGATGGAAACAACGGGGAAGAACTTAAATGGTCAAGAAGAAAATAATTAAGCTGGCAAAAAAAAAGGAACTGAATATTTATCGAAAAAAAGCAAAAACGGTGCAAAATATGACTGCTTGAGATATTAGAATAGCATTTAGCCGGACCGCAATGAAGAACTGGTGTCACAGCGGACCGCAGTGACTGAGTACTGGAATTGTCGAATTTGAACTGTCGCCGGTAGCATGGAAATTTCGTTAGCAATGTTTAAACTGATATAAAGTAGGAATTATTGCCGGGCATCTTAGTTCTCGCACCGGTCTATCCAGAGGGGCCGATATGAGAATTGTATGTCTTATTTACCAAAGAGTCGCCATAGAGATAATACGAAACGTCTCTGCCGCGGGAAGACTGATCACAGGTACCCCAGGCTCATTATGCGTAAAACGGTTATTTCCCGGATATTTGAAATTACAGTAAATGTATGGAGTTTTAGCTCGCATGCCCGTTTGCTCTAAAATAAAATTCAATAAATCGTCAAAATATTCTTCCTGTCTCTTGTGTATTTATTTCAGTTTCTGTGAAGTTTCAAGCCATTCCGTCCAATATTGAGTGAGTTACAGGAATTTTCCTTCCCTTAGTATAATTATTGGGAAGGTAGCAAACTCTACGCCGATCAGCCGCCGATCAGCTGCAGAAAATGGGCTCGAATTCCCACAAAAATCTTGTACATTGCCAAAATTCCTTCAAATAACGGTTGTCCAGACACAGGTCCTTCACCACACTCAGCTTCACTTTCACTGCTTTACTCTAACCGGAGAAAAATGCCACGTAGTTTGCAGTTTTCGAGTTTCGCGGATGTTCTTGTCCATCTGACCTGCAACGGGCTCGGACCTCAACATATATACCTTATTACTCGGGCCAGGCCTTTGGCCGGCTCGAGTCAGAAATCGCAAGTGTTTGATTCCCAACACGTGACAGGATCAACTAATCAGATTCGACACCCGCCGGATTTGGTTGTTTACTGTGGAGGCACTAGGCAAAGTCAGCAACGGAGCGAAGATTCGGGGCCATTCTTAACCATTATTTTGCTGAAACCAAAGGTTTCTTCGGATGAAATACCAAGATGTTCAGTTATTCTAGGGCTGACAGGGCTATGGCGATCCAATCCACACAGTCGGCTAGTCTGGCTGGACTTGCCGGCCGGAGGAGGAGTGATGGTTTTGGTCCAATAATCCACGGAAACTGAAAGAAAATGCCTGTACTGCTGCATCAAAGTGCCATAGGATTGCAGTGTTGTGTTGTTGTTGTTGTTGAAATGCTCTACCATCACACACACTGAGGAGGTCAAATGAGAGATTTTGATTGTTTGCAATGTTGGCTGTTTACCGCCAAGTCCTATCCTGAAATACTCTTGAGATTATACAACTGGGAAGTCTTGACTAAACCAGTCAACCAATGCCGAGCTTTACTAAGACTTCAACTCAAGAGTGAACAGTGATTGACCCTTTTATTTGAACGCGAACGGAAATTTGAAATTATGTGTTTATATACGCACACAAATCTTATTTGTTCCCTACTTTTTAGATTTTATTAAGTGTAATAGTGACTGTAATTCGAACTGGAAATGAAATCGTCCGTAAGTTGAACTGTATGTGACTTTATAGAGACCAAGAAGAAAAAGTTAAAATCGTCAAAAGAATAACAGAACTCAGAAGAGAGAGGCATTCGAATTGACCGCCAATTATACCCATAAACAGAACTGGATATGACTTACAAACCGAGAATACCGTATTAAAATTGAATTGGATGTGACTTTGGAAACCGAGCTAGTTGAAACTGTCAAAAGAAGAGCAGGATTTGTCGTGTAAAGCCGTAACTAAAAACCGAACTGTCTTAAAACCAGAACTGGACAGTACAATTTCGATACAATTATATAAGTTATGGCTCTATATCAATTTCAAACCTGCCCATCCCCCCGGATATTTGTGGGGTATCAGAACGTTGCAAATGCCCCACCGTGGGGTCAAATGCTCCAATATGGGGCTTTGGTACGGGTGCAAATCTCGTACAATTCGCTATTTTGACTCTCTTCAGTTCTACAAATTAATTCCCCACCCCACCAACTTTTCTTTGCTCCCAAATGTCCCATCCCTGGGACAAAAACTCAGTCAAATGCCCCCACCCCTGGGGGGTGGGCAGGTTTGGAATTGGTAGAGCTTTTAAAATACACAGATACTGGAACTGATAAGAACAAATATAAATATAATTGGGTGTGGAGATTTATTTACCAAGCGAACACTGTTGCCCTGAAATAAAATGTTGAAAAAGTCAACTTGAAATACCGAAGAAAGAAGAAAAATGAATATTGAATTAGAGCCGACTCGAAAAAATTGAATGACTATCATCAGAAAATTGTAAAATAGTAAAAATAGATTAATTTAGGTTTTGAATGGGATCTCCTGGGCATTTCTCTCTTGGGCGCATCAGAAGGGGTTAGAGTCGGAATGGTTGGCGTATTGCTGATCCTCCAAGCCTAACCCAATCCGTGGCCCAATCTGCTTTTATAGTAGGCTCGGTTTCCAGCCGTGGGGGTTTCGGTGAGCCCTCGATCCTCTCTCTGGGGGGAGGCTTTGGAGAAACGACACCCCAACGGCTGAAACCGAGCCTACTTTTATAGTATTTCAGAAGTATTTTCAGATAACCAATTGAAGTGATATGTAATTTATATGCATTCACTTGTATACTGATATTATTATTTCAGTCATGAACAGACAATATTTAGCTTAACTCTTTCACTGCTACATTAACCCTTTCCCTCCTGTGCCGCCCGTAACCGCCCAATATGAAGCATGTACCTGGAGAACATTATTGCATCAAACCTAGACATGCTGGAAATACGATGTTGTGATATTATTTCAAGGAATGAATGACTTCAAAGTCAGAGCTATAACAGGGATCGCTTGACTCTCCCACTTTGGAGAAAAACGCATTTGTTTTTGACATGACGTTCGTTTCTTCGATTTTCGCGAATTTTGAGGAGCTGAAAATCGGCTCAAAAAAACCTTCCCATTCGCACTTGAAATCAAAAGCAAATACAAAATCACCACTCAGTCGTTACAGTACCTTGTTTAATCTTTCCAACCAGCAGGTTTGTTTGCACAAAACGCACCAAACGACTCTGATCCACGCCGATGTTTACACTGCATTTCACTCGACCACATTTACCTGCTCCCACCTCAATTGCATGCTGGGTAATGGACAAAAAATCCACAAGGGGTTCCCCCCTCTGGGACTCCTGTAGGAGAGCCCTACAACCAAGAGCGGTGATTTGGACTCAAGCCGTTGCTTTAAAGTGACAAAATTCCTGTGGATCTGAAAGCACAAACACAACGGGAAAACCCTGTGAAATCCCCTCACAAAGCCTACTAGAAGCAAACCAAGTACTTTTCAGCCATCCTCAGACTTAATTTCTCCAAAATTAGAGCTCATTTCATTAGAAACCCTACCGAAGCAGCCATACCTACCGTCAACGAGTGAACAGAATTCTCCCAAATGGCATTGTGGGAAAAGTTTGAGCCATCGGCTTAAAAAGTCAGCAGTATTTAACTGACCCGGGCTGGCCAAACTTGAACTGAGGGGGGAGGGTTGAGTTAGCACTCAGGATTTCACCAACTGAGCCAAACATGTCCAGTAGGGAAAAGGTTAATGGTGGTAATTTTGCCCATATTATCACTTTTCTGACCACCATGACAATTTCTTTAATTTCTCGAGTTCAATTAAGGGTACTGACTTGAAATCTTCCAGATATGTACAAGATATAATTCTGAATCTCGTCTTGCATAATTTATGCTAATTAGTAACAATTGATCACATGGTTGCCTAAAATATGCTAATTTCAACCTTTTTTTTCTGGGACTGTGCACGATGTGGAGTAAACTCGACATCGGACTCGACAATAGCAGCGAAAGAGTTAATTAGTGACATTTTAATTGATATTGATCTAAATCACGTTTTTTTTTCCTCGAATTTTTAATTACAAGGAGGGCCACACATTTCTATATGTGTACTAGTTGGTGTTACCCTCTTTAAATAAAGTTAATTTTATTTTCCAAGTGGTCTATATGCATGAAATCAATGCACACAATATTTTATTAAACATTAGGGACTGGTCAAAAATTAGCAGTGGAGATGCATAAAAAGTGGGGGGGGGGGGGGATGGAGATCATAAAAGTCTAAAAATGTATAACCCTCCCTGGACAATGAGTATGAAATATTTTGACCCTTTACCCCCATAACCAATCCTTTTTCAGTTGCTCATTATTTATGACCCTCCATTTTGGGGGATTCAAAAAATATGATCATCCCCTTTTCACAACCCCTCCCCCTGCTAATTTGTGACCAGTCCCTTCAGCAACCACCCTCACGCAACCCCGTTTTAATGATCAGTAAAACTTTATAATTAGAAGCTCCTGCGACCGTGACCACCTTTGGGGGTTGAGAATTGAAAGGTGGAAAATGGAATATACAAACAGGTTTTGCTAATAACGCTGCCGATCTGGTACAAGTGCCTTTAAATATTTGTTTGCCAACTAGTACAACCACGTGATTGCATTCCTGCAAAAGGTCCATGCCATTATATATAAATTATCACAAGCATCAGTAGTTAATCAATTATCCGGTCCCGTATCACAAACCATGTATCACACACAAATATGCTAGAACTCCATGTATTAACCTATTTATAGGTGGCCCGAGTTAAGGCCACTCAGGGCCTCTTGTTTTAAAAGCGATATTTCAATAAGAGGTTTAACCCTTTGACGCCTGGACGTGTTTGAGCTCAATTGGTGAAATCCTGAGTGCTACCCCTAACCCTCCCCCCTCAGTTCAAGTTTAGCTAGCCCTCGGCTTAAAAAGTCAGCAGTATTTAACTAGGCTCAACCTTTTCCCACAATGCCATTTGGGAGAATTCTGTTCACTCGTTGACGGTATATATAGGTATGGCTGCTTCGGTAGGGTTTCTAATGAAATGTGCTCTAATTTTGGAGAAATATCCCGGGGGAGGGACTCCCATATAAAAGGGGTAGGGATGCTCGTCGGACATTTTCGATTCGATCCCTAAGAGATACTAAAATGGGCGTGGCTCAAGCTTATTTTGACCCCTAAAAGGTACCGATAAAAACATGCCAACATTTTAAACTTTCGATGCCCTTTATTACTATTGACACCCGACCCCTAAAAGGTACCGCTTTACATAGAAATGTCTGTGTTTGATCGTGGATACCCTAAGTGGTACCAAACTCCTGATTTTGACCCCTAAAAGGTACGACGAGCATCCATGTACCCCTCACATAAGGGAGTCCCCCCCCCCCCCCCCGGGAGAAATATGCCACTGTCAGAGAGCTTGAAGACATCATTAAGTCTGAGGATGGCTGAAAAGTACTTGGTTTGCTTCTAGTAGGCTTTGTGAGGGGATTTCACAGGGTTTTTCCGTTGTGTTTGTGCTTTGAGACACAGGAAAACATTATTCAATGAAATCCTTGGAATCCTGCAGTTGGCAATCTTTTACCCCTGCTCAACCTATTAGGATGTGTTTTTGTCACTTTAAAGCAACGGCTTGAAATTGGAGGTGGGAGCAGGAAAATGTGGTCGAGTGAAATGCAGTGCAAACATCGGCGTGGTTCACCGTCGCTTGGTGTGTTTTGTGAAAACAAACCTGCTGGTTGGAAAGATTAAACAAGGTACTGTAACGACTGAGTGGTTATTTTGTGTTTGCTCTTGATTTCAAGTGCGAATGGGAAGGTTTTTTTGAGCCGATTTTTAGCTCCTTGAAATTCATGAAAATCGAAGAAACAAAACAATCGCCAAAACAAATGAGCTTTTCTCCAAAGTGAAAGAGTCGAGTGATCCCTGTTATAGCTCGGACTTTGAAGCCATACATCCCTTCGCATAATATCGCAACATCGTCTTTCCAGCATGTTCAGTTCAGTTCAGTTCAGATTTATTTTGCACATGTTCAAAAAGAAAAGTATTACAGTTTATGGGTATTAAAAAGGTAATATAAGAAGTAAATATAAGTGAGAGAAAATATAATGAATCAATCGTGCGCAGTGGTCAAAGTAGCATTAGGGCTTTCGAGTTGACCACTGCCACTGCCATGTCTAGATGTGATGCAATAATATTTCTAGTAACGGACTTATACGTCTCCTATTGACTCTTCTTAATATTTATGCAAATATCTAATTCACTACTCGAAAACGAGGCTATCCCCGCATCGGGAATGCCGCAACGTCCACCTGAGTTCAAAAGGACAATTCAGGAATTTTCTTTTTGTCTCCAATACATAGAAGAACACAGCAATGTTCCGTCCGCGACGCCATTTTGCTTTTCAGCTAAGAAACGATGCGGGGTTAGCCTCGTTTTCGAGCAGCTAATTGTATGCGCATAAATATTAAGAAGAGTCAATTTACAAGCTCGGACGGTAAAGAGTTAATGGTCAGTGGTTTAGATTATGCGCTTTCGATCCAACGACTGGAGTTCGAGTCCTACACCGCGCACTAATTTTTTTTTTTACTTCTTTTTCTCTTTTCTCACTTTTATTTAATTTTTTCGTCTATTTTAAGGTATTAGAGCCGCCTTCTACACTAAAAATAAACAAAATATTGATATATATGTTTGACTGAGGTCTAAGCCCGTTGCAGGTCAGATGGACAAGAACATCCGCGAAACTCGAAAACTGCAAACTACGTGGCATTTTTCTCCGGTTAGAGTAAAGCAGTGAAAGTGAAGCTGAGTGTGGTGAACGGACCTGTGTCTGGGCAACCGCTATTTGAAGGAATTTTGGCGATGTACGAGATTTTTATGGGAATTCGAGCCGATTTTCTGCAGCTGATCGGCGGCTGATCGGCGTACAGTTTGCTACCTTCCCAATAATTATACCACAGGCTTCCCAGACTCGACGTATATTTCCCGCTTATTAGTTTGTTGGGTTACCTGTGGTTTATCGATTAGTTTCATAACGATCTCAGAAGAGTTTAAATAATTGCTTCGTGTGAATTCTCTTTTCCGATTTCTCCGAAACAAATCTTCAATAATAAAAGATTGATACTTAATGAAGTTGTGTGAGTGGTTTTTTGGCGATTTGGGGCCTTCTAAAGCAGTTTATTAGGATTCGAAATTTTGGCCGAGGCTCTAAGAAAATATACAAGGTAGGCAAGTCGACCTCGCCAAAGCACACACTTACCTCAAAGATCACCCAAAAATCGGCACTTTTCTTCCTCGCTCGCTATTCAGCTTTCGACACAGGAGGGAATAGTTATCAAGCAACATCTGACCAGAGATTTAGGAAAATCCATCAAATTCATCATCGCCAAACGACCTCCTCGAGACCCAAAAAGCGCGACCTTCCAATGATCTGTAAGAACCAGAATGACCAAAGCGGTCCAATATTTTCCCGACCCTACCCAAAACGATGCAAATCGCCTTTCTTCATGGGGGGACCCCCAAGCGTGACATTATACGAAACTGGCGGTTACAGACTAATTTTGAATTTTGAACTCGCCAATCAGAGGACCAAGACAGTGGGCTGGGGTCTTCACCGAGTGTTATGACAGTTCCACGTGAGAAATTTTCGAGAGTTCCAAATTCAAAATTAGTCTGTAACCGCCAGTTTCGTTAAACGGCCAAGTAATGGTCTCTCTGATTGGCGATATATTTGTTTCCGTTCCTCGAGCGGAAGTATAATTTCACGCTTGGGGGTCCCCCCATGAAGAAAGGCGATTTGCATCGTTTTGGGTAGGGTCGGGAAAATTTTGGACCGCTTTGGTCATTCTGGTTCTTACAGATCATTGGAAGGTCGCACTTTTTGGGTCTCGAGGAGGCCGTTTGGCGATGATAAATTTGATGGATTTTCCTAAATCTCTGGTCAGATGTTGCTTGATAACTATTCCCTCCTGTGCCGAAAGCTGAATAGCGAGCGAGGAAGAAAAGTGCCGATTTTTGGGTGATCTTTGAGGTAAGTGTGTGCTTTGGCGAGGTCGAGTTGCCTACCTTGTATATTTTCTTAGAGCCTCGGCCAACGGTCAAAATTTCGAATCCTAATAAACTGCTTTAGAAGGCCCCAAATCGACAAAAATCCACGCACACAACTTCATTAAGTATCAATCTTTTATTATTGAAGATTCATTTCGTAGAAATCGGAAAAGAAAATTGACACGAAGCAATTATTTAAACTCTTCTGAGATCGTTATGAAACTAATCGATAAACCACAGGTAACCCAACAGACTAATAAGCGGGAAATATACGTCGAGTCTGGGAAGCCTGTGGTTGGCCACTCGGCCGCGTGTCTTCCTCATCGGCCAACCGTCAAAACTTCGAGGCCTAATAAACTGCTTTAGAAGTCCCAAAATCGCCCCAAAACTACTCACACAACTTCATTAATTATCAATCTTTTATTTTTGAAGATTTATTTCGTAGGAATCGGAAAAGAGAATTCACGGCACAAAACTCTTCCGAGATCGCTTATGAAACATACCACAGGTAACCCAACGTACTAATAGGCGGGAAACGCATGTCGAGGGGGGGGGGGGGGGGGGGACGGGGGGGGGGGACTCCCTTATGTGAGGGGTGCATGGATGCTCGTCGTACCTTTTAGGGGTCAAAATCAGGAGCTTGGTACCACTTAGGGTATCCACCATGAAACACAGACATTTCTATGTAAAGCAGTACCTTTTAGGGGTTGGGTGTCAATTGAACAAAAAAGCTGTTATCAATTTACATTTTTATTAACTTTTAGGGGTCAAAATAAGCTTGAGCCACGCCCATTTTAGTACCTCTTAGGGGTCAAATCAAAAATGTCCGACGAGCATCCCTACCCCTTTTATATGGGAGTTTCCCCGGGAGATCGTTGTTATGTTGGGACAAAATGAAAATAAATCGCGACAACTTTTGAGAAAACACACCACAGCCCAAACAAGATTAAGCCGCAGGATAGCCCCAAAACTACAAAATATATTCATCTAACACCTTGGCATTTTTATCACCCAGTAATCTATTTCCTGCCAAAGTGCTACTGTAGGTTCTCTTCTAATACACTTCGATCCTTAACTGAGCGGAGCAGCATTTACTACCTATTATGCGGGTATCAGCGGCCATCCCGAGGGGGCGGCCCCCGAGCACCCAGGGGCATTTGTCACAGCAGCCATGACAAATACATGCTAAAACTCCTCGGGTGGGGCAGAAAATTGTGACAAAAACCCCCACCCCTGGGGCAACCTGGGCAACATATTATAAGTACGGTACTGGGAATATATATAATTTCTACCGATAATTTCTACTTGTACACAAGTATACTTGATATACTTGTGTACCCTGAGGAAGGTTGGCCGTGCCAACCGAAATATCGGTAGAAATTATAAAAATTCCCAGTACCGTACAATCAGCCTTTCATCTTGTCTTGATATTCGTATATATTTGCTGATTAGATCCCATCCAAGGTGATCCGGTTCCTGCACTTCGTCCGAATTGGTCCTTGCATTCAGTACATTACATATTATAAGTATTAGAAGCTAAACGTTTTAGAAGTGTCAAAAATCTTAATAGTTTTATACAAATATTATCCTTTATTTCTCTGTTGTGGATGGCTTAATTTAATCTCTTAATTTGAATGACAATGATATGACTTACCTCAAGGACAAAGAAATCGAAGAACGTCGATCGATCGAGCGAGTCCTCTCACTCCTCTGGCGAAGAGACAGCAGATTACGTGCAAACCCCGTGGGTATGTCCCCGGGGTATTTTGACGAAAAAGCAAAAGCGCTCTAATGCCCCACGTATGGGGCATGTTTTTGCTACAAATCCCCTGGTAAGCCCCTGGGTTGCCCGTGGGTTGCCCGGGTGCCGCCCCCTCGGGATGGCCGCTGATACCCGCATTAGGTAAACAAGTTTATACATTATACACCATTTGAAAGGATTTATAAAATAGTCATAGATTGGGCTGCCTGTGGAGGAACTAAAACCCCAGAGATAATGACCCAGGAACCAAAATCGTAAGGGAAGCAAAAACCCCAGAGATATGCTTGTGAGCAGTGGAAGTGCAGATACAACAGTAGTCATGGCGTCAAAAGTAGCTGTTGTAAGTGCAAAAAATGGATTAATTTACGTTTCTTCAAACGTCTGTTCAGCTGTAAATATATTATGCACAATGTATGCACTTTAATAGGATATTTTGTGGGAATGTGCATTTGCACGGGAGACTGAGTGAGGTTCGAGTCGGGGTTGACACATACAATGTACCCGTAGGCTGTAGTAATTAGTATGTCATATCTTTCTCTTCCATGCCTTTACATAATCAGTACCTTTTGATATGACAGATATATGATACTATAGAAAAATCACATACCTGACGAGGTAATGCCACGTTAAATTGCACGAGAAACCGATATCGCCAAGTCGCTTCTACAAATGTACAAGGGCAATATCGGTTTTTCGAGTGCAGTTTAACATGGAATTGCCAAGTTGGGCATGTGATTTTCCTTGAATCGCATAGTCCGATGAATTACTTGAAGATTTAGTACTTTTGTTGATATTTTGCTAAGTTATAGCACACATAGCCTACAGTGGTGATTCCACTCTGATTCACCGCTCTTCTCAACCAATCAGCATCTGATTTTGCAAATGCACACCATAAAACATACCCTAACTGGTCAGTGAATAGAAGCTCCCAGGTAAACAACGGGGATTTAGGGCTAAAAAGATCACAGGTAAACAAGTTTCACAAAAATGGTGAAGCCGTCACAACTTAGAGCACATGATTCACAGTTCATGGTATTTCCACTGACCGGATTTTGTAATTAATTTTTTGCATTGTCTTTCTGCAAAATATCCCCACCGATACATGTAATTTAATATGGCTTTAATGGTTCACGAACTGCAAATGATTAGACCTTCACATCTCGGATAAGGACGTTAATTTGTAGGTTTCCCATTGGCCTCAAGTTTATCAGCGTTCCACGACTGTTACGAGTTACCAACGTTAAATAAGGTTGCTTTACTTTACTTTTTGCTTATTAAGCCAAGCCAATAGCTAGACTTGCCACAAGTTGATCACATTTTTTTCAATCCTGGGGAAAGGCAAAGCAAGCCTACATGTATAAGCGAGTGACAGTCTAGAGTGATCAATTTTTTCCCCTTCAGGGATTCAAATTGTGTTTTGCTCCAAAACGAGATAATGTATCACTTTTTTTGGAGGCAGGACCAGACAGGCCGGCTAGACAAATATGGCATACTTTGGTAGTCTTTGCGCTAATCTACAAAGACTTGATAATTAATGAATGACATGTGTGCACTAAAGCTGCTTTGATTGGCTACTCTTATAATTTATTACCAACCCAAAAATCTGTCAGTAATTCTGGTGCAAAACAAGGATGAAAAAGTCCCTTGTCCAGCACCAAACCAAATCGCAAAAAAGCAGGTGGGAGACAGATAAACTATATACATGTACATGTAGCCAATAGCTAGCCTACATTACAAATAAATGAAAGTAAGACTAAACTATTAATATTTAACCCAAATGGAAGGATCTAGCCTTTACCATAATAATTATTATCCTATAAATAACAAATTTATGGGAAGATTATTTTATCACAAAAACAAAGTAACTTACCGGACGACAGACTGCAAATTTTCTTGCTGGAAAACAAAACAATTTGAGTGGCGGATGTGTCTGCAGACTAATTATGTATTCAAAATCTTGAATTCTTATTGGCTGATAAAGAAAGGGTGCAACATTTCCTGCATTTTGATTGGCCTTGATCTAGCCATGAAATACTGCTCTGTATTTAATAGAAAAATCATTAAATACTGCCCTGTATTGCATAGTAAAGCTGAGCACTGATTGGCTGAAATATAAGATTTATAGGATAATATCAAATACAACTGTGGCAAGTTCAGCAAGCTTTCAGTAATTAATTTATTGTAGACTGAAATACACATGTATGTACATGTTTGGTATTCATCCGATTTTTTCATGTGCATCTACAGGTGACTGGTTCTAATAAAGGTGTTGGTTTTGCCATTGTCCGTAGCCTATGCAAGAAGTTTGATGGCACTGTGATCCTGACTGGTACATATACAATGTATAGATTTATGTTCAGCTTTATTGAGTTGGGTTAAAAGATTTTGACCATAACGTTACATGTTTTTTAGTATTCTTTTGAGGTACATGTACATAGTCTTTTAAATTCTGAAGGCAGTCAGGTTAAGGATGGTATCAAAATACAAATGTAGTTACTCTATTCTCCCACAGAAGGTCAGTGGTGGGAGAGCTACATGTATATATATATAGAGCAGGTCTACATGATAATTTCATTTTCTAGAGGTTGAAGTCATACATGCAACCTTTTGGACTTGCTAACAGGCCATTTGTACTATAATTATTACATCAGTTGAACACAACTGCATGTACCAGAAACCTTTTCAAATTATTTTTCTTATTCTTATGAGAACACGAAGATGATGGTCTAAATTAGAAGAACAAAAGAATCTGTGCAAATAATTCTGGTAGTTGTAGTCAACTGACGTAACAGTGCAAACAGTGTCTTACTGGCAACTATTATTAGACTGTGAGCTTGAGGTTTCTGTTATACAAATAGTGTGGAAATAGAATGCAGTTGGGCTTATATGCTAGTTTACATGTGCTAAAATTTGTGGTGAACTATAACAATAGATAGTTGGAGATGGGCGCATCCCAGAGTCAACTACATGTATCAAAGTCGATAGAAACTAAGAGCAAGAAGTCAAACAAATTAAGCCACCCTTCTATGAACTTAGCAGTCAAGGAAACTGTCAAAAAACTCAATTTGTTTCTTCTAAGTGATTTTTGTCTGCAGTGCATGCATGGTTGACTATTGATTGATAAACAGTGTCTGACTATATATAGCCTGAATAAGATGGCAAGTTTGGCAATAGATGGTGGCTGGGTACTTATAGTAACATGTTGTATTTGATAGTTGTTATTCTAATTGTTGCTGATTATTTATTCATGTATTCACTAATAATTAAAACTGGACTGGAAATTCCAGACGGGTGGGGGGGGGGGGGGGGGGGGCAGGGTCAATCTGCCCAAATTTCCAGTGGGGAGGGGGGTTACACCAAGGCTTATACTTTCTAGAGGGTAATGCATTTAATCGTAACCGCATGACTGACGTCTTTCGATTCAATCATTGCATTTTTTCTGTAGAATTCAAATAAATTGTCTCAAAATCTTTTATCTGTTTGAGAGTACTTTCAAGACAATCCATTTTAAGTGCCTTTCCTTAAAGCCAAAGCGATTCCTGAGGAGCAAGACATTGCTGGATGGACGACAAAACAAGAAAGCGGCCATTTTGTTTTTCTCTCTCACTCAATTTGACGAGCGTTTTGCACGCAAAAATTAAGTGGAATAAAAGCTATTGGCAGTCTCTTGGGTAAATATAATCCAAGTGTAATGCAGTATTTGGCCATACAAGTCGGTCTTTCCACATCAAGCATTTGAAAATATAATTCATTGCGATCGATTTCGCGATCGATTTTGCCTAGTAATTCCAGGCCTGACATGCGCTAAGAACAGGTATGATGTATTCTGCGATTAAAACTGCTTTATATACTAGTAATTATTTGTATCTCATGCATGAGTATTGTTAGTATCATAATCATGTTTCTTTTATTTACATGTATATACAATCATAGCTGGAATTTCCAAAGGGGTCCATGTGGCTAAAGTCTGGAAATTACGGAGGGGATTCGGAAGATCCAGAGGGGACTGGGGGGATCAAAGATCAAATCCCTTCCGTGGGAGGGGTATGGATATTTTCTGGAACTACACATTAATATGAAACCTGCCTGTGTAAGCTTACATGTATGTACATGTAGAGCACAGAAGAGAAAATCCCCAAAAGCATCTGAAACACCATATCAAGGGGATGATCCCTTAAAGTTAAATATACTACATGTACATGTATGTAGATACTATCAAATGAATATGTGAAAAAGATAATTACATTAGAATAATTGAAGGGGTCACTACAAGAACAGCATAAGTGACTATAGTCTCCTTTGCAGCCATTCAGAGTGGTTCTTGGATTCTGAGAATTGAATTCTGATTGGCTATGCAGTGGAAATGGAATGTCTGGCTGGTGTAAGCAGCCATTAGTGGGGCTAGCATTTGCGTGACGACCCTTGAAATGGCTGCGAACGAGACTAAAGTGACTACTGATCACATTCTAAATTCTCCTTAGTTTATATTCTTTGTTTTCTAAGGGAGAATTTAGAACTTGATCACAAGTCACTCTGTTCTTGTACTTGGAATATATAATATCTACTGTATTTCCTCATGTACATGTATAAGCCGCACCTTTTTTGACCTTTCACATTTCGAAAGCAACTTTAAAATTGCCTCAAAGTTGGGGGTGTGGCTTGTATGCGAACGTTTTAAAAAAAAACGTTTTTTGCAATGACCATAAACAACCATATTGGCAAAAAAATTATATTTATAAACAACTGTAATCGACAAATCATGAGTGTTAGTGAGTTTCTACCCAAGCTCCTGATCTCCTTCGCTTTCCAAAGAAAATTACGTGTAGCTGTCCATTTGTTTGTCGTCATCTCTGCTAATGCCTTATGATTCCTAGTATTGGTAAAGTCCATAACTGGTCTTGGAAGCACTCTAAATTTCAAATAAAGTGTTTCATTCTCATCAAGTTCTTGCTACACTTGCCACATGCCCCTCTCCTTGAAAATCGAAGATGGTAGACCTTGGGCATGCTTGTGTAGTTTTGCCAGAAAACTTTGCATTCTCTTGCACTTGAAGGAATGAGGTTCCTTTAAAATATTGTTATAGTCAATGGGGGAATTAAAGCAAAAGATTCCTGAAGCGATTTAAAGACAGCAGGTTGAAACAATACATACACAAGAAATGACAAGAAAAGTTGTAACCATATTCAAAGATGTGGTAATAATTTATAGCAGTTGGCATGACTTGGAATGAGAACAATTTCTTCTGAAGAAGTTTTGCTTCAAGTACTTGAACAAAAGATTAATCTACCCAAGTTTGGGGTGCAGCTTGCATACATGTACATGTGAGTTTTTTCCTTAGTCCTTTTTTGCAAAGCTCAGATTCCCATTTGTGAGACCAAAGTTAGGGGTACAGCTTATCATTTTATGTGAGGTGCAGCTACATATGTACCTAAGGAAATTAGGTACTTTTATTTTTTTGCTGATAGTTTAGTTTTGTCTTTCTTTAAAAATGGAGACTTAAGTCAACTCTCGTCTTGCGGAGACCCCACTATTATGGACACCCTGTTATTACGGACAGCAGACAGATACCCGGCGTAAGCTACAGAGGTTTGACTGAGAATAACTCCTGCTATTGCAGACTCTAGCTATTACAGAAATGCGGACACTTCATACTGTCCCAACATAACGTTTTTATTGTTTTGGCTTTCGTTATAGCGGACACCCAGGCCTAAAGTGAAATGAACGTGATCTCGGCTACAATTAATAATTATTAGTTGATGCCGTAATGTCTAGCTTCATAAACATGTCCCTCTATAAACGCTCTAATTTAGTGGACATTTGGGGACTAAATGTCATTCAAAAACTCATGAATAATTAATGAAGCAAAAACAAAGGATATCAATGACTGTGAAGACATTTTATACCTGATAAAATTTCATCCTAATTTACATAAACTTTTGGATTTTCTCGTCCAAAATAAGTCGTATCGCATAAATAGCTGAAAAACGGTCTCTTTACCCTCTTTACATGTGAATGTTTTTGAAGTCGTTCAATAAACTCGCAGCAAATTTTGGCCTTTATCAGTGAATTTCTAATTAGGATGAAACTTTATATAAAACTTCATCCTACTAAAAATTATTTTCTTTATGTCATTTCCTTGAGATGTGCGTCTTTCTTTCATTGCATTCTTAAAGCGTTAAAAATTGATAAAACACTGCTGTTCGTGTTTTAAACAGTACATAACGTGAAGTTGTTTCTTCTAGAGCACGGTCAATTTGCACTCACAAGCGAGTTTAACAGGCTTGGGGAGAAAGTTATATAGTGAAACTGCTGCCAAAAGCAGAAAGTCACAGAGCAGCATCGGATGCTTTTTCGTGAATGACTTGGATATCTCGGTCTGACTGACTGAAATGCAGGTTACACGGAACGTATGCCTTAATTGTTGGCGCTTTCATAGATCCTTAGAGCATGCATGGGGATCTGGTTCCCTTCACGTACAGTACATGTACATGCACAATTCTGTTAAATCATAGACTGGTAACTATACCATATATTATAGCGATGTTCATTGCCACGTCATCCATTGTCATTAATGTGCCAACTAGAGATCCATTGGTTCCTGACACAAAGCGGCCTTTTCTAATCATGGTTGGCATATTAGCATAACAATTGTAAATTATGTCTATCAACATGAAACATTGCTATATTACTATAATCTTGTATAATATTATTATTAGATATACAATTATCCAGGCATCGGGTCAAGAGTCCTTAATGCTCTTCAGATGGTAACCTCTTATATTATGATAAACATTAATAATGCTTATCTAATTTGCAGCACGTAATGAACAACTGGGAAAGGAGGCAGTTGAAAAGCTCAAAGCTGAAGGCTTGAACCCTGAATTTCATCAGCTGGACATTTTGTCTAAAGAGAGCATTGATAGAATAAAGAATCACTTGGAGAGGAATTATGGAGGGCTTGACTTACTGGTTAATAATGCTGGTATTGCTTATAAGGTAACAAATACATTTTGTAACAGCAGGATACATGCATTTAATATATAATTCATGAAATACCTGTGTATCTTCAAATGATATCTTCAAATGATATCTTCTCATGTGAAAATATCACTTTTGAAAACATGACTGATTTTTACAACTTTCAAGCCTTTTTAGTAAGAGGTATGTCATCGAAAATGATATATTAAACAGAATATTAAATGCCCGCTTGGAGATACAAATTTATCGTCTCGTGTTGATGAAATATCTTACTCATTTGCTGTGCTCTGACACTCATAAGATATGCATCAACACTCGAATATAAAATCTGTATCTCCGCATGTCCATGTAATATCCTCTCTCTCTATATATACATGTATACAGCCAATCCCAAGAACATACAAAAAATATTATAATAAAAAGTTCTTGCAAGTTTTGTGATAAGATCTTACCAAGATCTTTCCAGGATCTTAGTAAGATCTTGGCAAGTTCTTGTAAGATCTTTCCAAGATCTTTCCAAGATCCTCAACCCGGGATAATACACAGGAGTGTTCCTGTGCCCTTGTGTTGGCCCTTAACACAGTAGATGGTGTGTCTATTTATAGCCGTGAAGTTCTGGCATGCAATTACGTTGTCTTTTGTTGTCTTGCGCTTTAGTATTTTTTAGCAGTTTGAACCGTGTTAATTACAATATTTCAGTGCATCCTGATTGATTAAAAGTGTCGGCTTTTGTTCCTTCTCGCTGGAAACGCTATGCTAAAAATAACTCTACCGTCTACAGTGTTGTGTGACAATATAATGTGGGAAGAGGAACACTCCTCTGTAATAATTGCGTTCGACGAAGGAGAACGCATACTAATCTTGCAGTGGACTCCCTGTGGTCATGTGTGGGCTACCTGTGCTTTCACAGGCGAAAGAAATCGGGATTCGTGTATGTCAGTATGTTTGTACTTTTTAGAATAAATTAATTCGGCCAGGGAACTGGTAACGACTCGGAGCAAATGCCATGTAAACGTCGATAAGTGTCTATTTTCCCAATCCAATGCAATAATGTTTAAAAAGTTAGCAAGTACGATTTATCAAAGCCTGAGGAAAGTGTGTGTTACCTATGAACTATATCAAGTCAAACATGGTCTGTTCTGACCAAGTTGAAAATCAACTCGGCCATAAATATTTGTGCTGAACCCAAGTGAATCTGCGATCGAAAATTCTGTTGGCTTGCTCGCTGTATTGGATTCTGCTTTTCGCTGACATACAGGTACCAAAACTACAAACTGTAAGATGCTGTAAATTATACCAGGCTGAAGAGAAACTACATTTGCAGGTCTGAGTTTTCTAGACACCCTTTGTAATTGCCTTGTGTGAGTTGTGACACTACACATCAGTGACACATGCATGTGTGCATCTCGGTTAATATACAAATTAACACTCAGGCAAAGAGTTAATCTATAACAACACTTTGATATGCCAAGGAACTTAAATATCAACACAGTACAAGGTGAGGGAAATTCAAAGTAGTGAGTTATTGCTGTGTTGCCAAATCAATTAATCTACACTGAATTTCTAACAGGACCTGAAACAACCATAAGAGGCTGATCAAAGCCAGGACCCGGCTACCAACATTGATCATACATTTTGCAAGGTCCTGCAACTAACAATTACACAAAGGATTCTGCAGCCAACCTTGTTCTCACTTGAAAAATAATTTGAATGCTCTGAATTAACTGGACACATGCATATTACAGTTTTATACCTAGATGCATCCCCTTGTATATTAACTTATAAGTCAATTAAGGCATTCAAAATTTGCACATTAGTTAAAAACAAATATTTTTGATCAGGATTATTTACACCCACAGTCTACATGACGCATTATTGCAGCAATCTTTCAGTCTTTTGGGTTACCACAGGAAGCCCAGTCCTTTCTCCTACAAAAAAATATGTCGAACGCACTTTGACAATCTATGATTACTTCTAGTAATAATTGTTTTATCGTCTTAGTTGTTTCGGGTTACCTGTGTATCAGTGCGGTACCAGCCCAAAACAAATTGCATCCAAATACTATGAGGATCTTACAATTAAAAACAAATTCTGTTATCGTCTTAATTGTTTCGAGTTACCTGTGTAAATGCCACGTGAAGCTGCAAAAGCAGCCGATTGAGTTACTACCTGTGACCCCGTGTGCAGCGATGTCACAGTGCTGAGTGTATCCCAGTGCTGAGTGTATCCCCGATCACTGGGCACTAGTGTAGCGTGTATCCCCTCCCCTCCCCTCCCCTTGGAATATTTTAGGGCTACGTGTATCCCCGTCTAAAACTCCTGGGAAAAATGCGGGAAATCCTTAACTAATGTTTGAATAAAGTGTTGTTAACAGTCTTTGATTTGCCTCGTGTCTGACCGGATATCGTGTTAAACATGGACGTGCTCAGATATGAAAACATCGTTAGGTATCTTTCAACGAAAGATTATCCTAAAGACTTCACGAAGGCTGACAAATTGAAAATTGGAAGGTCGAGTAAGAACTACCATGTAGGGGGATTTAATTCTCTATTATAAGAAGAACGCGATGTCCCTTATCGTGATCAAGGGAGAGGAGCAGAAAATGAACATTTTCAACGAGTGCCACTCGTCAGAATTAGGTGGTCACTCTGGGAGGGATAACACCTTTCGAAAAATAAATACAAGGTATTATTGGCCAGAGTATTATAAAGATACTGTCGAGATGGTAAGTACATAGGAGTGATTGCACGGAATACCCCACCACTTGGTTCATTAATAATGCATTTTCTCAAATTCTCATACAAACCTTCTAAAAACCTAACCCTGAAATTCAAATAAATCTTACCCATTTTCAACCCCAAATCATTCATAGAACGAGTCTAAATACACCTGAGCTAAATGGATAATTTTGCACAATTTGTAAGGGCTTTTCAAGTGATCTTTCGAAGTGGTGGGGTATTCTGCAATCTAGCCAAAATCTCATTGAACCAACATATTGTATGCCGAAAATAATTATTGTCAACAAAGCCAGTTATATATGAACAAATTATGAAAGCCTTATTTTTAGTACTTACAGTATAATAAGAATGAACGGGGATACACGTAGCCCTAAAATATTCCAAGGGGAGGGGAGGGGATACACGCTACACTAGTGCCCAGTGATCGGGGATACACTCAGCAATTTGACAGCGCCCATGAATCGTTGCAGGTGAGCAATTTTTTGATTAGTCTGATATTGTGGTCATTAAAAATTAAAATATTTGTTTGCAGAAGTACACAGTTTCAAGTTTCGAGTTGACTGCCGTAAATGGTTGGATAGCAAGTAGATTTGGTTACATATATGTATAGAACTTACGAACAATAGAGCATGATTTCTACGAAATCTAATAAAACAAAAACAGTATGTAGACTTACGATTACAGAGTTACAAAGTGAATATACAAGAAAAGAAAAAGACTTACTTATTATATTTTATTCCAATCATTTTATTAAGTCTTTTTCTTTTTCTTTAAATATATACATATCAATATATTAACACATAGTACACATACAGTGAATATACAAGTCATAAAAAAATATTAAATAGATAAATGATGAAGGCTTAAAGTAAGCAACAATAAGTGCAAAATATATGCCCTCTGTTATTTTCGGGCTACCTGTGTTATCCTTGTGCAAACAAAACAACTATGAAACTGTTGATTGCTGAAGAGATCGAGTGCCTCTACATGGCAATTAAAATCAGCAAATTGCCAGTTGAGAAAACCTTATGAGTTTGCTTAACCGTTATGAGTTTGTTATCAACGGCCGCATAAATAAAAGCTAATATATAATAATAATATTGATTTATGTAGCGCTATTCCCTAAAGTCCCATAGCACTTTACAATACAACAAGTATTAAAAACTAACTTACTAAAAATGTTACGCAATAATACAGATACTGTAAAGTATCGTTTTACAAGTAATTCCCTATTTTATACCAAAAAGAAAATTGAATAATAATAACAATAATAATAATGGCTTAAATACTTGGCAACATATAATATACCAAAAGCTTTGAATTAAAAAGACTTCTTTTAACACTAGAATTAAAAGAACTAGGAGAATCAATCCCGGGGAATCAATAGACCTCATTTCCAGTAGTAACGAGTTCCATAAAATAGGAGCAGATACCGAAAAAGCCCGTACTTACATGAAAAATGGGTATGTATGTGAGGCCAAGAGGCTCAAACCCTGACCCTGTTTGACCCAAAATCCGAGCTCCAAAACCCTGATTGCCCCCTTTTTGGGAAAAAAAAACCTGATGCCTAAAAAAATACTGAACCCCGACCCTGACTGCACCCACATTAAACTCAAATCCTGAACCTGATCTGCCCAAATCAGGTCAAAACCCTGACCCTACCTGCCCAAACTGAGCTCAAAACCCTGACCCACCCCCGCGGCACATACATAATACGTCACAAACAGGAGTATCCCCCGGGCACGGAGTCCATGATTTCAATTATACTTCGGGACCTTGAGTAAATGTTGACTTGCCGAGCATAGCTTCTGTACTTGTCGAACAAGTAGCTTGTCGAAGTAAAATGCTATCTTATTTATTTGTTTCATGAAAGAAGTATACACATGCGCTTTGGGTAACGAATTTCATTATTTCTAGCGGATTAAAAACACAATCGAACCCATGAATTTTCCCTGGATGCTTCGAATATGATTTGACCTCTGCAGGAAGCCAGTGTATTCCTTTACGAGTGGGACTTTTCACAACCACGCTTGGTAATTTGAAATGTACTCGACATCACAGACACATCATAGACTTTAAAACAGAGCGATAATTTATATAAAAGAACGAAAAGCACATTAACATACTATAGAATCCTTGTAAGTCTTGCAACGATACCTAAACACGATCCCGTAAATTTTGTATGAGTAAGTCTATTGAGTCTTGACAAAACACAGTGAAAAGTCTTGAATAAAATCCCGTTCATTAAGTCTAGAGTTTTGACTTAATTGAAGTCTGGCACGCAATCTTGGCCCGTAGATAATTCCGATTTGTATCCTTTGTCGTGGAACTGTTGGCAGAGTCCGCTGCAAGTGGGTGGACAATCTTTAGAGAATTCTGAGTGCCGCCGGGCCGACGCACGACTGCATAAACTAAATTATGCAACTCTACAAAGGTATGTGGGTCGATCTGATATCCCTTGAAGAAACATACTTGTCATCTAGAATGCAGAACAACACTTCTATTGAACTTGCAATGAAACGAAGTCTAGAATCTTGACAACACTGTGAAAAGTGTTAAAAAGGAAGCCTTCGTTACTATAGTCTGGAGTCTGGACTTAATAAGCCTGGCACACAATCTTGGCCCGTAGCTCGTAGATAGGATTAACAGGACGAGAGTCACTAGTATTACATCTCACTGTGTATACACAAATATAATAATTAACTGGAACAAGATATGACAGACCATAGCGGCATGTAACGCAACGTCGAATCAAACATATTAGCGCTGCCCAAAATAAACCAATTGTTATCTGTGGACTGATCACGTTTAGTCTAATTGCTTGATTCTGCCGCCTGCCTAGAACATCTGACCTCATGGTATTTCGATACCTAAGAGTTTCAAGTTTATCAATTACTTATGCGGTCGTAGACTGGAAGGCACCGTAGTTTCTCCTGAGTCAACAATACTTCATCCATTATAATAACTCGGTTAGAGAGAAGATAGAGGCAAATTGAGTACTTCATGACGTGACGGTAGCCTTAAACCCTCAAAAGCTCTCTACCGAACATTTATCTTTCAACTATTGCGAATGCCTCCTGCTTTATCACTCGATCACAGCGTCTCCGACCCACATTGTTAGCGGCAAAGGTCTGAACTGATCAAATTTTTTACAGGACAGAACAAAAATAATAATAACAAGAAGCTGCACGCAGCTTGAACTCCGGCGTATCTTTTGTAACGCGGATGATCTCATACACCTGCGTGTTTGACATATTACAACGCACAATCGGATATGAAAGTACACACACAGTCGATGTCATATAAAACTCCACGAGTCAGAACACGAGCGACTTCAAGTAAGCCAGGCTACCCTAGGATAACACAGGTAGCCCAAAAATACTAGGATCCAAGTACTATGATCATATCTGATCTAAAACTCCACATGAGTCAGGACACGAGTGAACACGAATGCACAGCGGTTTATAATTTATTTAACAAAAAAATATTATAATAAAACATAATAATAATTGTTTTATCGTCTTAGTTGTTTCGGGTTACCCAGTGCGGTACCAGTCCAAAACAAATTGCATCAAAATACTATGAAGATCTGATCTAGAACTCAACACGAGCGGACACGAGTACACTAGCAAGCGTTTCATCATTTAATTAACCAACATTTACGATTAAAAACAAATTCTGTTATCGTCTTAGTTTTTTTCGGGTTACCTGTGTAAATGCCGCGTGAAGCTGCAAAAGCAGCCGATTGCGTTATACCTGTGACCCCGTGTGTGCCCATGAATCGTTACAGGTGAGCAATGTTTTGATTAGTCTGATATTGTTGTCATTAAAAATATTTGTTTACTGAAGTACCCACGTACAGTGACATCGTTATTCGGTAGTACGCACATACTGCTAATGTCTGCTTGTAGGATTTTTTTACAACCAAAAAATTCTTAGATTATCTATTTTTGTTTTACAATTCAATTCAGTTTTTATTTTACACTGTTCAACAAAGAATTACAAATTAAGTGTCAAATTAAGCAATATTTATATAATAGAATAGTTTTACAAGAAAAATAAAAGTTATTTAACAAGTAACGGCGTTCAAAGGAAAACAAGCTTTCGAGTTGACTGCCATAAATGGTTACATAGCAAGTAGATTTGGTTACATACATGTATAGAACTTAAGAACAACAGAGCCTGATTTCTACGAAATCTAATAGAACAAAAACAGTATGTAGAATTATGATTACAGAGTTACAAAGTGAATATACAAGAAAAAAAGACTAATTAAAATTATTGGAATAAAATATAATAAGTATAATAAATATAATAAATATATACATATAAATATATTAACACATAGTACACATACAGTGAATATACAAGTCATAAAAAAATATTAATTAGATAAATGATGAAGGCTTAAAGTTAAGACTTAAAGTGCCACTACGACGAAATTTGACCATTTCTTTTGCCACTTTTTTGTATTCCATAAGAACAAACAGTGGCAGAAATATCCAAATCAGTGAAAAAAGTTTGCAAAGGGGCCAATTAGACCACACATTTTAAAGAGAGTTTACCGTCAAAATCACGTCCGCCATTACGCGAATCCGTTCCCGTGGGCGAGGAACGCCTAGTCATTTTTAGCGTATGTGACGTCATACACTTAACGCATCGTTCTTTAGTTGCTTCGAACCCATACATTTCTTCTTACTGCGAATTTTGCTGTGGTTTAGTAAATAACGACCTAAAATCTGCATCAGATTCTTCAGAACATAGTAATGTGTCTTTCTGTTTAAATTTATTGCCGCTGGCGACCGAGTTGAAAGCTGGACGAAAATCGCTTGGGAAGTGGCCTGCTAGTAAGTAGTGCTAGCTAGCAGAGGTTTCTTATCATTTTGGGGTAATTTTTTCCCAGGGTATTTTCCCTGGTTCGGCTTTCAGGTTGTGTTGTTACTGGATCCGGGCTACAGGGAGAATTCAGCGGAGAAATAACTAAGGTAATGATCAGCAGTTTATAAGTCCTAAGTTTGTTCATTGTTTATAGTGAACCCCGGATTGCTAGTTCGTAAATAAGAGAGAGCGAGAATTATCTGTGTCCCGGCAATAGATTTTCCGGCGAATCTACATTCTAAAATACAATGTAATTGCTATAAAAGTAAATCGCTCTCTTGTCTAACATCGGAAATCGTGAATGATAAGAATTTACCAGAGACTAAAAAAATATATTGAAACTGACTGATCGAAATGCCAGCTTTGTGGTTCGTTAAATTGCTATAGTCCTGTATAATGCACAAACTTGAACGATTATTTCTATTCAAAACGTTTTGTTTGCTTTTCAAAGCGGGAAAATGGTACACTTTCTTACTACATATGTTAGTTCGCGTGAAGGTTTGTATGAAGTTTTGACTGTGACATTTCCCAGTCACTGGTTGAAAGAATCAGTCTCGCCGGCCGGCTAAAACTTTTCAGAGCGTTTTCTTGACTTTCTATTTTTGTTCTAAACATAGTTTGAAAAAAGCTCCAACTCGACGCGAATTTGTGCGAATTACTTCAAATTTACACAGATTGTTCGCAATTTATATCAGCTAAAAAACAGTGTCGGCGATTTTTTTAATTTTAAAAGAGAGGCGCTGAGAGCGATTCCCGCATCTATACTTGGATTGTGCGTTAGCAGTTTCACGAAGACCAAAATATCTTCAGAGCGGCTTCGAATTTCCACAATCGCCGACATGGTTTCGTAAACAAGGTCTGTGGGAGTCCAGAAAAGCAAACAGATCTTAAATTCATTAAATTGCCGTGGAGTTGGAGCTCTTGGAAACCAACTCGCTTGTTCGGAAAAGAAGTTTATTTAGAAATCGCACTTTTATCAAAATTACAAACCTTAGATATATCGTTGTAGCCAATTTTATAAGCTTTAAATGAGGTATAATTTATCTAAATACGACGAATATTCGAGACGCTACTTAATTTTATCCGGAACAGTACCCTGAAGGTATACGATAACCTTAAGTGTATGACGTCACGTACGCTAAAAAATGACCAGGCATTCCTCGCCCACAGGAACGGGTTCGCGTAATGGCGGATATAAAATTCAAGATTTGGAGTTCAAAAAATAAGACTTCCCGTCGTCGTATCGAAAAACGGTTTGAACTGGTAATAATATAGCCACTCTACTTTACGAATATGAGAAAAAATTGATATGTCAAAATTTGATCGTAGGGGCACTTTAAAGGGGCTGGGTCACCTGGTGCCCATGCGCAGTAAGTATGCTCTTGAGGTAATTAGCATATCATAAATATTCAAACCGTTCAAAATTCTTCTGCAATCGCAATGGTTTCTTTCGCAAGCAACAGTAGCATTGTGTCTGATTGGTCAGTTCAATAAGAGGTCATTTCCCCTTTCAATGTTGGCGGGTAGATTTTGTGTAAGAAAGTAAAATTCAGTTACGGAAGTTCACTTCGATTTATCCGAAAAAACAGCAATGAAATTCCGGCTAAATGTGTACAAAAACTCTTCAACTCGTCAAATGTAATACTAGGGATTGTTTACTTGTCATCGTCATCGCTTAGGACAATCTGGCGCGATTTCTTGTGAAAATCGTCAACATTTTGCGAAACATGGTTTTGGTCCCGTGTTGACTTGAACGCTGAACGGACGGTTTTCAAATTTAGTCGTCGTTCCTTGCCTTGCTGAACGGAAAACTCCCATCGTTTGGAGTTCTAAAGACTTGTAAAGAGAGTTGGAATTCGCCTCCTTTCATGATAATTGTTGTGAAGCCTTGGTTCGTTCGTGAAGTGTTTATAAATGCTTCGCTGGAATAAAGTCAGTGAGATACAATGTAGCTTGGCTCGAACTTCGCCGTTTCCTAAATAATTATTTTTGAAGAGCCGACAAAGTAGCAGGTTCAGCTAAATTTCAGGTATGTTTTATTACCTTGTTTTGATTCTGGAAAACGTTTTCAGGTGAGTTCGGGTTGTCCTTTGTCTTGGCTTTGGTGTGTTTTTGGCTGGTGAGTTTGTCTTGGCTTTGGTGTGTTTTGGCTTGTGCTCAGAAAAGTCGCAAAATAAACTCTTTCTTTTCTTTCATTTTGTCCGTTTTATAAAACATTGCTTTTTAGCAAAAGGTTTGGCTAGAGTAGAGAATACCCGTCCACAATGAACTTGTATATTTTCACTGCTACCGCAGTCCCGCAGTCCGTCAGTCCGTCAGATAAACACAGGAAGCCCAATCTAATAACTTTGTCGTTCTCAAAAGATTGTAGGATTCAAAGTTGACCATAAGGCTTTGCGATCACTACGGGACTGCGGACTGCGGTAGCACTTAAATATATAGGGTTAGGGTTAGGTTAGGTTAGGGTTAGGGTTAGGGTTAGGTTAGTTGACCATAAGGCTTTGCGATCACTACGGGACTGCGGACTGCGGTAGCACTTAAATATATAACTTTGTCGTTCTCAAAAGATTGTAGGATTCAAAGTTAATTCAAATATACAATTCGTTCTCAAATGTTATAGGATTCAAAGTTAACCATAAGGCTTTGAGATCACTGCGGGACTGCGGTACATTTAATTTTATTAAACTCCAAAAAATGGACGGGTATTCTCTACTCGCTCCAAAGGTTTTCGGCAATGTTATTTATCTTCTGGCGTTACTTTTTGTTATACGGCTTGAGTCAAACACGTCTTGTTTCACAAACAATCTCAATCAACTACTCTTGACGAAGGCCGAGTGACTACCAAAAGTTCCTTGGCCTTTAAGCTCCCGCCAGGTTTTGAATATTTGTTTGCTTAAGTATATAGCAGCATGTTGGCTTTTTCCAGTGTCGGTCATTTTTTTTTTGTCAATTGCCTCAAGGCAGGCGTTTTCTTTCTTCCTGCCCCGACTCATTTACCTCTCCTTCCTCCAAAGCCTTCATTCATCACAATTTCGAACAAAAAATGTAAAAATGAAAAACTCTACGTTTAGATTGAATGCTAAACAAAACTTTCCTGCAAAAAATATGTTTTAGAGATTCGAAATAAGAGCGATGGAAATGGATTCCTGAAAGGTTCCTTCGGAGGGAGGTTTGATTTCGTACCGCCGGAGTCGAAAATCTAATTTTGCCTTTGGTCGTGCGATAGCCTGGTAACGAATGAGCGCTGACCCAGCTCCTTTAAGTAACAATAAGTGCAAAAGTTATGCCCTCTGTTATTTGCGGGCTACCTTTCTTATACTTGTGCTAACAAAACAACTATGCCAGGGAACCTTATTTTAAGCATAGCTTCGAACTAAAGTGTTGATTGCTGAAGAGATCGAGTGCCACTGGCATGGCAATTAAAAACAGCAAATTGCCAGTTGAGAAAATCTTACAAGTTTGCTTAACCGTTATTAGTTTGTTTATCAACGGCCGCATAAATAAAAGCTAATATTATATAATAATAACTAGAAGTAATCATAGATTATCAAAGTGCGTACGACATATTTTTTGAAAGAGAAAGGTCTGTGGTAACAGTCTGAAAAGCTGAAAAATTGCTGCAATGATGTGGACGGTGTACGTAATCCTGATCAAAAGTGCTTGTTTTTTAACTAATGTGAAAATTTTGATGTCTTGACTTATATGTTAATATACAAGGGGATGCATCTGGGTATAAAACTGTAATTATCTTCGTGTAACATTGAATCATTGGATGCGATGCTTATGGGGCTATATGTATACATGTGTGTTTTATATGGTTATGGCATTGATTTGAGAATTAGTAGCACATTTTGCTGTGTGGTATACAGTGTAAAGCAATAATTGAAGTTGGTGTAGAACACAAATCAACCCAGGCTATAGCTACATACATTTACATACATACATGCATACATGAACTTTATTTGAGTGTCTACTCAATAGTATTTAGCTGTAAAGCTAATTGGGGACACTATATTACAGGATATATAAAATACACTATATTACAGGATATATAAAGGGATTCATATAAAGTACGTATAAATAAATATTACTATTCAGATGTGTATAAACTGAATTCCAGTTCTTAGAACATAAACTATATAGGTATGCATGTGTATAAAGTACAGCCCATGCAGTTCTTTCGATTCAGATCATTCACATTAGGTTTCCCGGGTATTTTTTAAGTGAGAACAAGGTTGGCTACAGAATATTGAGCGCCATTGTTAGTTCCAGAACAAGAGCCCATCTGGGCTTTCACTCGGGCCACATGAGATTGAAGATGAAATACACTTTCATTTGAAATCCCCTTAGTAATAACCAAAGGGAAGAATTATTAGCTGAATTTAGCAGTCTTTAGGAGTGGCCGTTAGCGCGGTGACTTTCATTCTCTGCTCCCCTAGTATATATGTAATTTAATATTTTTGTTTTTCTCGTATGTTGACCTTTTAATTTAAACACTACTTATTCGTTTAACACACTGCATTTGAGCAGGCATATATTCATTGTTTTGAACCCGAGAATTAACCGTACTTCATGGTCCCTTTCTTTAGTAGTGGGTTGTCGGTCAGGTGATTGTAAACTCTCGTCATTTAGCACAGAAAATGTATTCTGATGAATAGGGATTGGGTTGTCATGTAAGAAAGATGGCTCTTGAACAAACTGATAAGCTTCAGTAGGTTGGATAGTCTCGGAACACTGGAGACCTTGGTCTTTTATTGTCTTCTTTTTTGTATTCTTGATTATTTTTTTTAAGTTTGAAAGTCGGATCTTAACTTTATTATATCCGCTTTCAACTCGCCATTTTCAACTTCTAGGTCAATAATATATTCGTGATGACAGCATCTTGATTGCGGTCTTGTATATATTATCTTGCTGCACTAATTTGTCTTCCAAATGACTGAGTTTGGTTTCTTGATTCGTGTTTTAATGTGACGAGAGTAAGAATTCATTACGCATATCAGTTAGGTGAGCCTCCATGTTACAAATCAAGGTCGTTAAAGCAGCGAGAGAGTTTTTATTGCGGGCTAACAATCCTCGTGAAGAATCTAAAGAATTCCGTCTCTTCCGGTTTGAATTTGACTCATGTGTATGTTGCTTTTGGAGTTTCAAGGATATGTTGATCCAAAACTACAGGCTCTTGGGATTTTTCATTGACTTGTGAACTTGCAGGCTCTGTAATTTGTTTTGTTTTCTTAGTATAACATAAAGTGTTGAACATGTTCATTTTCTCAAGCATGTCGCGCGTGACCTCTGTTTCTTCATTCATTAAGTTCTCTACTTTCATCTGTAATCTGGGAAACTCAATCTTTGCCCATGCCTTGGCACATAACTATTCCTGTTGTTAAGTAGACGTGGATGATTATAAGTAAAATCCTTCGACAGCTTGTACCGTTTTCGCTAGGTCAATATCCTCGCTGGAACGAAATAACTTGATCTCAGTAATACTCTCTGATCCAACTTACGGTAAATTTAAATCTCTGACAGTTTTTAAGAGACTCATAATATTGGTCTTGAAGTGCCTTCACCCAAAATAAGATGTTCTCCTCGGATGTTTTAAATGCAGCACAGCGAGCCAATGGCTTATAGATTCCAATATCTATTTCTTCGAATTTTAGCTTTCCGGATCCTGGCTTCAGGTCGTCGTACGTGTCGTATATAAAATCACTGGCCATCTGGATAAAAAACGCGGTCCTTCGGCTCCGACAATAGCGCCAGTTGAAATATCCTGAGCCTGTTGGAAGGCTTTCGCACGAGTGAAGTTAAATAAAACATTAAACTGGCTTACATTTGAGAGATGAGTCCCCAAGTTAGAGAGAAAGTTGCTCGCGGGGCCTCCGCCATCTTGCTTTACTGTATTAAATTATGTAAATAAATTAACCTGGCGATTGTTGCGTGACCAGCACAGTGCAATCTGATTGGTGTGAATTTGACCTTTAATGCATGCGCAGAAAGCTTGCTACACGGAATAAAAAAAAATAACGACTTGCATTTTAAGACTCGGTGCTGCCACAGGCAGCCCGAGTAATAATTTATGGTCAATGTTGGTAGCCGGTTCCTGGCTTTGATCGCTTTGATCAGCCTTGTTTCAGGTCTGTTAGAAATTCAGTGTAGATTAATTGAACACAGCAATGAAGTCAGTACTCTAAATGTCCCTCACCTTGTACTGTGTTGATATTCCAGTTCATTGGCATATCAAAGTGTCGGTATAGATTAACTCTCTGTCTGAATGTATTCTGTAGTGTTAATTTGAATCCGTTAATTTGTATAACCAAGATGTACACAGTGTTCTCGTAACTCACGACACAAGATACGGCGATTACGGGTATATAGAAAACTCAGACCTTGTTTCTCTTCAGCCAGGTTATATTACTGTTTGTAGTTTCGGTATCTGTATGTGCAGCGAAAAGCAGAATCCAGTACAGCGAGCAAGCCAACAGAATTCACTCGGTTGTTTACAAATTATGGTGAGTTGATTTGACTCAGTTCTCTGTTCAACTTCGCTGGTGTCGTCACCCCGCCGACAAAACAGACCATGTTTGACTTAAACCACCACGATGCACACGTGTAGTATTTAAAAAGCTTCTTCACAACTCACACTGAAATATTCATATCCATGTATTTCTCTTCAGCCTTCAGGTATGATTTATAGCATCTTGACCATTTGCAGTTTTGCCTTTTTGGTATCGGCAAACCGAACAGCATAATTTCGGGTTCAGCATAAATAAATAATTATGGCCGAGTTGAATGTTCAAGGTCCTCCAGATGTACTACACACTTTCCTCATGCTTTGCACCAAAAGCCCGGAAAATCCAGGGAAAATTTTCCGGGGAAGCCCGGAAGCCATTCCAGGCTTTCCCCGGAATTTTGCACATAGGGAAAATCCGGGGAAGCCTGGAAAATCCGGGAAAGCCTGGAAACAATGAAAAGTTTCAAATAGGTCCAAAAAAGCCTGGAAAGCCCGGATAATCCGGGGAAGCCTGGAAAATCCGGGAAAGCCTGGAAACAATGAAAAGTTTCAAATAGGTCCAAAAAAGCCAGGAAAGCCCGGATAATCCGGGGAAGCCTGGAAAATCCGGAAAAGCCTGGAAACAATGAAAAGTTTCGAATAGGTCCAAAAAAGCCTGGAAAGCCCGGATAATCCGGGGAAGCCTGGAAAATCCGGGAAAGCCTGGAAATGATGAAAAGTCTCAAATAGGTCAGAAAAAGCCTGGATAGTCCGGGGAAGCCTGGAAAATCCGGAAAAGCCTGGAAAGGAGAAAAAGTCTCAAATAGGTCCAGAAAAGCCTGGAAAGGCTGGATAATCCGGAGAAGCCTGGAAAGGAGGGAAAGTCAGATATACTATAGCTCGTTCGAAAACCATCCAGCATATCTAGGAAAGCCTGGAAAGCAAGAGAAATTTTAAATACAATATGATCCTATAAATTGTTAATATCTGAAAGCTCCTGGGAAATCTCGATACTCTGGAAGGAAATACAAGAGAAATTCATGATCATCCATTTCAAGTCTTCTTTAATATTTAACTCAGTGGGAACAGTAACTTACTTTAATAAATGGTATTATAAGAAAACTACCAAATTGAATGTGTTGTTTTTACCAGGTGCAATATCACATGAAAAGGACATGGCTGACACCACATATTTTTTAATGAGTTTTTGATGTTCTCTGACAACTTAATAAATTAAACTAAAGAAGGACATTTGTTGAAGAACAAAAATGGATATTAACATTTAAAGGCACATAATGAGGTGGAACTGCAGCATATGTTTGCATGAGACGGATCTTGATGCTTTGTAATTGCAGGCTTCATTTGAAAATTATATGAAAACATGTTCTATGTCATCCAGACCCATGAGTTTCTCATGTGATCCAGCCCAATATAACAACATTAAAATGGTCTATATTATACATTGATAAAACGAAACAAAAATGTTCTCATCTTCAATTGCCTGGCAGAAATGATTTAATGGGGCTGTGTCACGGTAAGGCTTTACATTCGTTTTTCTGGGCCGGAAAGAGCTATTTCCACTTATTTTGATATGAACTAACGAACATCTCGGCCATGTGGGATGCTTAAAATGAAAGCAAATATGCAAAAATGACTAACAAACAGTGTATATAAACAGTCTCCAGGCAAATATATTGAAAATCCTTTCAATCAAGCATTGAGAGAGGGAAGTTTAACTGTTTATATCCAATTAACAGCCACTAAACGAGTGATTACTCAATACATGCACAGTACCATGACATAGCCCCTTTAATCGTGCCTCTGTATGATCATATAATCATATAAAAAAAGTGAAATAAAATGTAAATTGTATTTCTTGTTATATTGATTAATAATAATATGGGTAAATTAAGAAAATTCAACAATCATCTCAAAGAAATTGAATCAAAACTGTTTCAAACCAAATATTTATAAAATTTCACTAATTAGCATCTGATGCATGTTAAACTACAATGTATAGTGAAGTTATTTGATGTGGCATCACACACAAATGTTTGTAGATCAGTATTCTTTAGGCAATATTTTGTTACAGTGAAGTTTTTTGATGTGGCATCTGGACACAAATATAATTGTAGAGTATATTATTAGTAAATTGTGTTATTATTACAGACAGAAAAACCTGTATACAATATTTTAAAAAAATTAACCGGTATATATACAACATAATTATTTTTCTTAGCTTTCTTTGGTGTTCTAAAGGTTTTCTGCAAGTCCCCCAGTACAAATCTATCTCTGTCACTTTCAACCATGATTGGCTTGAAAACTTCTTTGGATCCTTCCTATAAAGATAAAGTCAAAGGATTTACAGTTAATAAATGATTGTAATTTCAAAAATAATTAGTATCAACAACTAATCTTTATTTTTACTTTACTGACCAATACTATGCCCACCAAACGTTAATTGTTTACATAAAACTTTTCTCAAACTTTAACTGGTCATCCAGTCCAGTCTTCTGATCAAGGGCAATCCTCTGTACATGCACATTGTCATCTAGTGAGGGCCCGAAGGGTGAGTATACTTTTTGGTCGTTTTTTTTTGGCGGTTTATATAAAATAGTGGCACACCAAATCGTCTTCGCTTGGTACTTCTCATTTACCTATTGTCTAATAATGTGTTCCAAGGAAATGATGTTTAAAAGACGAGAGTCTGCGGACGACCTCGACAGTCTGAAAATCAGGCTACTCACACTGGAGCGATCGACTACACTCCTTGTGATTTTCCTCGGCATCTCTAACCATGGTCTGATAGTGATATAAAGCATAAATAAATGAAGCCGCTCGAGCATGCACAGTCGTAATTCGTGTGAAGTTAAGTTATTCCTTAAGTATCTCTTACCAATTTCTTGGCGATTTTAGCCATGTTACTTGGCCAATACCTCAATCTCATCTCAATCTCATCTCAATCTCATCTCATCTCATCTCATCTCATCTCTTCAAACTCCTTTCGCGGCTTTGTTATGTTCGTTAAGTTTTATATCACGCTGAAAAGACCTGATCAACGCGGTCAAATCCAACTGAAATATAACGGCTCTAGTATCTTGAAACCGGAATCCTAAACATTCCCAACAAAGTGATTCATCGGTGAAACAATGGAGGACTTTCACTGAACCTGGTGAGCACGTGATTACCCGGAAATAGCCAACATTCCATCGTCGTGCCGCTCGGTCAGAGATAAAGGACTGGGGAGAAATCACATGCTATTAAAGATGGCGGCCTTCTGCTCTGGTTCGAACTGCGATAGTTAATACGCCAGAAAATTCACTCTTCAACGGCACTACGAACTGATGCATAAGAAGAGAAGTATTACCGAAAGTGAGGAGGAAATCTCAGCATCCACAAGTAGCTGTTCTATCGAATGTAATATAAATAATCCGGCGATTTCATCCACCAAGCATTGTCAGAAACCTGCAAAGTGGCCGGCGAGGCAGAAGACGTGATGTGTTTTCTTTTACTTGCACGATGAGGTCAGCAACTCAGATGACATATGCATTGCTTGAAATCCCTGATAATAATATTCTTTGTTCGAAGTATTTCTGTACCAATGAATGTTCTCATGCATAAAGAAACAAAATAATTGACACTCAAGGGGGTGATCATGTGATCTGAAATGGAACAACACTGGAGCAAGCTAAAGAGGTCTATGTCATGTCTACAAGTCAATGTTATCAATATATACATTTATATATTTTTACAGACCCCCAAAGTTATTAGTGTGCAGAGTTCCAACATTGTGGAGAAAGTGGCATACTTGGATGAAAACCCTGATTTGCACTGCATAGTTTGGGCACCAAATTGTATTGAGCGATAATGATTGTGTTTACTGGTAAAATATATACTGCATAGAAATGCAAATTATAAGATACATTGATAGATACATTTATTCTCTACATTACTAAATAATGTAAGTCTTAAACCTTTTACCATATTTGGTAAATTTGAAGTGGATTTCTGTACATATTAAGTACAAACAATATTAATATTTATGATTTTTTTGTAACATGACTTACGGGTATACAACTTGTTATAGTTGTGATGATTATCACAATTCTGCTAATAGTATATTTTTATATATAATTATTATCATAAGTATCTTCATGTATTTGCTTTCCCATATTTCATATTATAGCTCATACATGTACTTATATATTGCATGGTTTTACAGTACATTTTAAATTGTTTATGTTAGTGGTACTTCTTTAGTTTTTAATTTTGAAAAATTAAAGAAAAAAAGAGGCCATTAGAAAAGGTTATTATATAGCTGGTAATTAAACTGCATTCTGCACTGCCTTCCAATCTTTGCTGGGAAATCCATAATAATATAAATGCATGACATATAAATTTTTATGAGGATGGCAACCTTTCCAGGCTTTCCTGGCGTTCTGCTCCATGCTTTCCCTGAAAGCCTGGGAAATCCAGGCTTTCCAGGCTTTCCTGGTCAATAGAAAATTAGTTATCTATTCAGGCTTTCTGGGCTTTCCAGGCTTTCCTGGGGTTTTGCTCCATGCTTTACATGAAAGCCTGGGAAATCCGGGCTTTCCGGACTTTCCTGGTCAATAGAAAATTGCTTATCTTTTCAGGCTTTCTGGGCTTTCCAGGCTTTCCAGGCTTTCCCGGGGTTTTGCTCCATGCTTTCCATGAAAGCCTGGGAAATCCGGGCTTTCCGGGCTTTCCGGGCTTTCCTGGTCAATAGAAAATTGCTTATCTTTTCAGGCTTTCTGGGCTTTCCAGGCTTTCCCGGGGTTTTTGCTCCATGCTTTCCATAAAAGCCTGGGAAATCCGGGCTTTCCGGGCTTTCCTGGTAGCAATTTTGGGCAGTAAAATCAGGCCAAAGCCTGGAAAGCCCGGACAATCCGGGCTTTCCCAGGCTCTCCGGGCTTTTTCCCGGGCTTTCATTACATGGGTACTTGCGAACCTTTGAAACATCATTGCATTGCATTGCTGGAAAATAAGGCAAGTAACTAACCGATCGCGAAACAAAACAGAAGCCATGATGGCATTCACCAAAATGGCCGCTCGCATCGTGTACGTGTGGTTACCAGTTCCCCGGCCGAGATAATTTATTCTAAAAAGTACAAACATACATGATGACATGAGGACATACACGAATCCTCGATTTCTTTCGCTTGGGGAAGCACAGGTAGCCCACACAGGACCACAGGGAGTCCACTGCAAGATTAGTATGCGTTCTCCTTCGTCGAACGCAATAATCGATTTATGTAGTGCTATTCCCTAAAGTCCCATCGCGCTTTACAATACAACAATAGTATTAAAATCTAACTTACTAAAATGTTATGCAATAATACAGATACTGTAAAGTATCGTTTTAAAAGTAATTCCCTATTTTATACCAAAAAGAAAATTGAATAATAATAACAATGGCTTAAAACTTGGAAAAGTATTATTTCGTTCCGTTTGTTTGGTACAAGAGAATAATTATTGTTCTTGTATGTCCTGACAATGCATGATGTCTCTATTATTAACTAAGTACTTATTACTTCGTAGTTTATCCTATGTACCACTGTTGGTATTTGATGAATTAAAGATTATTATTATTAGGTATATTTGTACCAAAAGCTTTCTTAAAAAGATACTTGTTTTAACGCTAGAATTAAAAGAACTAAGCGAGTCAATAGACCTCATTTCCAGTGGTAACGAGTTCCATAAAATAGGAGCAGATACCAAAAAAGTCCGGAGTCCACATGATTTCAAATTATACTTCAGGACCTTGAATAAATGCTGACTTGCCGAGCGTAGCTTCGGGACTTGTCGAACTAGTAGCTTGTTGAAGTAATTAAATGCTCTTGATTGTTTATTTGTTTCATGAAAGAAGTACACATGTGCTTTGGGTAACGAATTTCATAATTTCTACCGGATTAAAAACACAATCGAGGCTATGAATTTTCCCCGGTGCTTCGAATATGATTTGACCTCGGCAGGAAGCCAGTAATATTCGTTTAGGACCTTTAGATTCAAATTGGGTTTACGAAAGCACAAGCAAACACATACTCTTGGTAGCTTGAAATATTCTAGGCATCACAGACACAGCGATTTTAAATAGAGCGATAAATTAGGACGAAAAGCAATTAACAGACAAACTGAGAGGGTTTTTTTCATTCATGAATGCAAAGACTCAGTTCGAATTAATAAGAGTGAAAAAATGCGTCTGCATCCGGGCTATGTTTCGATTTCCAAAGTCTTATCCTGTTCAGTTTATACGGTTTCCAATGACAAATCCAACTTCTATTTATACTCTTAACAGCCTTTCAAGTCATTCCAGTGTTTCTTTACGGTCATTACGGTTTGTTAAGTCATTTCCAGTTCGGATCATACGGTTTATCAAATCAAATCCAGTACAATAATCACGGCTTTTAGATCGAGTCAACTGACCTTCTTCGATTTCCTAAAATGGTCTCCAGTTCAGTTCTTCAGGATATTTACGTGAAACTCGCCAGAATTTGTCCCGCTTTGAACAACTTGAATCTCCATTGCAACAGTCATGCGACAAAAGGTCAGAACTGATCAAATTTTTTACAGGACTGAACATTAATAAAAAAAAAAGACAGACTGCATTTTAAGACTCCGGCCGCTGCCCTAGCAGCGCCGGAGTAATTACAGCAAAACAATAACTCTTTTCGCTGTAGAAATGACTCGATGGCTTGCTTAATTTGTTTACTCTTTCATTTATTTGAGATTTCAAGTGATATCCTAACATTCTAGATTAGAAATTATGGGTTTTCTTAATCAAAAAGCGAAGTTGGCTATCAAGAGTTTTTAAATCGTCACTTGATCGCTTTTTGCACACAGCCCTTCAAGTGTTATGGGATGTTCTCCAAAACATGTTTCTGATTGGCCTAAGTTGTTAGTTAATGGGGGATTAAAAGCAGAAGAATTCTGAAGTGATAGTTTAAAGACATTAGGTTAAAATACACACAAGAAATGACAAGGAAAGTTCTAACCATGTGCAAAGTTGCGATAGCTGTTGGCATATGCACATGTGTCCAAGTCTGTGGTCTGCCAGACTTGGAATGACAACAATCTCTTCTGAAGAAGTTTTGCTTCAAGTTCAAGCATTTATGAGCTCGAACAAAAGATTATTCTTCCCGATTCTGGTGTGCAGCTTATATGTGAGTTTTTTCCTTAGCCTATTTTGCAAGTCTGGTTCTCATTTGTCAGGCCAAAGTTAGGGATGTGGCTTATACGTGAGGAAATACAGTATCTTGGCTTTTCAAGGGGAGGGGCCTGGGGCGAGTTTTCTCAAACGTCCGATTAAACTGGTGTGAACACAGTTTGAAGGCTTTCAAGACCAATTATGGGCTTTAACAACACTAGGAACCATTTGAAGAGTTAGTAGAGAAGATGACAAGCAACTGACAGCTAGTTTTCTTTGGAAAGCGAAGGAGCGGAGCTTTCAGGAGTAGAAAATCTTGTTTATATGGCTTTGTTTAGTCATTGCAAAAAAACGTTTTTGGAAAAAACTCACATATAAGCAGCACCCCCAACTTTGAGGCAATTTTTGGATACTTTCAAAATCTGAAAGGCACAAATTCAGTGTTTAACAATAAGATTGCACTATTAATTTTATGGTTGATTCTGAGAAGATGTTCTCGCCTTAGAAATACTGCTTTCACGCACATTTGCTTTTTTATTTTTGCTGTTGCTGTATTTAATACTGTAAAATAAATGTAATAGAAATTAAACTTGGGATGCTTATATGAAATTGTTACCGAATGGTAATCAGGTTAATTAGTATTCTGTATTAAAATTACAGAATACTAATTAGGTTAATTGGTATTCTGTATCAAAATTACAGAATACTAATTAGGTTAATTGGTATTTTGTATCAAAATTATAGAATACTAATTAGGTTAATTGGTATTCTGTATCAACATTATAGAATACTAATTAGGTTAAGGTCTCGATAAAGGTTCAAAATGGAAAAGTTTTGAAAATGTTTTTTTCCGCAAATTCTAAATCTAAAAGCCCAAATCTAGCATCACAAAAAAACTCAAACTCAAAAAAATAATTTAAAGCCTCGAAAATGCGACTTTCTGATTTCCCGCTAAAAAAGGCGCGAAAAATGATTGACAGCTGCTGTCATTCACTGGGCATGTTATTTCATTCTCGCTGATCCTGTGATTTTCTGCGCTACTTTTCGTTCGTGAAGATTTCCTACGTTTATAATGCAATGCCCAAAAGTGTAAAAGTAGATTTTTCTTGGTGCCGTATTAAAAAAAGAATAAGAAGAAAAAACACAGCACAATTTAGTTTGTAATAATTTAGTTTGCGAGTAAATTTGGAAGCAGGTGTAAAGTTCTTAGGACAAACAATGGCTGGAGGGATTATACTCAAGTTCCAAGAAGTTAGAATAATCGAAGACTGAAAGTCCACAAATAATGAAGCAATAAAGTTTTTCAATCGGCCAAAAATTTAAAGAGAATTCAATGTAGGAAGCTAAGGTTGGCCGGTTTTGTTTCAGCGCGATAAAACATTTTAGGATGACGTAAACAGCCTACCGTGTACATGGTGTGGATCGAGCTGCGCTGCAGTGGTTTTCCCTGCATGATATTAATTGTTTGCTTACTGTGGTGCCATTTTTCTGTACTCCTAAAAGAGTGTTTCTTCTTTAAATTAAGCTGGAATGGACACTATAGCTAACTAGTTTCTGCATGTAGAAGTATCGAGCGTCGGTGAACTGTATAGCTTCTCTGTTCTGCAGCTCGTCTGAACTTTGTAATCGGCCGAGACTGAACACAACATGAATCGCTCTGATTGGCTAATGTTAGTGAGATTACCCTTGGAGGCGGGACTCTTAGTCTACCGTGAAATGAATCGAAAACCTTTTATCGGGCTGTTTCTCGGCTCTTTTTTTCGGCCAAAAACAGAACTTTGTTGAAGTCCAGCCTTTTAGCGTTTTGTCCAATTTTCCTACGTTTATCACGAGTCGTGGAAAACAGCCGTTTCTCAAATACTGTGTCGGGGAATTTTGAAATTATTTTTCGTTCAGGTTTTATGACCTGGGTTGTATCAAAATGGGATGAAAAACTACTTTTTCAACTTTGAAAAGGGATAAAATCTGTAATACGCAATATATCAAAAATGCCCGACACACTATTTGAGTCAATTTATTTGGGATTCGAAAGGGCTAATTAAGAAAAAAATTGTTTCAAAGCCTGAAGGGCTGAACTCCTTCTGGCGGACAGAGTCATTTCGCGTAGAAATATATACAACATCTACGCTTTTAACATTTGTTCAAAACGGATTAAATATGTACTTTCTTCAATTCAAGACCTTTAAAACGATATATAGTACGTCTATGTGGCTTTAATTCCGACGTTGCAAGAGCGTTTTTCCGAAATGACACGTCGAACCTTTATCGAGACCTTAATTGACAGAATACTAATTAGGTTAATTGGTATTCTGTATCAAAATTACAGAATACTAATTAGGTTAATTGGTATTCTGTATCAAAATTACAGAATACTAATTAGGTTAATTCGTATTCTGTATCAAAATTACAGAATACTAATTAAGCTAATTACCATTATGTATTCATCAACCCCAGCCTTTCCCTGCTGTCCGATTCAAACCCTCCTCATGCTTTTAGTTACTGAGACTATATCCATGTGACTCGAATGCTGCGTTTGGATTGGTTAACACCCTTATGAATTATTAATGAATTTTACAAATATATATACTGTATATATAGTAAATCCAAGGAGAACGCATACTAATCTTGCAGTGGACTCCCTGTGGTTATGTGTGGGCTGCCTATGCTTCCCCAGGCGAAAGAAATCGAGAATCGTGTATGTCCTCTTGTCATCATGTATGTTTGTACTTTCTAGAATAAATTATCTCGGCCGGGGAACTGGTAACCACACGTACACGATGCGAGCGGCCATTTTGGTGAATGCCAGCATGGTTTCTGTTTTTGCTCGCGATTGGTAAGTTACTTGCCTTATTTTCCGACAATCCATTGTAATGATGTTTCAAAGTTTCGCAAGTACAACTGAGCAAAGCCTGAGGAAAGTGTGTAGTACATCTGGAGGACTGACAAAGTCCAATATGGTCTATTTTGTACCTTGAACATTCAACTCGGCCATAATTATTATTTGTGCTGAACCCGAGTGAATCTGCAATAGAAAAATATGCTGTTGGCTTGCTCGCTGCATTGAATTGTGCTGTTCGCTTTGCCGATACCAAAACTGCAAATGGTCAAGATGCTATGAATCATACCTGAAGGCTGAAGAGAAATACATGGATATGAATATTTCAGTGTGAGATGTGAAGAAGCTTTTTAAATACTACACGTGTGCATCGTGGTGGTTTCATCGTGGTTACACAAATTAACACTGCATTTAGGGTAACCACACTTGGATATGTCAATATGATCAGAAATTATTCTGCAATAACAATTAATGGACACTCGATATTCTGCAGCCAGCCTTGGTCTCACTTGAAGAATATGAAGGTGCAGTTTACACACATGCACATATATTTTTTGTTCTACACTGGATTATAATCACTGACACTTAGTCAGTTTTATGGAGACAGCCTTGGTCATGAAAACTGGGATGCAGTTTATACACATCTGAATAGGGTTGATTGTGTTCTATACTAACTCCTACATGTATGTACTATTTAAAACACTAATTGGAGTGGTATTTCAAATGTTGAGAAAACAATTGAAACCCAAGGCGTTAGTTCTCGTACATAAAAATATGTCGAATGCACTTTGATAATCTATGATTACTTTTAGTATTATACCGTAAGTATAAATGATAAATAATGGCAATAAAATATACCTGACGTTACCGGTATGAGATATCTTCAGAGATGTATTTTCAATCAGCCTAACCCAAGAGCTAAAGCCATCTGAAGAATGTATTTCCAGATACTTGGTATATATAAATTTGCACATACATGATTGTATTAAGGCTTAAATGTCAAATATATATTTTAGATATATTTCCTGTTATGCAGTCACTATTGGAATGTATTTTTCGTTTGCCCTGGGGTGAAACCTATTGAAAGAAATATTTTTGAAGATTATTATCCCATAATGTTATTGGTATATATGTATATTTTATTGTTTTAGACATAGTTTTCGAGATTGACTGTATATACTGTATATATATACAGCCGTTGCTATTAACGTTGTCCTAGACATATGCACATATAGATTTATAGCCTTTGTTCAGTTCGCACCTTTTACATAAAGAATGGTAATCAGCCGTGAACGCGCTCTTTGTATTTGGTAACAAAGAGCAACGGTGGTCTAATGGTTTAATAATAACACTCTTGCTTTCCAGTTCGAGGCCCCGAGTTCAAGTCCCAGTATCGGCATTGCATCTTTTTTTTCACTGCGAATTTTTTTTTAATTTTTTTTTCCTCTTTTTTTCTCTGACTGCATTCCCTTAAAAGCTTTTATTTCAAACATGACTACTAGAATGGAGTTCTCTTTAACCTTTGAAATGCCTAGGACACCTATCATCCACATATCTTTTATTAATAGTTTTCTAAAAAAAATTTGCAAAAAAGCTTTGACTGCGGCAGGGAATGTAGTATTTTGAACATCGACATCGTCCATGACGAATTTTCAAAAGTTTGTGATCGTTTCTCAAACACTCGTAAACCTTTATTTTTATTTACACGGGTTAATTCCATGTGAATTCTCTTCCTTCACAAAGAAAAAAGCTTCATCAACTTATGCAAGCATTCAGTATGGGTTTCCCATGTCTCGCGGCCAATGTTTTCGAAATATCGAAAATGAAGTTGCTCGCTCAGTCTGCCTAAGTTCAGAAAATCAGTACGAATGAAATTAATAACATTTGCTAAAATCGCTCTTACTTCTAAACAAGGGAATTCACATATACGCGAACTTTGTGAAAAACTTTACTAGTACTATTAAATGGAAAATGGGCGTAAAACTTTACTCGTAAATAAGAACTTTAAGGATATTACTAAACTGAATTAATACTAATAAACGGAAAATTTCGGGCATCAAACTCAATTTGACTTTACGCCCGAAACGAAACATTTATCAGTATATTATTGAGTAAATTAATACTAATAAACGGAAAATTTCGGGCGTGAAACTCAATTTGACTTTACGCCCAAAATAAGCATCAGTTACTAATACACAGACGCTGTGCAAAAGAAGGTAAGCTTTCTATAAAAGCTTTCATTTTTAAAAATCTTTAATTAATAAACCGGGCCATCCTTCGGTTCCACAATTGAGAATTTATTTGGAGTACTTAATGTGCGAGTTATTTTGAGATGCGAATTAAAGAATTAGCAATGCCCAAAAAATACAAAACCTGAATTGTGTTTACTGTGTACGACCAATAAACACCGTGGCTATGGTGGCGGGGATGTTAACAGTGAATGTGTCCCCGATGACCGGGGAAAAACGCTGAATTTAACACTACATAACTGTTAAATTCCCCGCCTTTTCCCAGGGGTCGGGGGTTGACTAGTGCATTAGGCTCGAGAAATGGGGATTATTTCAATTAAATGGCAGGATGCTCTCGGAATAGATACTGTTGTGCTATATTGGAGGTTTAGTTGCGGTCGGCATTGATTTTGGATGAAAATTCAACCGTGATGTTCGAGTGATTGGTGTTATAAACGATTTTATTTGTCATGTTGGAGCACATCACGTGCCTATGATGTCATACATAAATTAACATGGCGTGACAACTGTTACAGGACTAGTACGTAACACTCCCGGGGTTGATTTCCTCACAGGTAGTCAAAGCCTTAAATGTAAACTAACGTGGATGTCAATAACTAAAACTGTTGTGAATGAACTGGTAACCACCTACGATGTATAATAGTTACTCTAGAAACAAGTCCTATTTGTTCCAATTCTATCCTGAAACTAAGTAATAAACTCGATAGTTCAACCTTAAGTGTCTCTTCCTTGAATCTTAAATGATAGTTCTAAACAGTGTCCTTTGCTCGGACCTCAAGCGGTATGAGGTGTTGAATTGCACGGCGCAGGCTAGTACCCCCTCTACGGGCATCCGCATTCAGCACACGAACCCTTGCAGCTCTCACTACATTGTCTTTACTCTTCAGTAACTCCGTAACACGTGCTAACTTCCACGAACAACGCGCTGATGTCTCGTCCTTTAATGTCGTCTGTAGCGATTGGTTGCACACCTACATGTATACCTCTAGCGCTACCTGGTTGCTTACGCTGAGTTTCCCGTAAACTCAGAAGATACTCATTACGCCACTGTTTTGCGAAGCCTTCAAGCAGTCTAAAATGATACCTCGCTCTCTTAGTCAGTGTCTGGAATGTACTGATGACGTTGTGTTGTCGTTGACCCGGTGTGGTCGCGGTCTGACGTCCGTAAACTAAGTCAGCTGGAGTCAATGGGTATGACAGCCCATTCTCATCATCATAGATGTACGTCAACGGTCTATTGTTCAACGTCGATTCAATTTCCACGATCAGAGTCCGCAACTCCTCGAAGCTTAACGACGATCGACCAACAGACTTCTTCAAACATCGCTTAACACTCCGTACTATAAGCGCTCCCAGAATCCACCCCACCAGGGTGCACGCTCCACAACCCACGCAACCTGCTTGTTCACTCACTGGTTAAGTACTGCAGCACTTCACTCGACCTCACAATCTTCTTGACTTCAAACGATGCTGACTTAAAGGTCTTAGCGTTGTCGGACAACATTTTGGCCGGTAATCCTCTACGGCTTGTAAATCTTCTAAACGCTTGCAAAAATGATGCAACTGTCAAATTCTCCGTTATCTCGAGATGGATAGCACGTGTAGAGGCACAAGTAAACAAACAACAATAAGCCTTACTTGTTGTGTCTGATGTCCCACTCTTAACGTATAATGGACCCGTGAAGTCTACGCCAGTGAACATGAACGGTGGTCCTTCACTCACACAGTCAACAGGTAAGTCTGGTGCAGGCACAGGTGGAATCGGTTTCCCTTCATATCTCTTGCATATGACACATGATCTAATTAGCCTCTTCACTGCCTCTCTACCTCTCAAAATCCAGTGTGATTCTCTGTTAGAATAGGCCTTTTGCATCAATTGATCACGTGACGATTTTCCCATAGCAACACCTTGTGTGGAGGGCAAGCCATTCTAACATTCCTTGACAACAGAGAGAGCGTGGGAGACGCGAACGTGAAACCTCGATACTAAAAGTTCTGCCGGTTCCTTTGTTATTCATTTTCAGCTCAAATTTATCATAACTATTTAGCTTTAAATCTTAAAGTTCAGTGTTAGAGGATTTTAAGAGCCGTAATACGATCAGAAATAGCTTTCTGAAGCCAAAACCGAACCGGACTCTGCGAGTTTATACTCGCAACATGAGACAACAGCTGGCGCCGGTAAGAAGCTGACTTCGGGAATGTACTTTTCTTCCACGCTTTAAATCGTCTTTATGTTCTAGAAAAATTATGTGATGCCAGGAGAATGATGTATCTGAACGCGTTACAGGCTACAGAGATATTATAAACTGATGTACGAATAACAACCTGATATTATAGGTTGTTGAGTAGCTGGTTTTCCTATGTGACAGCCGAGGTTCTCTCTTTTTTTCAAATCACCAGCAACACTAGAGTCTGTAATCTTGAAATAAAGCCCCTCGTTACTTCGTATTTTGGTGATCCACTGAGACCTTAATCCCATGTCTTTACCGGGGAATTTTTGCGATGAAAGGAAAGTCCATCGTTATAGCGTGAATCACCACTGCATATTTGTGGCACACAACAGTGGTAGCGCGTTCCAGTTTATACAACACCAGCGTCTCCTAGCATCTCGTCGGCTATGGTAGAGTATTAAATAGATACATCTCCTGTCATCAGATAATTTTTCTAGAACATAAAAACGATTTAAAGCGTGGAAGAAAAGTACATTCCCGAAGTCAGCTCAGTTCTTACCGTCTGTTGAGGCCGCCATCATGTTGCGAGTATTCGCAGAGTCCGGTTCGGTTTTGGCTTCAGAAAGCTATTTTTGATCGTCTTACGGCTCTTAAAATCCTCTAACACTGAACTTTAAGATTTAAAGCTAAATTTGAGCTGAAAACGAATAACAAAGGAACCGGCAGAACTTTTAGTATCGAGGTTTCGCGTTCGCGTCTCCCACGCTCTCTCTGTTGTCAAGGAAAGTTAGAATGGCTTGCCCTCCACACAAGGCGTTGCTATGGGAAAATTGTCACGTGATCAATTGATGCAAAAGGCCTATTTAGGGTATCTCTTATCCCGTTATGATGAACATGTTCATGTCTTTCTCTAATCAATAGTTCTGTATATCTATGGTGCGGTGGCAGCAACACGGGATTCTTGCTGTTCTCTGGCAGCATGGCATTGCTAACCTTACCCTTGCAACGAATGATCCCTTTATCATCTATTAAAATGCAAACTGAACTGCTTCATACACCGACTCCCATCAGCCCCCGTGGAAAGGGCTTGGCATTCTGTTGTGAATGGGCCTGCTTGCACACTCTTGACCTAAGTAAGCTCGGCCAGGTTTAAGTCTTCTACATTCAGTTCCTTACTCTTGACAACTTTGCTATCTCGTCTTAGCAACCGTGCAAACTTCAATACGTAACCGGTCACTCTCAACAGCTTAAGCTTATAGCTGTATCGATCTATGTTCACTATGTTCTCCAGGCTTAGGGGTGCCTGATACTAGATACACTTGTCAACGAATGTGTGATCACTGGGGGATGCTTCACTAATTCTTCCTCTGCCCTTGAAGTTTCGAAGGTGGTTGGCAGATCTGGCCACAGTTCTATATCCCCCCTTAGAAAGGTTGGACCGTTCCACCATAACTTGTTATCAACAAGCTGCTTCCCCAAACACGTGCGCGATGGGATATTTGCAGGATTCAGGATGCCTGGACAGAACCGCCAACTCTGCTTGTCTGACAGCCTTCGAATTTCATCAACCCTATGTTGGATATACTGTTTCCATGGTTTGTTGTTCTTTATCCAGCACAATGTGGTGGAAGAATCTACCCAGTAATATGTCTCTATGTTCAATGCAACTGACCTGAATGCAGACCGGATGGTATCCACTAGCCTTGCTAGGATGAACGCTCCTAAAAGTTCCAATCGAGGAATAGACTGCTTCTTCAAGGGAGCAACCCTTGTCTTAGACGCAATAAGACGGATGTCAATACCTCCATCTTCATATACTGTACGCAGGTACATGCACAACTGCTGCATATGCCATCTCTGATGCAATTCACTGAATCCATGTATCTCATGACCAACGGGTTTCCTATTACCTGCAAAGTAACATCTAGGAACTCTAATCTTGGTTAGTTCACAGAATTCCTCGGTAAGGAGATTCCATTCCTTAACAATTGTCCATCTAGAGGATCATCCCAATTGTAACCTTGCCTGAGCACAGGGTCTGGAACCACACCTTCAAGTTTACAGTAAATGGACTGATTAACCCTAATGGATCAAAGACCTTTGCTGAAGCCTTCAGTATAGATCTCTTAGTGGGTGGTAATGATTTCACATATTCACTGATTTCAGTAAATTCAAAGTGGAACTCATCCTTACTAGTGTCGTCCCAGTTCAACCCCAAGATCTTTACATCAGGGTTTTTTACTTCCTGACCTGTTTCCTTATCGATTCTGTGTTGCAAAACACTTGAACTTGTGCGCCACCTACGAAGGTTGAAGCCTCCCCCTTGCATAACTGACCTTGCCTTCTGAAAAACCTCATATGCTGTAGCAGCATCCTTAAGCTCCCCCTGCAAAATCATCTAAATACAATGAATTAGTTAACAGTTCGGCCACTTCCGGTTCTGACTGCTTGTACTGTGATAAATGATGCTGAATTGTTCCACTTAGGATTGCAGGACTTGAAGATCTGTATTGCACAATCTCTCGTCTCTCGTCACATATGTTGCCAAACCAGAGAAATCTCAACTTGTCTCGGTCAACTGGGTCAATAAAAGTTTGGTGAAATGCCCTTTCAATATCTGCTGTTAGTCCCACCAGATGACTTCTGAACTTGCTTAGGACGTTGAATATGTGAGGTGTCAAGTTGGGTCCTTTTTCGAGACACTCATTAATGGAATACTGACTCTGATCTGTCTTTGCTGAACCGTCAAATACTACACGCAACTTAGTTGTTTTATCAGCCTTCAAAATACCATGATGCGGTAGAAAATGAGCACCAGGTAAGTTTTCTTCTGACCTTGGAACCCTTTCAATTATTCCAGAGTATACCTGGGTCTTGAAAACGTTATCATAATCCTTAAATAAGTTCTCATCCCCTTTCGAACGAGATCTTAAATGGTTAAGCCTTGAGACACATACATGTAAATCAATGTTAGTATCTTGTGATAAACCTACGTCCTTCCAAGGAAGGCCTACCTCATATCTCCCTTGGGCCTTGTCATACTTGATGTCTTGTAAGAACTGCTCACCACCAGTATCCAGTTCCCCTTTATTCTCCATAATTCCGATTGATTCAATGGCCCAGAAACAATTAACGCAAACTGTCCCAAAACGCTATAAATTTAGTAATCTCACCATTAAACTTCGGTAGTACCAACTTCGGAAGCCTTGTTTTCGCTCTTCCTGTTGACTCAACTGAGAACTCTCGACGACTCTGTGGTGAATCACAAATTTCTGGCCAGTTTACCTGCTGACTGAGCACGTTATCTTGACCCGAAAGCGAACGTGTTTCCTCCCGGGGCTCTGGACTTAATTGGATCACGTGCTTGGTTGTCAAATGACGAACTTCCACTCTTTATCTCTAAAATTCTTGTGTTAACCTCTTCTGTTTCGGCAATCTTCTCCACTATATCTTCCACGGCACAAATTTCCATGATTTGCTCATCGAAACCTTTCAACAGCTGCAACTTTTCATCCAGCGATTGACCAATAATCTTCAGTCGACTCGAGGAGTTTATACCCTCCATGTTGTCGATCAACTCTCTCACTTCTCTACTATATTTTGTCACAACTCCCCGATGCTCCCTTCACTGGACCCGAAGACGATCCAATTTCTTTTGATCTTCTGACATGATTCTTCAACGGAATTGAGACCAAATGACGATGAACTGACTCATCGGGCGCCATGTTATGAACGATTTTATTTGTCATGTTGGAGCACATCACGTGCCTATGATGTCATACAAAACTTAACATGGCGTGACAACTGTCACAGGACTAGTACGTAACAATTGGGATTGAGGATTGCCGATGGCGGCTGCGTGCCTGAGCAAAGGTACGTCTGTCTTGGCTTATAGGTCTTAGTTTTATAGACACCCCAGTCCGGCTGGAAAATTTCGGGCGTGAAAGTCAATTTGACTTTACGCCCGAAATCCGTATCAGTTACTAATAAACGCAACATTTCAGGCGTGAAACTCAATGACTTTTTGCCCGAAACATTAATTTTATCAGTATATTTTTGACTCTCATAATGCGGGAAATACCATTTATAAAGAGACCTTGATTTTCAAAATTCCGGGGGGGGGGGAAGATGCCCCCGGCCCCCTCCCTAACAGCTCTGTGTATATATAGAAGCCATGCCATGTGCCTTCTTTCTTTTGCAATACTGCTGATCGGGTTGAGCCCGCACTCACATTATATCTATATATCGCACATTTGCGATTTACCTATCTCGCATTTGTGATATATATATCGCACTTTTTGGATTTATATATCGCACTTTTGACATTTATATATCGCAATTTTGCGATTTACATATCCCACATTGCGATTTATAAATGACAAAAAGTTACATTGCTTGCGGTCTATAACGAAACAAACAAAACAATTTTTTCCAGGTCGCACACTTTCCAGCTCACACATTCCCTGCCCCTGCATATTAATACATTTAAGTATTGATTGTGAATATAGCTCACAATGTCTGAACTGTTTTAATGTTCGAATCCCACATCCCTTTTATATAATATGCTTTTCCCGTTATCATATTTTAATATAATATTAATGTCTTCTAGATGGCATCTACAGCCCCATTCTCAGAACAAGCAGAAGTGACATCAAAGACAAACTTCACTGGAACTCTTGACATCAGTAATGTCTTATTCCCTCTGCTCAGACCACATGCAAGGTACATTGTACATACATACATGTATGGCCAAATTCACAAAACTTTTCCCAAAACATGTCATAGATATAAAATTATTTTGTGACTGTCCTAAGAGATGTCGTAAATGCGATTTAGCAACTCCTAGAGTACTCCTAAGATGTTCTCAAATAAGACAGCCTCCGTAAAATTATCGATTACAATGAAAACTCCAATCAGCGCTGGCCTTATATATGGCCTAATTAATATTTATGTGTTTAAATTAGTCATTTGCAAAATTAGTCGTTGTGGATGTGGACGAAAAGAGGCGAAGGCCCAATTTTACCAAACAAGAAATAGTGGTCTTGGTAGAAGCCGTACAAATTAAGTAGGAAATAAATTTTATTTAACTCCTTAAATAACATTGACATAAATGTTCAGAAGAAACGCGCATTGGAGAGGGTATGCGAAGAGGTGAGGGATGTATCTGGCAACATTCAGTTGGTGGATGAAGTACGAAAGATATGGAGGACATTGAAGAGCGAAACAAAAAAGAAAGCATCTTCAAACCGCAAATAAGCAAGGAAGACTGGGGGCGGTCCTCCACAGTGCCACAACTTAAGGAAATAGGGGAGAAAATCTTAAATGTTATGCATGGGTGAAGCGAATACTGCCTCAACAGGATTTCCTCTTCAAAAACCAAGGGATTGGTGCAATCTCGAAAGACTCATTCCTGTCTTAACGCTTGCCGACGTTGGAGCGCCAATAACTTTGCCGCCATTTTTGTGTTTAGGACCATATCCTAAAAGTTAAGACCGATTTTGACCTCTTAAATTTAGGACACGTCTTAAGACTTAGGAAGTGTTTGTGAATAACACTTTTGTCCTAAAGTCTATCTTAGGAGGCTCTTGTATCCTAAGACACCTTTGTGAATCTGGCCGCAGGATCAGTAAAACAGTAATAATTATTAATGTTTAATTTCTGCTTGCACAAGAAACAGATCTAGAGAACTTAATCTTGGGATCATTTAGAAGTGCAAGTACATGTATATGATTGTACATGACTTTACAGTTGTTTTCGTTGTTTCGTGACAGGCTTTTGTTACTTTCCCATGGGAACATGGAAATGAGCTTCTGTCAATCATCAAAGTGGAAGGTGCAACAAAGCAAGCTGTCTGGATTTGTTAGGATTTCGAGTCAGGATTTCTTCGAATTACGATTCAAAGTTTTGCTAGCAGAGGTTTCTCAATTTTTCTTGGCCTTTTCTAAGGTTTTCTCTGCCAGGCTTTTGGGAGTTTAAGGGCCATAATTTGCATTCAGAAATTCCTGGGGAAATGTCCAATTCCATAAAAAGTGGCTTGTTGAATCAACAAACGAAATTTATAAAAGTTCAAGTGAAAGCTAAACAGGACAAGGCGATTGAGCAAGTCATTGAGCTACTGCAGCATTTTGTTGGCATAAAACTGAAAGTTGTCAAATGCTCGAACTCTAAAATAGGGTGATAGACTCGATCGTTTGAATTCAATATAGAGTTTTTTTGTATTTTGTCATCATATTGCATTGCTGCCTAGTAAATGGCACATACAAAGGAAACCAGTTTAAGGAAGACAACAAAGTGTTTATTATCATCATTCCTTTTCCTTTTCAATTCTTTTCGGAAGGGTTTTGGTTTTTTACAGGTTTTGGTCATTAGGCAGCCAAAAATTATGTTATTTTAGGTAGCCCGGTTTGAGTGAAATGAAATCGACAAAACAATGAAATAAGTACAACATCTGGATAATGTTTGAAATGTTTGAGTTTTGACATTAATATTTTTCTCGTATCAGTTACAGGAGAACGAAAGGAAATTGAAAAGGAAGTCGACATGTATGTCATATTTTACCCACACTTGAATCTTCCACTGAATTTCTCAATGTTTTTGTATTTGATTCGGAATCCTAAAGCCTGACTCGAAATCGAAATCTTGACTTGAATACTTACTCAAAATCCTGACTTGAATGCTAATGGTCAAATTCTACCTATAAATCCTGACTGGAAATTCTGACTCGAAATCCTGACTTGAAATCCTGACTTAATTTCCTACATGTATGCAGAGGTACATTGTACATTTAGCAGAACTTTAATACTGAAGATTGCAGAACTGAGCAATTTAGACAACTGATCCCACCTACTTCGATGATTGACAGAAGCCAGGAAAGTATCAAAAGCCTGTTGCGTAACAAAAATCGACTGTAAGATCTAATTCTGAGTTGTGTTACTTTTTTTAAGTCATACACGTACTTGTGCAGGCTGAAGCACAGAAACAAGTTATTGGGATGGTTGGGGAAATCGTGTTGCTCGCTCGCTCACTCACTCATTCCGTAAGGCGTTAACAAATCAATATTATTGATTTTATCGGGCACCTCATTATTCAATCAATATTTCCCAAGTTCTTTGTTCTACTACAACCTTGTTCCCAGCCCAGTCTTTCACATATCCAAGGTGGCGGCCGGCGAAAGGAAGACGCTGGAAAAGGCTGGGTCACGTGATAAATACTCCAACCTCGTTCCCAGGGGTCTTTTCGTGCCTAGTCTTTCAACATCATCTTGGATTAAGGCATGTAAAGACCCCTGAGAACGAGGTTGCAAATACTCCCACATTCTGGAAGTATTATTTTTGTCACATCATTTCGTGATCTAAGATAGCAGCCAAGATAAATATGGGAATATTTCATGTGTACAAACTATAGGTATCCCAATCCGGAGTGAACGAGATGCAATAACCGTTATTTTCATGCAGCATACGATGCAGTGAAAACATGTCTACCAAATGGCTCAAAATGGAGTTTATTATTTTTCTCACTGATAAAGGAACAGTGGAAGGGTATCATAATACTACCAGGATGTACATGTATCTGAACTGAGAGGTAGATTCTGCTGGATTTTTCAAATAAGAAAAACCTTTTTCAGCATAGCATATTCATCATCTCTGTTCAATGCTCACAGAGAAGCTTCAGAGTATTCCATGAAATATTTCTTGTTCTCATGGACAAAAAGATATGCAATGTCAGCTTTAATAGGCTGATGTCATCAAAAATCTAAACCCTAAGATCTAGAAAGCTGTTCTGTTTAGTTATATATATATATATATATATATATATATAAAGTGTAGGATTGATTTCCGTAAGACAGTGCTCAATACATGGGAGTAGAGCGGAGTATATGGTGAAGAAAAAAGACAAATAAACTACAAGTTCATTCTTACAAGCCTGTTTCGTGGTTGCCCACTCGTCAGGGGATTTAATAAGAGTATACTTTTACCGTCGCTTATATACAGAATGATTTACATAACAATAGTATTGATGACCTAATCAAACTAGCCTAATATATGCAGCGCGGAATTTAACTGTTCAATTATTACGTAGGAGGGCTTTGTTTCTGTGTCGGCAGGAAGACACGAGTTCATTACGTTTGTTTAGTGTGGACAGTTCAGGTCGGCAGATGATTAGAAATTTTTCTTTGAGGCATAAGTTACATCTTTTACTGGAGCTACTGTACGGCGAGTGCGACGAGAGAATGCGCCAAGAAATAAAGTGATCAATGTTGTTGTCTTTCAGATTCCAAGTGTATTTGCTGAGTTCGGTAGAGTTTTTGTGTTTAGCGTGGCGGAATGATGCGGTGTGGTTCCTGTATCTTGTTTTGAATTCGTTTTCCGTAAGTCCGATGTATGTTTCTGTCTTGCTGTTGTCTTTATGCGTTATTGTTGCTTGGTAAATGACTGATGATTGTAGGCAGTTTCCGTTGAGCGGGCAGGCGTTCTTTTGCCGGCAGTTGCATGTCTTGTTTACTTCAGTTGTAGTTGCGGTGGCGGTATCATTGGCTTGTGAAGGCGATAGTATACTCTTGTTATGTTTATCGATAATCTGTTTGGTGTTGCTCATGCAGCTGTAGCTAATCTTGATAGTGTTGCGGTTGAAGATTTTGTGAAGGTTGTGATCTTTGGGGAAGTGTTTATCTACTAAAGCGAGGAATTTGTGCCCGATGTTAGTGCTGACGTTCTTGCTAAAGGGAGGGTTGTACCAGAGTATGTTGTTGCGTTGGCGGTTTTTTCGTTTGTTAGGTGTGGCGGGTTCGTACTGAAGGGTGTAGTTATATTCGCTTTCGTTGAGAGCCTTCTGGTATGGAGGGGCGGCTTGGTCGAAGGACGCTTTGTTGGAAGACAGGGATGAAAGTCGTTTGTTAATGCCGGCGGGAATGTTTTTTTTGTAGTGACGGGCGGATGGTTACTTTCACGGTGAACGTATAGCAGTGTAGTATTAGGCTTCGTGAAAGGCTGATAAGTGCTTTGGTTAAGGTTGAATGTAATGTCTAGGAAGTTGATGGTCTGTTTGTTGGCTTCTATGGTGATGCGTAGTCCGTTGTTGTTAAAGATGCGGCATATTTCCTTCTTGATGTTTTCTGTGTCTCTAGGTGTAGCGTTAGTGATGTGGGCGGAGGCGAAGTCGAGTGCTTTGTTAAGAAGGTCTTGGCTAATGGATGGATAAAATTCTTCGATGTCAAAAAACATTCCCGCCGGCATTAACAAACGACTTTCATCCCTGTCTTCCAACAAAGCGTCCTTCGACCAAGCCGCCCCTCCATACCAGAAGGCTCTCAACGAAAGCGAATATAACTACACCCTTCAGTACGAACCCGCCACACCTAACGAACGAAAAAACCGCCAACGCAACAACATACTCTGGTACAACCCTCCCTTTAGCAAGAACGTCAGCACTAACATCGGGCACAAATTCCTCGCTTTAGTAGATAAACACTTCCCCAAAGATCACAACCTTCACAAAATCTTCAACCGCAACACTATCAAGATTAGCTACAGCTGCATGAGCAACACCAAACAGATTATCGATAAACATAACAAGAGTATACTATCGCCTTCACAAGCCAATGATACCGCCACCGCAACTACAACTGAAGTAAACAAGACATGCAACTGCCGGCAAAAGAACGCCTGCCCGCTCAACGGAAACTGCCTACAATCATCAGTCATTTACCAAGCAACAATAACGCATAAAGACAACAGCAAGACAGAAACATACATCGGACTTACGGAAAACGAATTCAAAACAAGATACAGGAACCACACCGCATCATTCCGCCACGCTAAACACAAAAACTCTACCGAACTCAGCAAATACACTTGGAATCTGAAAGACAACAACATTGATCACTTTATTTCTTGGCGCATTCTCTCGTCGCACTCGCCGTACAGTAGCTCCAGTAAAAGATGTAACTTATGCCTCAAAGAAAAATTTCTAATCATCTGCCGACCTGAACTGTCCACACTAAACAAACGTAATGAACTTGTGTCTTCCTGCCGACACAGAAACAAAGCCCTCCTACGTAATAATTGAACAGTTAAATTCCGCGCTGCATATATTAGGCTAGTTTGATTAGGTCATCAATACTATTGTTATGTAAATCATTCTGTATATAAGCGACGGTAAAAGTATACTCTTATTAAATCCCCTGACGAGTGGGCAACCACGAAACAGGCTTGTAAGGATGAACTTGTAGTTTATTTGTCTTTTTTCTTCACCATATACTCCGCTCTACTCCCATGTATTGAGCACTGTCTTACGGAAATCAATCCTACACTTTATTCCCGCTCCAAGTTCAGACTTGTCGAGCACTCTACGATACTCCGCAATGGAAAAATTCAACATCGGCTACTCAACCAAGAATATTCCTTTACCATCACATAATGACTACCTCCAACGACTCATCGAAAAGACCGAACAATTTCTACGCAGAATCCGCTGGAAAGCCCACTTCTTCCTCAACCCCAATACCACTCCGTCCTCCAAGGAAACCTACGGCTTCAAATCCACCAAGAACCCCCCTCCGATCGAAGAACTGAAAGATTTCGAAGATGACATGCTTAAGATGATCCAGTCCGTAAAATTCAAGCAAGTAAACAACACCTTCCTTAACAAGCTGAAAGACGACACAGACCTAATCCGTAACGAACCCAAACTTAACTAATCGCCGCCGACAAAACAACGAACTTCTACAAACTAGAACCCTCAACATACAATGATCTCCTTAAGAAAAACATCAATAAATCCTACAAGAAAGCACAACCTGAAGCTACACGCGCCATCCACAAAGAAAGCAAAGACATTGCTGCGAAACTCGGCATTGACGACAGAGTGGACACTACAGCCTACAAAGACGCCTTCATAACACTCAAAGACCACAAGCCTAACTTCGCTAACAAACCAACCTGCAGACTAATCAACCCGACGAAACCCGAAATAGGCAAAGTAAGCAAAAAGATCCTTGACCGCATCAACAGTAACATCGCCCGCAAATGCAGCTTCAATCAATGGAAAAACACCGCATCTGTAATCGACTGGTTTAACGCAACCAAGGAAAAACAGCAATCCAGCTTCATCTGACATCTGTTTTGACATCGAAGAATTTTATCCATCCATTAGCCAAGACCTTCTTAACAAAGCACTCGACTTCGCCTCCGCCCACGTCAACATCACGGCCGACGAAAGAAACATAATAACCCACACAAAAAACTCCATCCTAATTCACAAGCAGCAACCCTGGCAAAAGAAAGGCAACACAACATTTGACGTCACAATGGGCAGCTTCGACGGAGCGGAAACGTGCGAGCTTATAGGAAGCTTTCTTCTCTCGCAGCTCCAGCACCTTAACATAAATGTAGGACTTTACCGAGACGACGGACTAGCCATCACTAACGCTACACCTAGAGACACAGAAAACATCAAGAAGGAAATATGCCGCATCTTTAACAACAACGGACTACGCATCACCATAGAAGCCAACAAACAGACCATCAACTTCCTAGACATTACATTCAACCTTAACCAAAGCACTTATCAGCCTTTCACGAAGCCTAATACTACACTGCTATACGTTCACCGTGAAAGTAACCATCCGCCCGTCACTACAAAAAACATTCCCGCCGGCATTAACAAACGACTTTCATCCCTGTCTTCCAACAAAGCGTCCTTCGACCAAGCCGCCCCTCCATACCAGAAGGCTCTCAACGAAAGCGAATATAACTACACCCTTCAGTACGAACCCGCCACACCTAACAAACGAAAAAACCGCCAACGCAACAACATACTCTGGTACAACCCTCCCTTTAGCAAGAACGTCAGCACTAACATCGGGCACAAATTCCTCGCTTTAGTAGATAAACACTTCCCCAAAGATCACAACCTTCACAAAATCTTCAACCGCAACACTATCAAGATTAGCTACAGCTGCATGAGCAACACCAAACAGATTATCGATAAACATAACAAGAGTATACTATCGCCTTCACAAGCCAATGATACCGCCACCGCAACTACAACTGAAGTAAACAAGACATGCAACTGCCGGCAAAAGAACGCCTGCCCGCTCAACGGAAACTGCCTACAATCATCAGTCATTTACCAAGCAACAATAACGCATAAAGACAACAGCAAGACAGAAACATACATCGGACTTACGGAAAACGAATTCAAAACAAGATACAGGAACCACACCGCATCATTCCGCCACGCTAAACACAAAAACTCTACCGAACTCAGCAAATACACTTGGAATCTGAAAGACAACAACATTGATCACTTTATTTCTTGGCGCATTCTCTCGTCGCACTCGCCGTACAGTAGCTCCAGTAAAAGATGTAACTTATGCCTCAAAGAAAAATTTCTAATCATCTGCCGACCTGAACTGTCCACACTAAACAAACGTAATGAACTCGTGTCTTCCTGCCGACACAGAAACAAAGCCCTCCTACGTAATAATTGAACAGTTAAATTCCGCGCTGCATATATTAGGCTAGTTTGATTAGGTCATCAATACTATTGTTATGTAAATCATTCTGTATATAAGCGACGGTAAAAGTATACTCTTATTAGATCCCCTGACGAGTGGGCAACCACGAAACAGGCTTGTAAGGATGAACTTGTAGTTTATTTGTCTTTTTTCTTCACCATATATATATATATATATATATATTTCGTGACAGCCCAGCTCAGCGTGTTTCCTAAATGTCATGAAAATCCATACATTTTGGCGAATTTCAAATGCTAGACTGTATAAACTTTTAAAAGTGATAACGAAATTGTTTTGAATACTGTCAAAACTAATCATACTGATGCCTGGCAAAATCAGCTTTATTTCTATTATATAATACATAATGTAATGTATGTGATATAATATTGGCATGAGATAAAATACCTGAATTTTTACACAGTGTTACACAGGCCACTATTTTGATTTGATTTGATTTGAGATATTTGGATCAGTCTGATCGCAGGAGTACAAACAATAGGACTCAAGGTCCCTTTCTAGGCCTGTCAGTGGACCTACGATTTTACGTCCTTATCCGAGAAGACGTGAAGGTCTAACCATTTACAGTTGTTTCACAAAGGCAGCACCTTCTACTCAGTTATTTTAAGACCCTGACCAGTGTTGGTCTGGCCGATTATTAAACTTAGACCAGTAAACAGTTACACACAACAGCTCACCAATAGAGCTTCTTGTACCAAATTGTTGCACTAATTAACTCTTTCAAACTAGTTATTTCAACCATATTACCATGGAATGAACTGCCTAATGCTATTCGTAATTCAAGCTCTACCAATTAGCTTAAGTCACTTCTATACAAGTATTACTCATCAGCATTACAAACATTGTTTGATGTCAATGCACCAATTACTTGGAAGTCAATATGCTCGAAATGCTGCGCACAGCGTGATATATTTTCTAATCAAATATGTTGCTATTAGACCACTCATAATTTTTTCTTCGTTATTTTGATCGCATTTCTTCACGTTAATTTCTATTTCGATTGACCTTCAAATATTAATAAACATATGACATATTAAAAGTTATTTTGTGTGTACAATACGTAATGTATATAACTCAAGATTTGTTCCTATATTCATTAGTTAAATAAAGTAAGGGCACACTTAATTTGAAGCTACGCTCTGTTGTCCCTCGTCATGTAAATTTTGACAGTTTTGTTTTTTCTTTGATTCATGATGAAAGCATTGTAAATATTAAATAAATAAATAAACCATGTCCGCCTTAGAGAGGTGTCTGCTTTGAGAGAGTTGACTGTTTAAATATTGAATTGAATGAACATAACTAATGCAAATGATTAATTCTGGGACATTTTTGATGACTTCTGTCATTCTCTCTTCTGGGACAGGGCAGAAGGGGCTGCTCCCCCACCTCCCGTCCTTATGCCACCTAAGTGTCGTAATCATTACTAAACTAATAAAAGTAAACATAATCATTACCACCATCATCTTTTGTACTGAAATTGCAGGGTTGTCAATGTTGCATCCATGGCAGGACATCTGAAGCATATACCGTCACAAGAAATTAGAGAGAGGTTTTCCTCACATACTCTGACAGAGAAACAATTGATAGAATTGATGGCTGAGTTTGTAAGGTACATGACTTTGTACAGTACCTGAGAGAGTTAATATTTTGGTACTCAGAGGAGTGGGCATGGAGCTAAATAATTGTCATATTGCTAATAATTATTTTTTAGTTATTATTAGTAAAAGCCATTACCAATCAGTTCGTTCAATAAAAATATATAACAACAACTACATGGACACTGAGCAAGACCCACACTTTGTATGTATAGCTTCAGGATGATTTGAAGAGTTAAAATAGAATTTTTTTTAATTCAAGGAGCAGTTCAGTTCACCTGAAACCATTTAATTTAATAAATACCAGTTCTAAGCTTAGGTATATAAATCATATATACATGTAGTTAAAACTGCACTGCAAATTATATTTTCAATATTGTAGGGATGTTAAGTCAGGAGTGCATCAGGAGAGGGGATGGCCCAGTTCTGGTAAATTCAACCTGTAGTAATGTTATTTTGTTATACTGTAAATAATGAATTACATGAAGTTAACATTAAGGACTGGCTCAATGCTAATAAACTATCTTTACATGTTGATAAATCAAATTTTGTCATTTTTCATCGTCCACAAAAAAAGTATTATTAATAAAATATTGTAGCCTGAATTTCAGCCGTCTCCTCTGGTTTGTTCCTCCCGAGAGAGATGTCTGAATCCAATAGCCGATAATTCCGTCCAGTGACGTCACTACCAGAAAACCTGGTAGTGATCTTTGATTGGTTCATATTTTATAATTTCGCATAATTATCATAAGTACTCATCCGATAAGACGGCAGGATTCACTTTGGACTCGCGATTGTTGATCCTTGAGTTTCAGTGGAGTGATTGTCTTTGGCAAAGACCTTGAATTCGTATAGGTAATCATGTGGTTTCGAGTGCAATTTGGGATTAATTTGCACGAGTGGGTTTTTCAAAGGGTATCAAAATTGCACGAGCCCGCAAGGCGAGTGTAATTTGAGCTCTTTGAAAAACACACGAGTGAAAATTAATCCCAAATTGCACGAGAAAACCGTATGATTACTTATTAATAATATACATGAAAAAAATGTCAGGAAGTCAGGAAGTGACGTTGGCGAGTCATGTGACAAAGTAATCAGTTTATTCAGTCAACAAACAATAATAGTTCACACTTTCAAATTCATTCAAATTGTACGAGTGTTCTTACAAGTCGAAAGGAAATGTTTCATTGCTTTCCAAAGAAATTTGCATCGTATTTCCTTTTTTCGGCACTATGTTTCCTTTTTTCTGCACTGTGTTTCCTTGAAATTGCATTGCCCTCAACCAATCAGAATTGAGAATCTTTTTCATGTATATTATTAGTAAGGAAAACATCTGGAAATGGATTGAAAGTGTCCTGCACAATAACCGGCCGACTAACCTGTAAACATGTACATTTTATCGCGGGGTTGTTGATAATCGATTATTTGTTCACACTCGCAGTGGTAAAGAATGTCGCTACTCTCTTCAAGGAACTGTTCTTTCCCGTAAAAGAGTCTTCGTATTTCTTCGAAAATTCTCCATTATCCTTTCATGTTTTTCTACTTTTCTGTTGCATTATTTGCATAGGTAATATCTCGTAGTTGTATCGATTCGAACAGCAGATCGCGAGACAAAGATCAACGGAAAGACAAAGATCAACTGTACTTTGCCTCCAAATATAATATAACGATTTGTTGCTTCAAAAAGGTTTTCATAACATAAGAGGCACTTGAGAAGCAAATGGGATGGAGATATATATAGGTAAGGCTTTTATTTTGGCCGGCATAATCTCAAATAATTATATTTCTCAAGGCGAGCGATGGCTTTGTTTTTGTGACCCACGAACACTTACTACCACCGTGACAGTTTTATTTGCATAAATTAAATTGTTAATCCGCCTGACATCACTAGGCGGCATAATCGGCTATTGGATTCAGACGTCTCTCTCGGGAGGAACGAACCAGAGGAGACGGCTGAAATTCAGGCTAAAAATATTGGTCAAATCTTATCCTATAAACCTTATGTTAAATATATTGGGGCTTTGATTGATGCTTAAATTTAAATTAGAAATATCAAATACAAGAAATATCAGAAAAGCATCTAAAAGTAATGGATTGTCTCAAAGATTAGACATTATAAATGGCAGGTTATTTTCCTATAAAAGCTGCCCTCTATGTTCCACAAATTCAAACAAATTTATTGTAAGGTATAAAGGTGTTGTCATCTGGAATGCAATTAGTGAAGGTGCAATTAGTGATTAGTAAATTAGCTGGGGTTTTAGTATAACGAAAGTATATTGCATTTTTTATTTACACTGTCCCACCTATGCTGCCCTGCCTGCCGCTGCTGGTCGTATTGTTTCTAACAGATGGTTGAGCTTTTCACACTGTCAAAAAATCGTGCTTTTTCTATTTGGATCTACGATGAAAATGTTGATATTTTTTACCACGTTCAGTACTATATAAGAGAGTCTAATCGTTTTCATCTGTCATAACTTAATCACTTCTTTTTTCTTTATCGTGGAGTCTGTAGTTTATAACGTCCGTCTCTCAAACTGATATGTAATACTGTATTGTAAGTGTAACGTGTGAGCCCCCTAGATGAGCTAATATAGAACTCTTGGGATGAACTCATAAGACCTCCGAAATCTCAAGTCCAGAAATAGCTTCAAATCAAATATTAAACAAACGCTTTTGTCAAAATACTAATTTTCACTAAATGTCCACCAGCCTCAGCAGATTCATATCCCTCCCCACCTCCCCCCAAAAAAATATCATTATATCATTATTATTTATATTTCTCATAAAATGAAGTTGTGTTCATTTTGTGTCCCCCTCACCCCCCCCCCCCCCCCCCCCCCCCAATAATATTTATATTTCTCATAAAATGAACTTGTGTTCATTTTTGTGTTCATGTCTGGTGATTAGTGTGTGCTTTTGATCCAATAAAACTGTCTTTAATGTACATATTCTGGGCTGCCTAACTCAATTAGTTTCATGCTACTAATTCAGGTGTCCCAGTACTATTACCATTTCATATTTACTCATTGCTGGTGAACCAGCATATAATCGCATATAATCGGGTATATGATGGCCTTAATACATGGCCATTGATTCTAATCAATTGCTACTATATTCGCTCTACAGTTAGTGTCCCTTGCAGCCGTTTCCTTTGTCGTCACGCAACGTTCCCTCCACACTACTCAACAGCATGTCACTTTCAATTTGAAACTACTAGTTCATACATTTACTCATTCATACACTGTATGTGATATTCATATTATTATAAGGAGAGTACAAATAAAAAGTTATTGTTGTTATAATTTTAAAAAATGTTAATAACTGCAGACAAGTTTTTCACCAATTCCTAACAGTAAATGTTATTTGTTTAAGTCATCTTATTTTACATCTGTGCCAGGCCACCTAGCTACGTAGATATTGGAGCTACATTACGGCTGGTCAGTTTCTAATTTTCTGATTGGCTTATTACCATTGGAAATGAGGACATACCATGGGGTCTTAGACTACCTCAGTCTTGAATGTCGCTGCTACATTGTAGGTATCCTTCCCCTCACTCATTGCCATCTTTGTAATCGGGTCAACAACAAACAACCCAAAACATTTTCCCAAAAAAACAATTAGAGGGCAAACGTGCATCTGCTCTGTTCTGCCGCCTCGTGCGAGCGAAGATTGGCAATAATATATTTTACATATAATGGTCGCCTTTGTTCGTAAATGCGGGCCTATTTTTGGGAAATTTGGTATACACGCAATGTGTATGATTTTACGAAGATGTAATTCATAATTTCGTCTGTTTTATCAGCTTATGTAGTGTCCAAGGTTGGTTGTATTGCACTTACTAAAGTCCAGGCTCGACAAATGAGTCAAGATCCAAAACAAGATGTCCTCATAAACTGTGTAAGTATATACATATACAGTTATGTACTATTATTGTACATTTGTAGAACAAATTCAGTATGGGTTGGTTACTCGTTCCGAGATGACTAAGCGATAATTGAAAAAACGCTTAGTCACCGAGGAACGAGAAACTAACCATCTTAGTTCATTGTTAAGGAAGGTTATCTAAACAAAATACGGAATGTCTACAATGAGCTCAATCACAACCATTGTTAACCAAAACGTTGTTGATCATAATTCCCCTGGTTAAACGTAAAACAATACTCTGAGTACCAGAGGTTCTACTGCCTCCCTTCACGAAAGTTTGGGCGCGAAACGCCTCCATCAAAACGTTCTCGTTGCTTCGCGCCCATTATGAGTCTAGTCTTGAAATCATAGACGGTAACAAACTACATATTTTTTGGGTAGCACTCGAACCGTAGACCTCTCGAATTCTCTGTCACTTCCCTTTCCCGCCTGTTCTATTGCAGCAATCGTTGGAAATATTTGAACAAACTTACAACGAAAATCCTTGCGATGAAACGTTAACAATGGCCCTTTCAAACATGTTATATATCATGCCAGGGTCTATATATAATGTATGGGTTTATTCAATAAGACACTGGATGTTCGGGGTAATTTAGCTGGATGGATGACCGCGGAATATCAAAGATATAACCGACCTAATTGTTTAGTTACCCCTTCTTAACTCGTGGTTGCGCGTCAGCGCAGGAACGCGTTCAGTATTGGAGTAGTGGATATTTATCACTGGATCGATAATGCGAAAACAATGAAAAGTGCCTCGCCGGAACGAGGGTATTTAGTCGGACTAGCGTGTTAACAATGTACAGGTAAGATAGCATGAATATAGCTATTACAATAAACGGCGGAAATCAGGCATTCCCATTTCAGTAAACAACATCCTCAAAAGATAATGAGAATTAGAAACTTACAAGGAACGTTACTTAGCGACTTTGCCCCAAACCGAACGCTGATGGCAGATCGCTGCTCTTCTGTTCAACTTACCGAAAGCTGCTGCATGGTTCGCACGGGCCTTGAAAAGTCCTCAAACTCATTAATAATTCATGATTCATTGGCCAACCACAATCTCTAATCTGGTCAGGTAGATGAGTTTGGAAACCCAATGAAACACCAGTGGAAAATCACTAGTGTTAGAACAGATTTTCATCACCAGTGATATCTACCTGTTATCTAACTGTTCTTTTAACTACTATTAAGAGGTTTCAATCAATTGTTTATCTATACATTTTATTTTCAAGTGTTTATGAAATATCACATGCATGTATACCTTATCCACAGTGTTGTCCTGGATGGGTGCGCACAGACATGGCAGGCCCAAAAGCAACACTATCTCCAGATCAAGGTACGTGACTCGTATCTGTGATCTCGCTCTCCTTTCCCCAATCACATTGTGTTGAATTCGATTAACCCGGCGTAAGATATGGCTACAAGCACGTTAGTATTTACAAAAGAAAATAGCAATAATATTCTCCATTTCATCTAACACCAAACACGGATTACCTGCTATATAAATTCAAAAGTTATAGCGTATTCAAAATTCGGCAGCAAGGCTAGTTGCTAGAATCAAACATACTGAGCACATCTCTCCCGTCTTGCGTAGGCTGCATTGGCTACCAGTTAAAGAGCGTATCTCTTTTAAAGTTTTATTACTTACGTATAAAACCATACAGTGGTTGCGCACCTAACTATTTAAGTAAACATGTAATGCCTTATATACCCAGACGTATCTGCGCTCAGCTGTAAAGGGCCTACTTACAGTTCCTCGATCTACGTCTTGTACATACGAGCATCGCGCATTTTCTATTGCTGTGCCTAAGCTCTGGTCAACGCGCTGCCATGTAATATTAGAAACGACCAATCTGTTTCCCATTAATCCTTAGTTTTATACGTATACATATTTTGATACATATGCACATACATATACGCTGTTTCTTTTTAAAACGTAGATAGTATTGTAGTTATATACATATTATACTAGAAGTAATCATAGATTATCAAATTGCGTTCGACATATTTTTTTGGATCAGAACTAACGCCTCTCGGGTTTCAATTGTTTTCTCAACATTGTAATACCACTCCAATTAGTGTTTTAAATAGTACATACATGTAGGAGTTAGTATAGAACACAATCAACCCTATTCAGATGTGTATAAACTGCTCCCAGTTTTCATGACCATGCAAGGCTGTCTCCATAAAACTGACTAAGTGTCAGTGATTACAATCCAGTGTAGAACAAAAAATATATGTGCATGTGTGTAAACTGCACCTTCAGACTGATTCAAAATATTCTTCAAGTGGGACCAAGGCTGGCTGCAGAATATTGAGTGTCCATTGTTATTGCAGAATAATTTCTGATCATATTAGGGCTCGCCTTGTTTTGATATTTAAGTTCCTTGACATATCCAAGTGTGGTTACCCTAAATGCAGTGTTAATTTGTATAACCACGATGAAACCACCACGATGCACACGTGTAGTATTTAAAAAGCTTCTTCACAACTCACACTGAAATATTCATATCCATGTATTTCTCTTCAGCCTTCAGGTATGATTCATAGCATCTTGACCATTTGCAGTTTTGGTATCGGCAAAACGAACAGCACAATTCAATGCAGCGAGAAAGCCAGCAGCATATTTTTCGATCGCAGATTCACTCGGGTTCAGCACAAATAAATAATTAGGGCCGAGTTGAAAACAGACCATATTAGACTTTGCCAGTCCTCCAGATGTACTACACACTTTCCTCAGGCTTTGCTCAATTGTACTTGCGAACCTTTGAAACATAATTGCATTGGATTGTTGGGAAATGAGGCTCGCGAGGAAAACAGAAATGGCCGCTCGCATCGTGTACGTGTGGTTACCAGTTCCCCGGCCGAGATAATTTATTCTAAAAAAGTACAAACATGATGACATGAGGACGGACATACACGAATCGCCTGGGGAAGCACAGGTAGTCCACACATGACCACTGCAAGATTAGTATGCGTTCTCCTTCGTCGAACGCAATTATAATTTATTGTAGTTTCTACGATTGTAAGCGCATTGAGGCTGGTCGAGATGCGCACTAAGAACTGTAATTATTATAAAAATTGAAATTATACATGAAACGTTGAACTCCCTACCCCCTCTTAATAATAGCATTTGTTCATTCAATAGGTGCTGAAACACCAGTGTTGTTGTCATTCCTTCCCGAAGGATGTGGACACATGGGAGATTTCTTCAGAGACAAGAAAGCGATTGAGTGGTAACCAAACAGTGTGGAAACGAATCGGGATTAAAGTGCCTAAAACCCTTTTTGTACTTTTTATAGCTTATAAACCTCCGAAAAGTACTTCTGTGAAGAAATTTTTGGTTTACAGTGAAAACTTTAGTTCTACGCTTGTTTTAAGTATTTTACCTTTCCTGACTCATGACTAAGTAAAAGCCTGGTCGATTCCCGTATAGACGTCATCTTGACGTCATATAATTAATTCGGCTTGGCAATCATTTGTAGAAATACTAAAATGACTTTTTTCCTTACTAACAACTCACAAACTGTGTATATTTTCTATGCATCGATGATGCTGTGATTGAAAGGCGCCATGGAGAATAATGCATTAATGAATGACGTCTACGCAGGTATCGACCCAGGCTTTTATTTACGCGGTCATGGGTCAGGAAAGGTCACATTTACACGATGTCAAACAAGCGTAAAGCATTGAGTATCCTCTGTAAACCAAAACGTTCTTAACAAAAGTATTCAAAACATTTCGAAGGTTCATAGCTATAAAAAAAATACAAGAAGGCAAAACTTTGTAGTTACAGTCGAATGATTTAGGAATAAAATAAAATACTGAACAGTAAAGGCATACAATGTTGCAGAACGACGATACCGACGAATCTGTAGTTCAGATATGTGGAAATTGGAGGTGAAATGTTTCATACAATCGTTGCGAGTTGCAGCAACTTATTTTAGCATTGCACCGTGTAACACCCCTTCAACAACTTGTCTCGCGATTTGTCCCTTTTGGCGACCCTGAGTGCATGCGCATCGATCATACAGGAGTTTAGAAGAACGAAGGTGCAAAATTAGGAGACAAAGATAAGAAACACAAGTCTTGTAGTGTATAAAAAGAATAATTTGAAGGTCTCCGCCATTTTAATTCAATACTTGGCGCCAAAACCGAGGTTCTAACCAGTTATCCGCTTCTAATAAAATCTAAATCATTGCGAGTTGCATGAAACGCGTTGCACAGTGTGGACACCACCCCCATGCAGTCCTACCCCAGTTACCGTTGCGAGACAAGTTGAATGAAAGTGTAATTCCGATTTTCGAGAAACTTTCAACGTCGAAAAATAAACATGTTGCAATCTAATAGTTGTGTTGATTTTCTTAAAGGAAAACCCCCACAATCCTACTGGACCATGTGCGCTATGACGTCACATACTACAAGTACCAGAATTCTTTGCGCTGCTTCTTTTGCTCTAATTTAGACCATTGTCTTGATATTCTCAGGAGTTCTGTTTCAAAAGCTGAATAGGAAAACGATTCTGGTAGTGAAGTGACGTCATATACAGTCTATTACTGTAATATTGTAAAGAACTTGGTTTTGGGCGTAGCCAGAGGGAAACAAAATCGCTCAGTCATCGAGCAACGAGTAACTAAGGAATGAGCTTGATCATAATTATTACGTGAATGTCAGCCGGGCCCTTATTGCCTGACGCGGCCCTGTTATAATAAACTCGTGTATTAATTTTTCAAAAGAGTGTGTAACCTGTTGTTAGAATAAAGCAAAACTGTTTTCCCAAACAGCTTGTCACACAGATACCTCGATAGTTGGATGGCTCTGATTTATCTCCCGATTTATATATTGCACTAATGATACCCTTAGTCCAATGTCAGGGATGAACTAATTTCAGAATAACAGGGACTAATAAATTCATCCCATATTTTAACATTTCATTTCGAATTCTTTTTTTTTATTCTTGAGTTTTTTGACAGCCTTTCTTATTTCTTTGTCAGTTATTGTCACATCCAAGTCTGTGCCATTTACGTTGGACAAATCGGTATTTTGACTGTTTCGCTAATTATCTTCTCATTGGATGAAAGGGTTTCTTCTATAGAAGAATGGAGATTGCTAAAATGTGTAAAGATATTATTCACAGGGATTGACTGATTGTTTTTTTGGGCATTGTTATTTGGTGATTTTAATGAGGCCCAAAATTTCCTAGGATCTTTCCCCTTAGCAAGAGAGTCGATACTATTGTTGTAAAATCCCTGCTTCTTTTGCCTCAAAAGCGATTTATAAGATTTATTTATGTCATTGTACTTTTGTCTGATACAGTTAACAAGCGGTTTCTATGTAATTTATTAGAAGCATGCTTGTTAAGTTGCCGCAAGTTTTTGCACTTCATATCAAACCATGGTTGAGAGTTTTTGCCTTTCTTAATCTTGGAAAGGGGTAAAGAAATTTTAGCAGCTGATTCAATAATGTGATTATACTGAGAAACAGCCTTATTACTCTGGGCTGCCTGTGGCAGCACCGAGCCTTAAAATGCAAGTGTTTTTTTTTTTATTCCGTGTAGCAAGCTTTCTGCGCATGCGTTAAAGGTCAAATTCACACCAATCAGATTGCACTGTGCTGGTCACACAACAATCGCCAGGTTAATTTATTTACATAATTTAATACAGTAAAGCAAGATGGCGGAGGACCCGCGAGCAACTTTCTCTCTAACTTGGGAGTCTCATCTCTCAAATGTAAGCCAGTTTAATGTTTTATTTAACTTCACTCGTCGAAAGCCTTCCTACAGGTTCAGGATATTTCAACTGGCGCTATTGTCGGAGCCGAAGGACCGCGTTTTTTACCCAGATGGCCAGTGATTTTATATACGACACGTACGACGACCTGAAGCCAGGATCCGGAAAGCTAAAATTCGAAGAGATAGATATTGGAATCTATAAGCCATCGGCTCGCTGTGCTGCATTTAAAACATCCGAGGAGAACCTCTTATTTTGGGTGAAAGCACTTCAAGACCAATATTATGAGTCTCTTAAAAACTGTCAGAGATTTAAATCATAGTTATATTTAAATTTACCGTAAGTTGGATCAGAGAGTATTGAGATCAAGTTATTTCGTTCCAGCGAGGATATTGACCTAGCGGAAACGGTACAAGCTGTCGAAGGATTTTACTTATAATCATCCACGTCTACTTAACAACAGGAATAGTTATGTGCCAAGGCATAGGCAAAGATTGAGTTTCCCAGATTACAGATGAAAGTAGAGAACTTAATGAATGAAGAAACAGAGGTCACGCGCGACATGCTTGAGAAAATGAACATGTTCAACACTTTATGTTATACTAAGAAAACAAATTACAGAGCCTGCAAGTTCACAAGTCAATGAAAAACCCCAAGAGCTTGTAGTTTTGGATCAACATATCCTTGAAACTCCAAAAGCAACATACACATGAGTCAAATTCAAACCGGAAGAGACGGAATTCTTTAGATTCTTCACGAGGATTGTTAGCCCGCAATGAGAACTCTCTCGCTGCTTTAACGACCTTGATTTGTAACATGGAGGCTGACCTAACTGATATGCGTAATGAATTCTTACTCTCGTCACATCAAAACACGAATCAAGAAACCAAACTCAGTCATTTGGAAGACAAATTAGTGCAGCAAGATAATATATACAAGACCGCAATCAAGATGCTGTCATCACGAATATATTATTTACCTAGAAGTTGAAAATGGCGAGTTGAAAGCGGATAACTTTCAAACTTAAAAAAAAAATCAAGAATACTAAAAAGAAGACAATGAAAGACCAAGGTCTCCAGTGTTCCGAGACTACTGAAGCTTTAGCAACGAATCAGTTTGTTCAAGAGCCATCTTTCTTACATGACAACCCGATCCCTATTCATCAGAATACATTTTCTGTGCTAAATGACGAGAGTTTACAATCACCTGACCGACAACCCACTACTAAAGAAAGGGACCATGAAGTACGGTAGTACGGTTAATTCTCGGGTTCAAAACAATGAATATATGCCTGCTCAAATGCAGTGTGTTAAACGAATAAGTAGTGTTTAAATTAAAAGGTCAACATGCGAGAAAAACAAAACTATTAAATTACATATATACTAGGGGAGCAGAGAATGAAAGTCACCGCGCTACCGGCCACTCCTATATAAAGACTGCTAAATCCAGCTAATAATTCTTCCCTTTGGTTATTACTAAGAGGATTTCAAATGAAAGTGTATTTCATCTTCAATCTCATGTGGCCCGAGTGAAAGCCCAGATGGGCTCTTGTTCACGTCAGAAAAATTGCAATCGAAGTCCATTTCATCAAACTCATTTATTATTTGTCGTATGTGTGATGACTGTAGAGAGTCACTAAACTTTTCTTTTGAGTCAGATTTCCAAGCAAATTGTGTAAATCTCCATTATTCATGTCCTTTACATTACCAGAGGGTGATATATTTAGCCAGCCAATTATTTGTGAATGATCTGATAATGGTGTAGGTTGTTTTACAATGAAGCTATCAAATGATTGAAGTAAATCATTCAATAAAGTCACATAATATACCTGTACGTGCATTTAAATCCCCCGTGAGAATTACACTACCACTACTTTGAAATAGAGCGATATGGTTTTCTAATTCTGAAAAAATATCAGGATTGAAATACGGAGAATCACAAGGAGGTATGTAACAGGAACATAAAAAATATATCTTCATTTGTATTAAAGCACGTCTTGTCCAATTTACACCAAAAGTAATCTTGGGAAGTTTTGATAGTAGACATGCCTCTTTTAAGAGAAGATGCAACTGCAAGCAAGATACCCCCGGAAAATCTCCCTGATCGTTTAACATTTAATTTTCTTGGCGGATTAATCTCAATAATATCAAAACCTGGGATGTCCAAATCTTTATGACCCCAAATCTCGGAAAGGATTAAAAAATCACATTTTTTTACATTATTTAAAAAATCACATTTTTTTACATTATTTAAAAAATCAACATTTAATAATTTGTTATCAAAAACAGAACGTTTACCTAGTCCGTTAATATTCCAGCAGCTCAGCTGTAATAGTTGATGTTGCATTGGAGAGTTCTACTATAACACATATTATTAATAATATGTAAAAGAGATTAGATTAGAACGGAGGAAAGAAAAACTACACTAACTTTACCTGTCACGGCTAAGATTGACGAATCCTGTCGTAAATTTTGAAAAGTTTCATTAGGATACTTGGGTCGGGTAGACCGTTGTCAGTATTTTCTCTAGTAGCGACATCTGCGAAAGCCATCTTCTGCATAATAAAGTCGGTATCCTGTGAGTTCCATCTGTGTAATTCATCGACGAAGGCAAACGGGATGCCTGAGGGGAGGGAGGAATAGCTTGCTCACCATGAGGTATCGGGATTTTCGGCGATACTCGAGTGTGTGGGTCTGGAGGGTGGACTCTATTGCTAAAGCGAGGCTGACGTGGAATACGGTTTCTGTTGCTGTCCCGGTTGTAAATGGCATCCTTAAAATTAGACACCAGTGTTCCAACAGACCTTCGTTTCAAGTGTTTGTTATCATAGAGCATATCCTCCGATATGTTTTTATGGCTGATAAAAATGCACATTCGGGGAACGGATAGTAGACGCAGTTTAGCATTCAGTTGACTTCGAAGATGCTCTACTTGATCGGCGCGTTTTATTAAAGTAGAAATCAAGATTCTCCAACCTGGATATCTGTTACATCAATATATACTGAAGGAGTTTGGGTAGGGTGCGAGTCAGAATTTTTTTATTATTTAAAAATATCGGAGTGGGCTATCAACGAAAACAACTAAATAAAATATTTATAGTGCGTGATATGTATCATGAAACGCATGACCCCGGTTTTGACTCTATCAACGAGTGATATAGTACAGCATTAACGGTTTTGTTTTGTTTGGCTATGGTTTCTAGGTTCGGCTCTGTTTGTTTTTCTCCCTTCTTTCGGAATCAGTATTCTCCAAATAGTCCAAATACAGAACAGAACCGAGATGAACAGAACCGAGATGAACAGAGCCGAGAAGTTTAGAAATGAGCGAACTGGAGAATAGCCTGATTTTAAGACGGTACGAGGTCCTCCGCTCACTTCCTGAAGGCTAACTGGAGAACAGAAGAGAGTGAACTGAACCCGGACTAGCGTATGGACATGATTAGAAATGAACCGAGAACACTGAACACTGAGTGCATGAATAGAAGAAATAGAACAAGAAACCGAACCCGATGTTGAAATTGTTTGTCGCCCATACACAAAGAAATGGAGAAAACTGAACTGAGTATAAAATAATATAGAACCGAAAACGAACAGAACCGTCTAAATGGGATATGGCTATAAACGGACATGAATCGAATATATAGAACTGAATAAACTACTTTTCGGATTGCAAAAACAATTTATCGAACTGGAAATGACATGAACAAAGTTGGAGGGCAAAGAAGAAAAGTATTGTATCAGGAAAAAAATGACAACAAGAAAAACGAGCGAAACTCAACTCTGAGAGGAATTTATATAACTGACCGGACCCCTGTGGAAACATCAACAAAGCGACTTTCATTGGAAAGGCGATTTCGATTCTCGCTGGAAAATCGATGGAAACAACGGGGAAGAACTTAAATGGTCAAGAAGAAAATAATTAAGCTGGCAAAAAAAAGGAACTGAATATTTATCGAAAAAAAGCAAAAACGGTGCAAAATATGACTGCTTGAGATATTAGAATAGCATTTAGCCGGACCGCAATGAAGAACTGGTGTCACAGCGGACCGCAGTGACTGAGTACTGGAATTGTCGAATTTGAACTGTCGCCGGTAGCATGGAAATTTCGTTAGGAATGTTTAAACTGATATAAAGTAGGAATTATTGCCGGGCATCTTAGTTCTCGCACCGGTCTATCCAGAGGGGCCGATATGAGAATTGTATGTCTTATTTACCAAAGAGTCGCCATAGAGATAATACGAAACGTCTCTGCCGCGGGAAGACTGATCACAGGTACCCCAGGCTCATTATGCGTAAAACGGTTATTTCCCGGATATTTGAAATTACAGTAAATGTATGGAGTTTTAGCTCGCATGCCCGTTTGCTCTAAAATAAAATTCAATAAATCGTCAAAATATTCTTCCTGTCTCTTGTGTATTTATTTCAGTTTCTGTGAAGTTTCAAGCCATTCCGTCCAATATTGAGTGAGTTACAGGAATTTTCCTTCCCTTAGTATAATTATTGGGAAGGTAGCAAACTCTACGCCGATCAGCCGCCGATCAGCTGCAGAAAATGGGCTCGAATTCCCACAAAAATCTTGTACATTGCCAAAATTCCTTCAAATAACGGTTGTCCAGACACAGGTCCTTCACCACACTCAGCTTCACTTTCACTGCTTTACTCTAACCGGAGAAAAATGCCACGTAGTTTGCAGTTTTCGAGTTTTGGGATGTTCTTGTCCATCTGACCTGCAACGGGCTCGGACCTCAACATATATACCTTATTACTCGGGCCAGGCCTTTGGCCGGCTCGAGTCAGAAATCGCAAGTGTTTGATTCCCAACACGTGACAGGATCAACTAATCAGATTCGACACCCGCCGGATTTGGTTGTTTACTGTGGAGGCACTAGGCAAAGTCAGCAACGGAGCGAAGATTCGGGGCCATTCTTAACCATTATTTTGCTGAAACCAAAGGTTTCTTCGGATGAAATACCAAGATGTTCAGTTATTCTAGGGCTGACAGGGCTATGGCGATCCAATCCGCACAGTCGGCTAGTCTGGCTGGACTTGCCGGCCGGAGGAGGAGTGATGGTTTTGGTCCAATAATCCACGGAAACTGAAAGAAAATGCCTGTACTGCTGCATCAAAGTGCCATAGGATTGCAGTGTTGTGTTGTTGTTGTTGTTGAAATGCTCTACCATCACACACACTGAGGAGGTCAAATGAGAGATTTTGATTGTTTGCAATGTTGGCTGTTTACCGCCAAGTCCTATCCTGAAATACTCTTGAGATTATACAACTGGGAAGTCTTGACTAAACCAGTCAACCAATGCCGAGCTTTACTAAGACTTCAACTCAAGAGTGAACAGTGATTGACCCTTTTATTTGAACGCGAACGGAAATTTGAAATTATGTGTTTATATACGCACACAAATCTTATTTGTTCCCTACTTTTTAGATTTTATTAAGTGTAATAGTGACTGTAATTCGAACTGGAAATGAAATCGTCCGTAAGTTGAACTGTATGTGACTTTATAGAGACCAAGAAGAAAAAGTTAAAATCGTCAAAAGAATAACAGAACTCAGAAGAGAGAGGCATTCGAATTGACCGCCAATTATACCCATAAACAGAACTGGATATGACTTACAAACCGAGAATACCGTATTAAAATTGAATTGGATGTGACTTTGGAAACCGAGCTAGTTGAAACTGTCAAAAGAAGAGCAGGATTTGTCGTGTAAAGCCGTAACTAAAAACCGAACTGTCTTAAAACCAGAACTGGACAGTACAATTTCGATACAATTATATAAGTTATGGCTCTATCAATTTCAAACCTGCCCATCCCCCCGGATATTTGTGGGGTATCAGAACGTTGCAAATGCCCCACCGTGGGGTCAAATGCTCCAATATGGGGCTTTGGTACGGGTGCAAATCTCGTACAATTCGCTATTTTGACTCTCTTCAGTTCTACAAATTAATTCCCCACCCCACCAACTTTTCTTTGCTCCCAAATGTCCCATCCCTGGGACAAAAACTCAGTCAAATGCCCCCACCCCTGGGGGGTGGGCAGGTTTGGAATTGGTAGAGCTTTTAAAATACACAGATACTGGAACTGATAAGAACAAATATAAATATAATTGGGTGTGGAGATTTATTTACCAAGCGAACACTGTTGCCCTGAAATAAAATGTTGAAAAAGTCAACTTGAAATACCGAAGAAAGAAGAAAAATGAATATTGAATTAGAGCCGACTCGAAAAAATTGAATGACTATCATCAGAAAATTGTAAAATAGTAAAAATAGATTAATTTAGGTTTTGAATGGGATCTCCTGGGCATTTCTCTCTTGGGCGCATCAGAAGGGGTTAGAGTCGGAATGGTTGGCGTATTGCTGATCCTCCAAGCCTAACCCAATCCGTGGCCCAATCTGCTTTTATAGTAGGCTCGGTTTCCAGCCGTGGGGGTTTCGGTGAGCCCTCGATCCTCTCTCTGGGGGGAGGCTTTGGAGAAACGACACCCCAACGGCTGAAACCGAGCCTACTTTTATAGTATTTCAGAAGTATTTTCAGATAACCAATTGAAGTGATATGTAATTTATATGCATTCACTTGTATACTGATATTATTATTTCAGTCATGAACAGACAATATTTAGCTTAACTCTTTCACTGCTACATTAACCCTTTCCCTGCTACATTAACCCTTTCCCTCCTGTGCCGCCCGTAACCGCCCAATATGAAGCATGTACCTGGAGAACATTATTGCATCAAACCTAGACATGCTGGAAATACGATGTTGTGATATTATTTCAAGGAATGAATGACTTCAAAGTCAGAGCTATAACAGGGATCGCTTGACTCTCCCACTTTGGAGAAAAACGCATTTGTTTTTGACATGACGTTCGTTTCTTCGATTTTCGCGAATTTTGAGGAGCTGAAAATCGGCTCAAAAAAACCTTCCCATTCGCACTTGAAATCAAAAGCAAATACAAAATCACCACTCAGTCGTTACAGTACCTTATTTAATCTTTCCAACCAGCAGGTTTGTTTGCACAAAACGCACCAAACGACTCTGATCCACGCCGATGTTTACACTGCATTTCACTCGACCACATTTACCTGCTCCCACCTCAATTGCATGCTGGGTAATGGACAAAAAATCCACAAGGGGTTCCCCCCTCTGGGACTCCTGTAGGAGAGCCCTACAACCAAGAGCGGTGATTTGGACTCAAGCCGTTGCTTTAAAGTGACAAAATTCCTGTGGATCTGAAAGCACAAACACAACGGGAAAACCCTGTGAAATCCCCTCACAAAGCCTACTAGAAGCAAACCAAGTACTTTTCAGCCATCCTCAGACTTAATTTCTCCAAAATTAGAGCTCATTTCATTAGAAACCCTACCGAAGCAGCCATACCTACCGTCAACGAGTGAACAGAATTCTCCCAAATGGCATTGTGGGAAAAGTTTGAGCCATCGGCTTAAAAAGTCAGCAGTATTTAACTGACCCGGGCTGGCCAAACTTGAACTGAGGGGGGAGGGTTGAGTTAGCACTCAGGATTTCACCAACTGAGCCAAACATGTCCAGTAGGGAAAAGGTTAATGGTGGTAATTTTGCCCATATTATCACTTTTCTGACCACCATGACAATTTCTTTAATTTCTCGAGTTCAATTAAGGGTACTGACTTGAAATCTTCCAGATATGTACAAGATATAATTCTGAATCTCGTCTTGCATAATTTATGCTAATTAGTAACAATTGATCACATGGTTGCCTAAAATATGCTAATTTCAACCTTTTTTTTCTGGGACTGTGCACGATGTGGAGTAAACTCGACATCGGACTCGACAATAGCAGCGAAAGAGTTAATTAGTGACATTTTAATTGATATTGATCTAAATCACGTTTTTTTTTCCTCGAATTTTTAATTACAAGGAGGGCCACACATTTCTATATGTGTACTAGTTGGTGTTACCCTCTTTAAATAAAGTTAATTTTATTTTCCAAGTGGTCTATATGCATGAAATCAATGCACACAATATTTTATTAAACATTAGGGACTGGTCAAAAATTAGCAGTGGAGATGCATAAAAAGTGGGGGGGGGGGGGGGGGGATGGAGATCATAAAAGTCTAAAAATGTATAACCCTCCCTGGACAATGAGTATGAAATATTTTGACCCTTTACCCCCATAACCAATCCTTTTTCAGTTGCTCATTATTTATGACCCTCCATTTTGGGGGATTCAAAAAATATGATCATCCCCTTTTCACAACCCCTCCCCCTGCTAATTTGTGACCAGTCCCTTCAGCAACCACCCTCACGCAACCCCGTTTTAATGATCAGTAAAACTTTATAATTAGAAGCTCCTGCGACCGTGACCACCTTTGGGGGTTGAGAATTGGAAGGTGGAAAATGGAATATACAAACAGGTTTTGCTAATAACGCTGCCGATCTGGTACAAGTGCCTTTAAATATTTGTTTGCCAACTAGTACAACCACGTGATTGCATTCCTGCAAAAGGTCCATGCCATTATATATAAATTATCACAAGCATCAGTAGTTAATCAATTATCCGGTCCCGTATCACAAACCATGTATCACACACAAATATGCTAGAACTCCATGTATTAACCTATTTATAGGTGGCCCGAGTTAAGGCCACTCAGGGCCTCTTGTTTTAAAAGCGATATTTCAATAAGAGGTTTAACCCTTTGACGCCTGGACGTGTTTGAGCTCAATTGGTGAAATCCTGAGTGCTACCCCTAACCCTCCCCCCTCAGTTCAAGTTTAGCTAGCCCTCGGCTTAAAAAGTCAGCAGTATTTAACTAGGCTCAACCTTTTCCCACAATGCCATTTGGGAGAATTCTGTTCACTCGTTGACGGTATATATAGGTATGGCTGCTTCGGTAGGGTTTCTAATGAAATGTGCTCTAATTTTGGAGAAATATCCCGGGGGAGGGACTCCCATATAAAAGGGGTAGGGATGCTCGTCGGACATTTTCGATTCGATCCCTAAGAGATACTAAAATGGGCGTGGCTCAAGCTTATTTTGACCCCTAAAAGGTACCGATAAAAACATGCCAACATTTTAAACTTTCGATGCCCTTTATTACTATTGACACCCGACCCCTAAAAGGTACCGCTTTACATAGAAATGTCTGTGTTTGATCGTGGATACCCTAAGTGGTACCAAACTCCTGATTTTGACCCCTAAAAGGTACGACGAGCATCCATGTACCCCTCACATAAGGGAGTTCCCCCCCCCCCGGGAGAAATATGCCACTGTCAGAGAGCTTGAAGACATCATTAAGTCTGAGGATGGCTGAAAAGTACTTGGTTTGCTTCTAGTAGGCTTTGTGAGGGGATTTCACAGGGTTTTTCCGTTCTGTTTGTGCTTTGAGACACAGGAAAAAATTATTCAATGAAATCCTTGGAATCCTGCAGTTGGCAATCTTTTACCCCTGCTCAACCTATTAGGATGTGTTTTTGTCACTTTAAAGCAACGGCTTGAAATTGGAGGTGGGAGCAGGAAAATGTGGTCGAGTGAAATGCAGTGCAAACATCGGCGTGGTTCACCGTCGCTTGGTGTGTTTTGTGAAAACAAACCTGCTGGTTGGAAAGATTAAACAAGGTACTGTAACGACTGAGTGGTTATTTTGTGTTTGCTCTTGATTTCAAGTGCGAATGGGAAGGTTTTTTTGAGCCGATTTTTAGCTCCTTGAAATTCATGAAAATCGAAGAAACAAAACAATCGCCAAAACAAATGAGCTTTTCTCCAAAGTGAAAGAGTCGAGTGATCCCTGTTATAGCTCGGACTTTGAAGCCATACATCCCTTCGCATAATATCGCAACATCGTCTTTCCAGCATGTTCAGTTCAGTTCAGTTCAGATTTATTTTGCACATGTTCAAAAAGAAAAGTATTACAGTTTATGGGTATTAAAAAGGTAATATAAGAAGTAAATATAAGTGAGAGAAAATATAATGAATCAATCGTGCGCAGTGGTCAAAGTAGCATTAGGGCTTTCGAGTTGACCACTGCCACTGCCATGTCTAGATGTGATGCAATAATATTTCTAGTAACGGACTTATACGTCTCCTATTGACTCTTCTTAATATTTATGCAAATATCTAATTCACTACTCGAAAACGAGGCTATCCCCGCATCGGGAATGCCGCAACGTCCACCTGAGTTCAAAAGGACAATTCAGGAATTTTCTTTTTGTCTCCAATACATAGAAGAACACAGCAATGTTCCGTCCGCGACGCCATTTTGCTTTTCAGCTAAGAAACGATGCGGGGTTAGCCTCGTTTTCGAGCAGCTAATTGTATGCGCATAAATATTAAGAAGAGTCAATTTACAAGCTCGGACGGTAAAGAGTTAATGGTCAGTGGTTTAGATTATGCGCTTTCGATCCAACGACTGGAGTTCGAGTCCTACACCGCGCACTAATTTTTTTTTTTACTTCTTTTTCTCTTTTCTCACTTTTATTTAATCTTTTCGTCTATTTTAAGGTATTAGAGCCGCCTTCTACACTAAAAATAAACAAAATATTGATATATATGTTTGACTGAGGTCTAAGCCCGTTGCAGGTCAGATGGACAAGAACATCCGCGAAACTCGAAAACTGCAAACTACGTGGCATTTTTCTCCGGTTAGAGTAAAGCAGTGAAAGTGAAGCTGAGTGTGGTGAACGGACCTGTGTCTGGGCAACCGCTATTTGAAGGAATTTTGGCGATGTACGAGATTTTTATGGGAATTCGAGCCGATTTTCTGCAGCTGATCGGCGGCTGATCGGCGTACAGTTTGCTACCTTCCCAATAATTATACCACAGGCTTCCCAGACTCGACGTATATTTCCCGCTTATTAGTTTGTTGGGTTACCTGTGGTTTATCGATTAGTTTCATAACGATCTCAGAAGAGTTTAAATAATTGCTTCGTGTCAATTCTCTTTTCCGATTTCTCCGAAACAAATCTTCAATAATAAAAGATTGATACTTAATGAAGTTGTGTGAGTGGTTTTTTGGCGATTTGGGGCCTTCTAAAGCAGTTTATTAGGATTCGAAATTTTGACCGTTGGCCGAGGCTCTAAGAAAATATACAAGGTAGGCAAGTCGACCTCGCCAAAGCACACACTTACCTCAAAGATCACCCAAAAATCGGCACTTTTCTTCCTCGCTCGCTATTCAGCTTTCGACACAGGAGGGAATAGTTATCAAGCAACATCTGACCAGAGATTTAGGAAAATCCATCAAATTCATCATCGCCAAACGACCTCCTCGAGACCCAAAAAGCGCGACCTTCCAATGATCTGTAAGAACCAGAATGACCAAAGCGGTCCAAAATTTTCCCGACCCTACCCAAAACGATGCAAATCGCCTTTCTTCATGGGGGGACCCCCAAGCATGACATTATACGAAACTGGCGGTTACAGACTAATTTTGAATTTTGAACTCGCCAATCAGAGGACCAAGACAGTGGGCTGGGGTCTTCACCGAGTGTTATGACAGTTCCACGTGAGAAATTTTCGAGAGTTCCAAATTCAAAATTAGTCTGTAACCGCCAGTTTCGTTAAACGGCCAAGTAATGGTCTCTCTGATTGGCGATATATTTGTTTCCGTTCCTCGAGCGGAAGTATAATTTCACGCTTGGGGGTCCCCCCATGAAGAAAGGCGATTTGCATCGTTTTGGGTAGGGTCGGGAAAATTTTGGACCGCTTTGGTCATTCTGGTTCTTACAGATCATTGGAAGGTCGCACTTTTTGGGTCTCGAGGAGGCCGTTTGGCGATGATAAATTTGATGGATTTTCCTAAATCTCTGGTCAGATGTTGCTTGATAACTATTCCCTCCTGTGCCGAAAGCTGAATAGCGAGCGAGGAAGAAAAGTGCCGATTTTTGGGTGATCTTTGAGGTAAGTGTGTGCTTTGGCGAGGTCGAGTTGCCTACCTTGTATATTTTCTTAGAGCCTCGGCCAACGGTCAAAATTTCGAATCCTAATAAACTGCTTTAGAAGGCCCCAAATCGACAAAAATCCACGCACACAACTTCATTAAGTATCAATCTTTTATTATTGAAGATTCATTTCGTAGAAATCGGAAAAGAAAATTGACACGAAGCAATTATTTAAACTCTTCTGAGATCGTTATGAAACTAATCGATAAACCACAGGTAACCCAACAGACTAATAAGCGGGAAATATACGTCGAGTCTGGGAAGCCTGTGGTTGGCCACTCGGCCGCGTGTCTTCCTCATCGGCCAACCGTCAAAACTTCGAGGCCTAATAAACTGCTTTAGAAGTCCCAAAATCGCCCCAAAACTACTCACACAACTTCATTAATTATCAATCTTTTATTTTTGAAGATTTATTTCGTAGGAATCGGAAAAGAGAATTCACGGCACAAAACTCTTCCGAGATCGCTTATGAAACATACCACAGGTAACCCAACGTACTAATAGGCGGGAAACGCATGTCGAGGGGGGGGGGGGGGGGGACGGGGGGGGGGGGACTCCCTTATGTGAGGGGTGCATGGATGCTCGTCGTACCTTTTAGGGGTCAAAATCAGGAGCTTGGTACCACTTAGGGTATCCACCATGAAACACAGACATTTCTATGTAAAGCAGTACCTTTTAGGAGTTGGGTGTCAATTGAACAAAAAAGCTGTTATCAATTTACATTTTTATTAACTTTTAGGGGTCAAAATAAGCTTGAGCCACGCCCATTTTAGTACCTCTTAGGGGTCAAATCAAAAATGTCCGACGAGCATCCCTACCCCTTTTATATGGGAGTTTCCCCGGGAGATCGTTGTTATGTTGGGACAAAATGAAAATAAATCGCGACAACTTTTGAGAAAACACACCACAGCCCAAACAAGATTAAGCCGCAGGATAGCCCCAAAACTACAAAATATATTCATCTAACACCTTGGCATTTTTATCACCCAGTAATCTATTTCCTGCCAAAGTGCTACTGTAGGTTCTCTTCTAATACACTTCGATCCTTAACTGAGCGGAGCAGCATTTACTACCTATTATGCGGGTATCAGCGGCCATCCCGAGGGGGCGGCCCCCGAGCACCCAGGGGCATTTGTCACAGCAGCCATGACAAATACATGCTAAAACTCCTCGGGTGGGGCAGAAAATTGTGACAAAAACCCCCACCCCTGGGGCAACCTGGGCAACATATTATAAGTACGGTACTGGGAATATATATAATTTCTACCGATAATTTCTACTTGTACACAAGTATACTTGATATACTTGTGTACCCTGAGGAAGGTTGGCCGTGCCAACCGAAATATCGGTAGAAATTATAAAAATTCCCAGTACCGTACAATCAGCCTTTCATCTTGTCTTGATATTCGTATATATTTGCTGATTAGATCCCATCCAAGGTGATCCGGTTCCTGCACTTCGTCCGAATTGGTCCTTGCATTCAGTACATTACATATTATAAGTATTAGAAGCTAAACGTTTTAGAAGTGTCAAAAATCTTAATAGTTTTATACAAATATTATCCTTTATTTCTCTGTTGTGAATGGCTTAATTTAATCTCTTAATTTGAATGACAATGATATGACTTACCTCAAGGACAAAGAAATCGAAGAACGTCGATCGATCGAGCGAGTCCTCTCACTCCTCTGGCGAAGAGACAGCAGATTACGTGCAAACCCCGTGGGTATGTCCCCGGGGTATTTTGACGAAAAAGCAAAAGCGCTCTAATGCCCCACGTATGGGGCATGTTTTTGCTACAAATCCCCTGGTAAGCCCCTGGGTTGCCCGTGGGTTGCCCGGGGGCCGCCCCCTCGGGATGGCCGCTGATACCCGCATTAGGTAAACAAGTTTATACATTATACACCATTTGAAAGGATTTATAAAATAGTCATAGATTGGGCTGCCTGTGGAGGAACTAAAACCCCAGAGATAATGACCCAGGAACTTGTGAGCAGTGGAAGTGCAGATACAACAGTAGTGGCGGCATGGCGTCAAAAGTAGCTGTTGTAAGTGCAAAAAATGGATTAATTTACGTTTCTTCAAACGTCTGTTCAGCTGTAAATATATTATGCACAATGTATGCACTTTAATAGGATATTTTGTGGGAATGTGCATTTGCACGGGAGACTGAGTGAGGTTCGAGTCGGGGTTGACACATACAAAATTATGTACCCGTAGGCTGTAGTAATTAGTATGTCATATCTTTCTCTTCCATGCCTTTACATAATCAGTACCTTTTGATATGACAGATATATGATACTATAGAAAAATCACATACCTGACGAGGTAATGCCACGTTAAATTGCACGAGAAACCGATATCGCCAAGTCGCTTCTACAAGGGCAATATCGGTTTTTCGAGTGCAGTTTAACATGGAATTGCCAAGTTGGGCATGTGATTTTCCTTGAATCGCATAGTCCGATGAATTACTTGAAGATTTAGTACTTTTGTTGATATTTTGCTAAGTTATAGCACACATAGCCTACAGTGGTGATTCCACTCTGATTCACCGCTCTTCTCAACCAATCAGCATCTGATTTTGCAAATGCACACCATAAAACATACCCTAACTGGTCAGTGAATAGAAGCTCCCAGGTAAACAACGGGGATTTAGGGCTAAAAAGATCACAGGTAAACAAGTTTCACAAAAATGGTGAAGCCGTCACAACTTAGAGCACATGATTCACAGTTCATGGTATTTCCACTGACCGGATTTTGTAATTTGCATTCTCTTTCTGCAAAATACCCCCACCGATACATGTAATTTAATATGGCTTTAATGGTTCACGAACTGCAAATGATTAGACCTTCACATCTCGGATAAGGACGTTAATTTGTAGGTTTCCCATTGGCCTCATGCAAGTTTATCAGCGTTCCACGACTGTTACGTACGAGTTACCAACGTTAAATAAGGTTGCTTTACTTTACTTTTTGCTTATTAAGCCAAGCCAATAGCTAGACTTGCCACAAGTTGATCACATTTTTTTCAATCCTGGGGAAAGGCAAAGCAAGCCTACATGTATAAGCGAGTGACAGTATAGAGTGATCAATTTTTTTTTCCCCTTCAGGGATTCAAATTGTGTTTTGCTCCAAAACGAGATAATGTATCACTTTTTTTGGAGGCAGGACCAGACAGGACGGCTAGACAAATATGGCATACTTTGGTAGTCTTTGCGCTAATCTACAAAGACTTGATAATTAATGATTGACATGTGTGCACTAAAGCTGCTTTGATTGGCTACTCTTATAATTTATTACCAACCCAAAAATCTGTCAGTAATTCTGGTGCAAAACAAGGATGAAAAAGTCCCTTGTCCAGCACCAAACCAAATCGCAAAAAAGCAGGTGGGAGACAGATAAACTATATACATGTACATGTAGCCAATAGCTAGCCTACATTACAAATAAATGAAAGTAAGACTAAACTATTAATATTTAACCCAAATGGAAGGATCTAGCCTTTACCATAATAATTATTATCCTATAAATAACAAATTTATGGGAAGATTATTTTATCACAAAAACAAAGTAACTTACCGGACGACAGACTGCAAATTTTCTTGCTGGAAAACAAAACAATTTGAGTGGCGGATGTGTCTGCAGACTAATTATGTATTCAAAATCTTGAATTCTTATTGGCTGATAAAGAAAGGGTGCAACATTTCCTGCATTTTGATCTGCCCAAATTTCCAGTGGGGAGGGGGGTTACACCAAGGCTTATACTTTCTAGAGGGTAATGCATTTAATCGTAACCGCATGACTGACGTCTTTCGATTCAATCATTGCATTTTTTCTGTAGAATTCAAATAAATTGTCTCAAAATCTTTTATCTGTTTGAGAGTACTTTCAAGACAATCCATTTTAGGTACCTTTCCTTAAAGCCAAAGCGATTCCTGAGGAGCAAGACATTGCTGGATGGACGACAAAACAAGAAAGCGGCCATTTTGTTTTTCTCTCTCACTCAATTTGACGAGCGTTTTGCACGCAAAAATTCAGTGGAATAAAAGCTATTGGCAGTCTCTTGGGTAATTATAATCCAAGTGTAATGCAGTATTTGGCCATACAAGTCGGTCTTTCCACATCAAGCATTTGAAAATATAATTCATTGCGATCGATTTCGCGATCGATTTTGCCTAGTAATTCCAGGCCTCATGCGCTAAGAACAGGTATGATGTATTCTGCGATTAAAACTGCTTTATATACTAGTAATTATTTGTATCTCATGCATGAGTATTGTATCATAATCATGTTTCTTTTATTTACATGTATATACAATCATAGCTGGAATTTCCAAAGGGGTCCATGTGGCTAAAGTCTGGAAATTACGGAGGGGATTCGGAAGATCCAGAGGGGAGGGGGGATCAAAGATCAAATCCCTTCCGTGGGAGGGGTATGGATATTTTCTGGAACTACACATTAATATGAAACCTGCCTGTGTAAGCTTACATGTATGTACATGTAGAGCACAGAAGAGAAAATCCCCAAAAGCATCTGAAACACCATATCAAGGGGATGATCCCTTAAAGTTAAATATACTACATGTACATGTATGTAGATACTATCAAATGAATATGTGAAAAAGATAATTACATTAGAATAATTGAAGGGGTCACTACAAGAACAGCATAAGTGACTATAGTCTCCTTTGCAGCCATTCAGAGTGGTTCTTGGATTCTGAGAATTGAATTCTGATTGGCTATGCAGTGGAAATGGAATGTCTGGCTGGTGTAAGCAGCCATTAGTGGGGCTAGCATTTGCGTGACGACCCTTGAAATGGCTGCGAACGAGACTAAAGTGACTACTGATCACATTTCTAAATTCTCCTTAGTTTATATTCTTTGTTTTCTAAGGGAGAATTTAGAACTTGATCACAAGTCACTCTGTTCTTGTACTTGGAATATATAATATCTACTGTATTTCCTCATGTACATGTATAAGCCGCACCTTTTTTGACCTTTCACATTTCGAAAGCAACTTTAAAATTGCCTCAAAGTTGGGGGTACGTGTGGCTTGTATGCGAACGTTTTAAAAAAAAACGTTTTTTGCAATGACCATAAACAACCATATTGGCAAAAAAAAAAATTTATAAACAACTGTAATCGACAAATCATGAGTGTTAGTGAGTTTCTACCCAAGCTCCTGATCTCCTTCGCTTTCCCAAAAAAATTACGTGTAGCTGTCCATTTGTTTGTCGTCATCTCTGCTAATGCCTCATGATTCCTAGTATTGGTAAAGTCCATAACTGATCTTGGAAGCACTCTAAATTTCAAATAAAGTGTTTCATTCTCATCAAGTTCTTGCTACACTTGCCACATGCCCTTCTCCTTGAAATTCGAAGATGGTAGACCTTGGGCATGCTTGTGTAGTTTGGCCAGAAAACTTTGCATTCTCTTGCACTTGAAGGAATGAGGTTCCTTTAAAATATTGTTATAGTCAATGGGGGAATTAAAGCAAAAGATTCCTGAAGCGATTTAAAGACAGCAGGTTGAAACAATACATACACAAGAAATGACGAGAAAAGTTGTAACCATATTCAAAGATGTGGTTATAGCAGTTGGCATGACTTGGAATGAGAACAATTTCTTCTGAAGAAGTTTTGCTTCAAGTACTTGAACAAAAGATTAATCTTCCCAAGTTTGGGGTGCAGCTTGCATACATGCGAGTTTTTTCCTTAGACCTTTTTTGCAAAGCTCAGATTCCCATTTGTGAGACCAAAGTTAGGGGTGCAGCTTATAATTTTATGTGAGGTGCAGCTACATATGTACCTAAGGAAATGAGGTACTTTTATTTTTTTGCTGATAGTTTAGTTTTGTCTTTCTTTAAAAATGGAGACTTAAGTCAACTCTCGCCTTGCGGAGACCCCACTATTATGGACACCCTGTTATTACGGACAGCAGACAGATTCCCGGCGTAAGCTACAGAGGTTTGACTGAGAATAACTCCCGCTATTGCAGACTCTAGCTATTACAGAAATGCGGACACTTCATACTGTCCCAACATAACGTTTTTATTGTTTTGGCTTTCGTTATAGCGGACACCCAGGCCTAAAGTGAAATGAACATGATCTCGGCTACAATTAATAATTATTAGTTGATGCCGTAATGCAAAATCAAAGGATATCAATGACTGTGAAGACATTTTATACCTGATAACATTTCATCCTAATTTACATAAACTTTTGGATTTTCTCATCCAAAATAAGTCGTATCGCCAAAATAACTGAAAAACGGTCTCTTTACCCTCTTTACATGTGAATGTTTTTGAAGTCGTTCAATAAACTCGCAGCAAATTTTGGCCTTTATCAGTGAATTTCTAATTAGGATGAAACTTTATATAAAACTTCATCCTACTAAAAATTATTTTCTTTATGTCATTCCCTTGAGATGTGCGTCTTTCTTTCATTGCATTCTTAAAGCGTTTTTGAAGCCATTTAAAACACTCACAGCACGTGTTTTATCAAGTCTAAAAATTGATAAAACACTGCTGTTCGTGTTTTAAACAGTACATAACGTGAAGTTGTTTCTTCTAGAGCACGGTCAATTTGCACTCACAAGCGAGTTTAACAGGCTTGGGGAGAAAGTTATATAGTGAAACTGCTGCCAAAAGCAGAAAGTCACAGAGCAGCATCAGATGCTTTTTCGTGAATGACTTGGATATCTCGGTCTGACTGACTGAAATGCAGGTTACACGGAACGTATGCCTTAATTGTTGGCGCTTTCATATATCCTTAGAGCATGCATGGGGATCTGGTTCCCTTCACATACAGTACATGTACAATTCTGTTAAATCATAGACTGGTAACTATACCATACACTGTATAATTATTATAGCGATGTTCACTGCCACGTCATCCATTGTCATTAATGTGCCAACCAGAGATCCATTGGTTCCTGACACAAAGCAGCCTTTTGAAATCATGGTTGGCACATTAGCATAACAATTGTAATGTTTGTCAACATGAAACATTGCTATATTACTATGATCTTGTATAATTTTATTATTAGATATACAATTATCCAGGCATCGGGTCAAGAGTCCTTAATGCTCTTCAGATGGTAACCTCTTATTTTATGATAAACATTAATAATGCTTATCTAATTTGCAGCACGTAATGAACAACTGGGAAAGGAGGCAGTTGAAAAGCTCAAAGCTGAAGGCTTGAACCCTGAATTTCATCAGCTGGACATTTTGTCTAAAGAGAGCATTGATACAATAAAGAATCACTTGGAGAGGAATTATGGAGGGCTTGACTTACTGGTTAATAATGCTGGTATTGCTGGTATTACATTTTGTAACAGCAGGATACATGCATTTAATATATAATTGATGAAATACCTGTGTATCTTCAAATGATATCTTCAAATGATATCTTCTCATGTGAAAATATCACTTTTGAAAACATGACTGATTTTTACAACTTTCAAGCCTTTTTAGTAAGAGGTATGTCATCGAAAATGATATATTAAACAGAATATTAAATGCGCGCTTGGAGATACAAATTTATCGTCTCGTGTTGATGAAATATCTTACTCATTCGCTGTGCTCTGGCACTCATAAGATATGCATCAACACTCGAATATAAAATCTGTATCTCCGCATGTCCATGTAATATCCTCTCTCTCTCTATATATACACGTATACAGCCAATCCCAAGAACATACATGTATATAGTCCCCTTACATTTATTCAAAACAATAATATACACATATACTGTAAGTACCTTTTTGTGGAATAATACTAAAATCTGGACTAAAAATCACTTACAATTGAAGAGGTCAGTGCAAAAACCGATCAAGTGACGATTTGAGTCGCTCGATTTTGTTTTTACTTTTACGGTCGCGTTTTTTTCACGCAGAATAAAGTCGAATTTTACGAAGTTTGTGTGCCGATCATGGTAAAAAATATTTTGAAAAAGAAATATTTTGGGCATCACATGGATTAGACCCGAGACCCATTGCCTCCCCTTCAGACTTAACATGGACCGAAAGGAATTATGGGTACACTGCAAAAATTTTGACAGTTCTTCGTTCAACCATGAGTTAAGCCGGTGACTTAATGATGTCCAACAACACTTTACACAGAGTCACTCTTTCCAAATATTAGTCCACCATTCAAACAAGAACCTCCAATCCACCGGTTTCAACCATCTCTCCAGCTTGGCGGCTAGCAAAAGTCTGTTTGAACGGTTAGCAATTTCCCGCCCAATATACAACGAATGAGCACGGGCGCAACAATTTTGTTGGTATTTATGAATGTTTAACGTCAGAATGAGGCTAAGCTTGAGTACATGCGTCTGTAGTCATTGCATTCAGCGGTAATTTTTGGATAGGAAACTGGAGTATTAACAAAAAAATATTATAATAAAAAATAACAGGAGTATAATACACAGGAGTGTTCCTGTGCCCTTGTGTTGGCCCTTAACACAGTAGATGGTGTGTCTATTTATAGCCGTGAAGTTCTGGTATGCAATTACGTTGTCTTTTGTTCTCTTGCGCTTTAGTATTTTTTAGCAGTTTGAACCGTGTTAATTACAATATTTCAGTGCATCCTGATTGGTTAAAAGTGTCGGCTTTTGTTCCTTCTCGCTGGAAACGCTATGCTAAAAATAACTCTACCGTCTACAGTGTTGTGTGACAATATAATGTGGGAAGAGGAACACTCCTCTGTAATAATTGCGTTCGACGAAGGAGAACGCATACTAATCTTGCAGTGGACTCCCTGTGGTCATGTGTGGGCTACCTGTGCTTTCACAGGCGAAAGAAATCGGGATTCGTGTATGTCAGTATGTTTGTACTTTTTAGAATAAATTAACTCGGCCAGGGAACTGGTAACGACACGATGCTCGGAGCAAATGCCATGTAAACGTCGATAAGTGTCTATTTTCCCAATCCAATGCAATAATGTTTAAAAAGTTGGCAAGTACGATTTATCAAAGCCTGAGGAAAGTGTGTGTTACCTATGGAGCATTCAACAAAATCTGATGTCCAAACTATATCAAGTCAAACATGGTCTGTTCTGACCAAGTTGAAAATCAACTCGGCCATAAATATTTGTGCTGAACCCAAGTGAATCTGCGATCGAAAATTATGTTGGCTTGCTCGCTGTATTGGATTCTGCTTTTCGCTGACATACAGGTACCAAAGCTACAAACTGTAAGATGCTGTAAATCATACCAGGCTGAAGAGAAACTACATTTGCAGGTCTGAGTTTTCTAGACACCCTTTGTAATTGCCTTGTGTGAGTTGTGACACTACACATCAGTGACACATGCATGTGTGCATCTGTCAACATGTGATCACGCTAATGTCAACATGTGATCACGCTAGTGTCAGTACAAGACTGACAACTGGTTTTGTTATACAAACCGTAGTTGATTAATTAGTTGCTAATTAAATATTTCACAGAATCGAATGTTACTGACTTTTACATACATGTACATTGCATACACTGCAGAACTACATTTAACACTGACAATAGCCTAATACACCCGCTGTAAATCAACTTTGCAAAGAAATAAATTGTCTAAAAAGTAATACAGTCTGGTCCGTTTATCGCCGTTTATCTTAAAACATGATAATTATTGCAAACATGCCGAGTACTTTTAGTTATGTTCGACACAGGAGGGAGGGGGCGTCTCTAGGGAAAACCATGGACCAGTCATGTAGACAGTATGACGTCACGCAATGGCTCAGTGATTTTCAATATGGCGGCGCATAAAAACACGACCATTTTACTCGATCGCATTTCTTAAAAACAAATTCTCACATTACTTCTCAAAGTATCAGTCATATAACTCCATTTACCAGAAAAGGATATACCAAAGACCGTTTTGAGCCGGGCTTATGGAAATTTATCGCATTGTTTAATAGCTTTTTAGGTAGGTTTTTGTGAATAAGTGGAACTGCCGTTTGGGAGAAATGGCAAGGACAGCAAAAATGCTGAATGGAATTAAGGGCCGGAGAAATGACAATCAGGCTTCAAAATAGGAGGTTCAGTTCCTGAGGTGTTCAACTCCTTATCTGCAAAGTTGTGTTAAGATGGCTTGCGTAGAACTGCTCATCAATCCCTTCAAAGTGAAAAGTCAGTTTGTTCGAGTCTGCCGCCATGTTGTTGTTCACCAAGGATAAATGCGAAGGACAGGCCCTGAAGTCATAATTGGCAAGTTATGTAGTCGATGACTTTTCAGAATAACATGTAATTATTCCTTTTACTCTACGAAAACATGTATATTGTTTTACAAGCGAAAGGATCGACATTGAAGTCTCTCAAACTTGAAGGAAAAGTGAAGCAAGGGAATTCAGTTGATTTAGAAATAAGTAATAATTAAACCACCTTGAATAAAATGACTTAGTTTTTCTTGCTGGAATAACCTATGTTGGAAGTTGCTGTTTAAAATTTCTGAGTTCGTATTTAAAGCTGGAGAGATACATGTAGTTCCTACACTGAGGACTGGTATGTATAAATGTTGTTAGTTTTATTAAAGTTAAATTATATAATTAGTCATTTGGTGCAATGTATTAAAATTGAATTGATGCACAGGTGTATTTTTTTTTTTAGGAATCAATCCCAAATGTTTCATTAATATTTTATACCTGGGGGCTCTTTACATGTAATATATGTGGATGGGGGTGCTCGTCATTTTAGGGGTTGAAATTGGCACTTTTTTAGGGGGTCTTGTAGCATTTTAGCTCTCTGAGTGAGTTTTAAGACAAATTATCCTCCTAATTAAAATAGACACAAGTCGATTGTAAATAATTTGCTCAGTAATGCAAATTAGCCCTGCAGGAAACTAGGTATTTCAAGTTTAGGGTATTGCATTTTCAATAGGTGAAGTATTTTAATATATATTTTCCAGCTTTATCTACAATTAGCATCCCCAAGGTGCCCATCCCCAACATTTTTAAACCGAAGCCCCCCCCCCGATTTTATACTGACAATATGACAAAGCACCCAGCCTTTGACCAGTAGATAAGAAGCCGAAGTGACAAATGCAATGCATTCTGTAAGGTATGCCAGCCCTGCCAGTATCCACACAAGAAAAGGAGCTCTTCAAACCCACACTTCAAAATATATCTTCTGAGCTGTCGATCCTTGAATACAATGAGACAGATTGTTTTGATATTTTTGGGCTGAGGGACCTATCATATTCTTGGAATTACCATAGTTCTTGTGAGTTTAATTTCCATATGAAAATCAAAAGAATAATCAACATTTTCTGATAGATACAATACTGTATAAATCCTATTTTTAACAACTTTTTTTCTGTTGATTTTTCAAGTTCAGTGAAATGGTTATATAAAGCTGAAAAGAATCAAGGGGCTTGATTAGTTACTCACAATGTTAGTTGAGTCATTGCAAGAGTACACATTTTTATGGTCTGGGTCTGGTTGGTTCAAAGGGTGGATAATGCTATCCACCCAATAAATCCTTATCCAGTGGATATATAACTGTTATAAACCTTTCATCTGATATATAGGGATTTTTACAGTGGATACCATTATTCACCCTTTGAACAACTGGACCCAGGTCTGAAAAGGACCCAGGTCTGGAAATCATATTTTATGGTCTGAAATAGCCTGGTAAGGTAGGGTTTTGGACCCAGGCAGCACACCCACCCATATGTTTGCTGTCTAGTGCCAGCAATGCAGACTACCAACAAAGTTAATAAATCATATAAATCAATCTCAAGCTTATATAATTATTATTATTAATTAATATTATTCAAGAAAGATTTAAAGGAATATGGAGATTCCTAGGGGCAATGATTACACCAGAGAATGAGCCAGGCTGCACCATTGTGCTATTCCTGCTTTAAAAAGACATTTGTCCCTTGAAAAAAATAAGATAATGGTCAAATTGTCTGGCTTTGTCTCAGCTTCCAAAGGAAATTAAATGCCAGGTCACTTGCAAAAGGGCCACCAAATTGTCCCTTCTGGCTCAATCTCTGTTACACTCATCAAACAGTTCATCAAAATGAGATTACGGCATTTCATCAAAGAAACTAGCCTTACATCATGCTGCCTAGCCAAATTTGCACTAAACAATTTTGGGTGAAGGGGGAGAGAGAGCCTGCGTAGCAAGCGTTTCCGAGACCAAAAAATGGAAGGAGGGGGGAGGGGAGGAGAGAAGAAGGCTTCTTCTCTCCTCCCCTCCCCCCTCCTTCCATTTTTTGGTCTCGCCCCATTTTTCGCGCGGCCAAATAGCGAAAAAGTCTTCCTACGCTTCAAATAAACCTACGGAAACGCTTGCTACGCAGGCTAGGGGAGAGAGAGTTATATTGCCTTTTGAGTTAACCATTATTGGGTCAGTCTGAGCATCAGGATTTGTAGATATGCTTTTTTTGTTCACAAGCAGGCCCAAGCTTCTATTATGGTTCAAATCGCTAATTACTATAATTTGTATTGATTTATTGTTGTTGAAAAAATAAAGGGGCCTTGGTTATAAACTGCAGATAACCCTGCCACTTAAAAAGATCACTCATGAAAATGTATTATTAATTAACGAAGTAGCAGGGTATTCTGCAGTTAATAATTTGTTTAAGAGAGTACCGTATCTCTTAAAGGTTCTCTTAAACTGCTTGAGGTCGTTGTGGCTAAAACAATAGGCTGATTATTGTTTTTAAGCCGAATATGTAGCTTTAGGCGATAAGCACTCGTACACCACAGGTAGCCCAAGCTATGTAAATGGCATCTTTTAATAGCATTCGTACGGAGTTTTTAGTTTTCCATTTTCAACATAAATCTTGGACAAAAATCGACAGAACTTACAGGGTATCTTTTTATGTTTCTTAGCTATGACTGCACTAATTTTAAACGAATTTCAGCAACGTTTTACATCGCTGTCCTTCTCTGTGTTGTTATATTTACACGGCAAACAAACGAGCAAACTGCAACTTCAGCACTCAAAAGGATTGATGAGCAGAACCAAACATACACAAGCCGTATACTTAAGTTGCTCAAAAAGATCAAGAAAGTGTGAATAAAACCTCCTAGTTTGGGTTAACAATTCACCCGTTATCTCGAGAAATCTTAAAATTTGTAAACTAAGTTCTGCTCTTTTCGAACCAAAATGTCCTCACCGGAAAACAACAAGAGCTCAATTAACTTCTTGTTAGAGCGGTTTAAACTTTTTTGATGATTGATTAATCGATTAAATGTGTAACATAAAGACATAAACCATCAACACTTACATGAAATTGTTGGACAAGCAACGTTAAACCTCAACTTTTGACCTCTTTTTGTCCCTAACTAAATAGCGTTCGCGCCGAACTGAACAAGGATACGGGAAGCATTCACTCCGTTGCTATGTGACGTCATACTGTCTACATGACTCTCCCGGAATACTGATTGGCCAAGCAATTGAGACGCCCCCTCCCTCCTGGTTCGACAACATTAGGAAAACGAGAAATAATCCAAAAATCAGACTGAATGTCAATAAATAACACATTTGCGCCTAATTTGCTCAACACTAATTACACATAACCTCCCAATTCTTGGCTGGATGAACTTCAACATTCATTTAGCATCATTGGGTTGTCTGAAATCAGATTTAATATAGATAAAGATCATGTTGCTAATACCTCCTTGCCTAATTACACTTTCATATCTCAACCAAGCAGATCTCAAGCGGGAGGGGTTGGTTTCTATGTTCATAATGATTTAAAATTCAATTTAAGAGATGACCTAAGTGTTGTCTCAGATGATCTTGAATCACTATGGATTGAAATTGATAATTCCAAAAATAGAAACATACTCTGTGGTATATTTTATAGACATCCAAATACTAATCTTGATTCATTTCTAAATTCAGTTTATGCCAATGTTGATAAGGTCCAAAAAGAATCCAAGTATTGTATTATTTCAGGTGACTTTAATATCAATCTGCTGAATTATGATTCTCATTCTCTCACTGAAGACTTTATAAATACACTAGGATCTTACCTTTTCCAGCCCCATATTTTGCAGCCTACTAGGATAACAAACTATTCTGCAACATTAATAGATAATATATTCTTTAACTCATTAGAACATTATACATTGAGTGGTAATATACTATCTGATATCTCTGACCATCTTCCTAACTTTCTAATCATTAATAAACTTTCAACTCTCTCAAATAAGATTAAAATCCTTAAGAGAGATTACTCTAGACTTGATGAATTAGCTCTTACTGATGAGGTCCAGTCTATTGACTGGCATCAAACTCTTCCCCAATCTAATGATGTTAATGATATTTTCAATGCCTTTTATTCCAAAATCAATGGCATTATAAATAATCATATTCCTATAAAACAGCTAACAAAAAAGGAAATGAAATTTATGATGAAACCATGGATAACTCCTGCAATAAAAGTGTCAATTAATGTAAAGAATAAATTGTTTAATAAATATCTTAAGACAATGTCTGAGATGTATCATCTCAAATATAAAACCTATCGTAATAAATTAAATCACTTAATTAAAATAAGCAAAAGATTATATTATCAAAATTACTTTGATGAAAATAAAACCAACACCAAGAACATCTGGAAAGGAATCAAACAAATTATAACCCTAAAACCTCAGAAATTAAATTTTCCAACCAAATTAGTCAATGATAGTAAAGTAATAGTAAATTCAAAAGAAATAGCTGATGAATTTAATTACTACTTTGCAAACATTGGTAATAAATTAGCTAGCTCTATCAGTAAATCTAATCCTAATACATCATGTCTTGATTATATGGATCCACCACAAGTTAACAGTTTTTATCTGTATCCAACAAATTCTGATGAAATTGTAAACATAATTTCTGAAATTAAGACTGGTAAATCTGTTGGGCCTTTTAGTATCCCAATTAAAATTCTTAAGCTGCTCAAATGTCTTCTTTCTAAGCCTTTAGAAATATTGTATAATTGCTCATTTAACACGGGTACTGTTCCTGATAACTTCAAGATTGCTAGAGTTTGTCCAGTTTTTAAAAATGGATCTCAACTGATCTTATCAAATTATCGTCCAATCTCACTCCTTTCAGTCTTTAATAAAATCCTTGAAAAATTAATGTACAAAAGATTAATTAGATATCTAGATAAAATAAATTGCCTCTACAATAAACAATTTGGCTTTCGCTCGAACCACTCTACTATTCAAGCCATACTTCTTATTACTGATAAAATTCAAAAAGCTATTGATGAAGGTAAGTATGCATGTGGAATTTTCCTCGACTTGAGTAAAGCATTTGATACTGTCAACCATGACATTTTAATTGATAAGTTACAAAGGCTTGGCATTCGTGGTATTGCCATTGACTGGTTTGTCTCTTATCTAAATAACAGAAAACAATTTGTTTCTATTGGAAATGCCTCATCCGATCACCAATACATTTCTTGTGGGGTTCCCCAAGGATCAGTCCTCGGGCCTATACTGTTCCTCCTTTATATTAATGACTTTTCAAATTGCTCTAAAATTCTTGACATTCACCTCTTTGCTGATGATTCTAACCTCTTTTATGCTCATAATAATCTACATAGTCTTGAGAATGTTGTAAACAGCGAATTAATAAAAGTTAATGACTGGCTAAGTGCCAATAAATTATCACTGAATGTTAATAAATCTAATTTTGTAATATTTCACTCACACCAGAAGAAAGTTAATTATAAATTAAACATTACCATTAATAAGAAAATCTTAGAGCATAAACAGAATACCAAATATCTTGGAGTGTTAATTGACTCAAATCTAAATTGGAAAAGCCATATTCATCAAATTACCAAAAAAATTGCCAAAGGCATAGGTATACTCTCTAAAATAAGATATTATCTTAATATTAATATATTAATACAGCTATATTACTCTCTTATATATCCATATCTAACTTATGGGTTAGTAGTTTGGGGGAACACATATGAAAGTACTATTCATCCAATCGTAGTTTTACAAAAGAAAGCAATTCGAATCATCACTCATTCTAAGTATGATGAGCACTCTAGCCCCCTGTTCAAATCTCTCAACATTTTAAAGTTTAAGGACCTAATATTTCTTCATAATGCTCTGCTAATGCATCAATATCATAACAAAGCACTTCCTGCAGTATTCAATGATTTCTTTACCCCTATTAATAGAATTCACTCGTACAACACAAGACTTGCCTCTAAGTCCTCTTTTTTTATTCCTCAAGTAAGAACTAATTATGGAAAATTTAATATAAGATATCAAGGAGCAAAAGTCTGGAATTCATTAGATGATAAAATAAAATCTTCCAAAAAATCGTCCTTTAAAAATAAGCTGAAGTCTTCATTTATAGCATCCTACTAGTCTTATACTTGTTTCCATGTGCAACCATTTAATTACTAGGTTAACTTCAATATTTTATGTAACTTCGTAACACTGTATAAAATATATGATTTTTCTCTCTTTTCTTAAGTATAATTGTTTGTGTCAGTATCTATGGTAACCAAATCTACATATCATCTTTAGTTTCTTTATTTTATGTATGTAGTTATATATTTATTTAATTATTTGTGTATCTTGTATCCGACCGCACATATATTTCCATTATATCAATATATTTGCGTTACCTAGCTTGATTAGCTTTTAAGTTATTTCTAGGTAACCCATACCATTAAATTGTTTAATTCTCCCTCCCTTTTATATGTAAAACATTTCGTTATGGTATGAATAAAATCGTTGTTGTTGGCTTTACATGGACATGATGCTTCACGATATTTTCACCGTGATATTTGCGCAAAATGTTGTGCACTCTATTTCTGTCTTGATCATTGATTGTTAAAGTGCATATAAGCCCTAGCCAGTCATCTTTGATATCGATTGTACATGAAGTGGATAGTCCAACGGTAGAATATTTCTTGATTTGGGTGTTGCGTCTACGAGATATAAAGGTTTATATTTCCAATATGCTAATGATGTGATGTCATCACCGACATCACTTATTATACAAAAGTATGCTGGTAGAGACAATTTACCTATTTTTAAATTCTAAGTTATATTTGAAGCTTATCAAAGTGATTTTACAAAAAAATATTCTAAATTAGAAAACAGCTTAATTCACAAGCACAAAGAAATTCAGCAAATGTCGGTGATGACATCACATCATTAGCATACTGGAAATATAAACCTTTATATCTCGTAGACGCAACACCCAAATCAAGAAATATTCTACCATTGGACTAACCACTTCATGTACAATCGATATCAAAGATAACTGGCTAGGGCTTATATGCACTTTAAAGATTGTAAACTTTCGTCACAGTCTCCCGCGTTAAATCTTAACCGCTCTGAAAAATCATCTAGTGTGTGGCAAATACAGATTCCTCTATCGTTAAGCCGTATAAATAGCTGAACTTTTGCATAACCCACACTATTGTTGTCCCTGTACTCAATAACAGTTGAGTTAGTCTTTCGTGTTTTCGCCCTCATTGAATAAAATTTCTGACCGTTGTCATTGTCGTATCTGCGATAAGCTTCAAGTTCATAGTCTACAGGTAATTTGTTTGTCATCACAAAGGCCCTTATTAAAGTTAATGTGTTATTGTCAATATTCGGGCTTGCTTCTTTGCCACACAAGTATCTCCCATTTACCTTGACACTTGTGTTATAGGATCGTTTAGAACAGTTCGTTAAACTTCGTAAAAGAACTTTACAGTCTTTATGGACGTCACTCCTTTGCAGCACTCTTTGAGTGAAATCTGTTAATCCAAAACAAAGACCAACCGCACATCCGATTTGTTCCATTGCGTGATGTGTTCCGTGCACAAGTGGTTTGATAAAGGCATTCATACTTTCAAACGCGAAACAGCTGTAGGCCCATAAAGGTCCTCTACGTGAAACATAATAAGCAAAGTGTTGTAATATGTGTACATTCATAGTGCATTTTGTTGGTCCATACAAAATTCCCATTAAAAGGACAAAATCTTGTAGCATGATATCCGCATGCTTGACAGATTCATCTGCTATTGAATCAGAGCAAAGTATTCCAACTCCGCCGACGAGTAGCCCAGGCACCAAAAGCCTGGTAAAAAGCCTGGTAAGCTCGGTTAACCCCGGTTTAACCAGGCTTTAACCGGGCTCACCCTGAAAGGCCGGTTAAGATATGCTTGAAAAAGTCAGAAATTCCAAGCTTTCCCGGTGACTGCAGTTCAGGAAACCATAAAAGCCTGGTCAACTTGGAGTTGCTGCAGACAGGTTGCATCATTCCAATTTTTGACCCGGCTTTCCCGGTGAGCCTGGTGCAGTTTAACTGTAAAAGCCTGGTAATGAAGTTCCATAAAATATTTTTTGGATGTTTTCACCCAGCTTTCCTGGAGAGCCTGGTTTACTAGAAAACCCTCAGATTTTGATTATTTTATTGATTGCAATTATTTCAAGTTTTGACCCGGCTTTCCTGGTGAGCCCGGTACAGTTTAACCGTATAAGCCTGGTAAGCCTGGTACGAAGTTCCATTAATTTCATTCCAATTAATATAAATGACCCTGCTGAATCCTGGAGTTAGCCCAGTATACTGGAAAACTGTAAAAGCCTGGTTAACATATATTAGCCCCCAAAAACACTTCTATACTCCAAGTTTTGACTCTGCTTTCCTCAGGATAGTCCGGAATACTGGAAAACCGCAAAATGCATGCATTTGAGCTGAGGTTTAAAATGCTGAGTTTGAAATGAGAATTTAAAGTTCCACAATTTCCTTCAAATATTACAGCTGTAAAGCCTGGTACAGTAAAAATGGAACTAAAAAGCCAGAACTTAATTGGAATATCTAATTTCACGTACAGACCTTGCTTTCCACGACAACATTATTAGTACAGGAAAACAACAAAGGCTGAAATTATTATGACTTCTGAGAATATGCCAGATAAGTAAATGCACATTAACTTGTGCAATATCATTTTTGTGTAACTTTCTCTGGGAGTACCTAATCAAAGTCCAAAAACTTTGACCCCTCAGCAACTATATCGGGTGCATTATGGGTTAACCGTAAAACTGTTCTATATATTTCTTGAACTTCGAATATACTACACAGCAACACAAATCTTCCCCGAGTATATATATCTATATATGTATACTACATGTTTAGCCATCCTATAAAAGATAATAATCAGTTATTATAAATTTAATTGGTATAACATTTCTTTCGAAGAATAACATGTGCTATATGCTAGATGTTTCATACCCATGGCATATTTATTGTCCTCAAAACTTTCATTGTTTCCAATTTTCTTCTACTTAATATCTAAATCCTTTTAACAATATAGTTTAAAATCTCCTATAAATGGTATTTAATAAATGCAAGAAATAATAATTATTAAAATTTTATTAATGCTAAATATTGATAAAAATAAATATGAAAAGTACACTTGTGTTTACCTTAATACATCATAATGACCATGTCATGTGTTCTGAACTTCCACTCACAGAAGCGTAGATTTCCGGGAAAGAGGAACTTTGGTGACTGGCTGAAACATTATGAGACTTATGCAGAAATGAAGTACAAATTACCAGTTACATGAGTTGGCCGGCAGTATATTTAAACTTCACGTCCACAAGGAAAAATCACGAGGAACATCATTGCTCAGCTGCGATCGATCGAATGGACTCCACTTTACATATAATTTCCGCTAGAAACAGCAAAGTCCTGATACAAATCATTGCTGGTTGCAATGTCAAGGCTTCATGCAACCAGAAAACATATGATATAGGTTGGTGTTAAAGTTTGTGGGTCGTCACAGGAATAAAAGTGAGAACCAGTTCTGAGTTCTGACAGGCCCAGACTCGGGTGTTAAAATGCCCTTACGTGCAAGGTAGACACAGGAAAACAGTTGAAGAGGAGTTGGTTAACCAGTTAATTGGCGTATAAGATTCCTCGAATACATAGCCAGACCATTTCGCAAATTAATCCTGAGATAAAGCACTGATCCGGCCAGCTCTGGTAAAGTTCTCAACAACAAACAAAGATGGCGGCCACGAACTGATCCCAGGATGCATTGCTCTTATCTAAAGACCGCTGACGTGAATTGTGCGGGCACAGATTTCGAGCACATGGCGCCATTTTCGAAACTAACGACTTTGATTCGGCGTGTCTTGTATATTATGGCTTCCAGACTGAGCAAAGGGTTTTCAAAACATATGGGAGATAACAAAACTATAAAGGTAAGATGTGATCATTCAATTGTTGTGGATTGTAACAAGAAAAGGGAATATCGCGCTAAGTTTCATACTTTTAGTTCAGCTGTTGTTTGAACAATGGTTTCGATATTTGTGCCTTGTGGTCTTCATTATGCATCAGTCAATTCCAGCAATGCCCATCCCCCCCCCGGGACATGGTGGGGCATTTGCATATTTTGAGATCCCGGGAGTGGGGCATTTGTAATCTTATATCGGCCCGGGGGTCGGGCATTTGACACTGCCGAAAAGAATTATAGGAAAGAGCCGGACTGGTCTCGTGGTAACGACGCCATACTGTATCAAGTAAAAACAAATCTGATTTCTTGTAATTACTCCAGCTGCCCGAGGATTCTACATGTATCTATTTCTCTAAACCTAGAAACCTGCAGTTTATGACTGTCTTATCCACGTATTTGTATATGCTAGGACACGAAAAAGCCGGGAAATCTATGGATGTTGAATTTTTTACACTAGCTAGAAAATAGCAGTTCCCGTACGGTATTCTTAATGCTACGCTGCGCTAAAATTTTCAGGAGCCACACGGGGCCCAAGCTCTGCCGGTCCGAGTTTGAAACGATATCAAGTAGTTCGTTTACAAATATACACAGTTTGCTGCTGTCCACCGGACGAACAGAACAGTTACACTATTATTATAAAGTCACATGGTTTTAATAAGCGTTTATTGTCGATAACATTAACCGCGTTGCGAATGATTATTTATAGGAATGAAATAAAAACTATATATACTGATGTATTAATACCATTTTGCTCCAGGCAGCTCAATAGTATAATCAAACAGCGGTAATAATACAAATACAAAACAAGATGGCGGATCTACAAAACGAACGGAAACTATCAATGAATAGATTCTCTGCGCCTTGTGTATTTGCATGGAATTAAACTTGGGCAGTATATCATTATGGATGTGCCCGGGGGTGGGGCATTTTCCTTACTTCTTTGGCTCCACTGTGGGGCATTTGAAGACCTTGCTTGTCCCCACGGTGGGGAATTAGATTTTTTTTTACGAAAATGGCTAATGCCCGGGGGTTGTCCCGGGGGGGGGATGGGCATTGCTGGAATTGACTGATGCATTATTTGAAAGCTTTTAACTTGTGACTTATCCATTTTAATGACCAAATCCATACAAAAAGGTTTACCATGTTTATGTAGAGTGAATCTTTTAGCAAAAGGATCGATCAAAATCGCGTATTACTGACTACTTTTCGAAGAGAGTGAAATGTCTCACACCTATCAATGTTAGCCCGAGGGGGGGGGGGGATTTGACAGGCAGGGCTACCCTGAGGATTGGGATTTTTGACAGACGCTGCCTGCCCACGGTGGGGATATTTATAGCAAACATAAGATGGGACAGATACAGTACAGGTATTTGATATTTTTGACCAAACGTGTTGTCCTGAGGGTGGGGAATTTGACATTCCTAAGGGAGAAAATGTCAAAATTCCCTTCCCCCTTGGGTTTAACATTGATAGGTGCATAAAGACTGGTATTTTAACTGAAATTTCACTTTATACAGCAAAAGAGAAAATTTCATGTTTATACATAATAAATTATTTGCAATTCAAACAAATTCAGTCAATACTTTAAAATTCTTCAAGTTTTCGTTTCTGTAAATTCGTGGACATTGTGAAGTTGCACTTTGTGCATGTGAAATTTCACTTTATAGCTACATTTAGGTCTAGGAGAAATAAAATTTCACCTTCAAAACTTGACAGAAGTAAAATTTCACTTTTTAAGGGATAAATTATTTTAGTTTACCACTTTACAATCTTTTCGAAAAGTATGTGTAGAAATAGAATACTATACAATTTTGGAAAATAACTGTTGCTATGTACATTGTTCATCCCTCATATTTAGTAAACTATAACATCTAACTGTCTTCTATTATAGGCACAGCACTTTATGTCACTTGCAAGTGCTTGAACAGGAAGAGGTCTATCAATTGCAGATCAAATCAAGACATGAGCTGCATGTAGAAATTATGTGTGGATTCAGTTTTAGTGAGCCAGTTCACTATGAGGCTATGAAATCTAATTGACATTAAATAATTTATAATAGCAAGTTTATTATTATTATATTTTAAAAATAGTTTGCAATTATTTTAATTCTGCCATGTTATATGGTAGAGGTCTTTTATTAGATTTTATGTTGCCAGACTGTAGCCAGGTGTTTTATAAATCATACCAGAACAGCTTATAACCTCGATTTTATCGTGTATTATAACAAACTGGTTTTATGTCCTTCCCTGAATTGTGATTATATATGATGGACCTGCTGTCAATGTTGAGCTCGGTTTGCGGGACAGAAACACAAAACTACTGAGTTGGATTAATCTGGTGGATTACCGGGCTTTTGGTGCCTGGGAATGATTATATTTGCAATCATGGCTGCCAGCTTTCTGGCAACTTAAGTAGAGCTCAGGAACCTGAATGTACTTACAAAATGCGTCATAGGAAACAATTTGCATTAGTATTTTCTGTGTGTGTCAGCAAATGATGGCAAGGTATATATATGTAAATTTGTAAAAAGCAGTCAAGAAAGTTCTGTTCTGATTGTAGAAAATGTTTTTAGAAATGTTTTCATCAATTTCTGAAATACACAAGATGCGAGGTTGAAGCAAAACAAAAAGTAAACTTATGTATAAAGCAATTTAATAGTTATTTAATTTATATTTTCACATATAAGCATTTTAATTGAAGTATCTTGGTTAAGGGCTGCTGTATAATTGTCTGATTAAAACATATTTTTTTTTATTATACTGAGGAATTGTACATTATATAACTGCTTAATAGCTTCAACCAGGGTTAAAATTAAATGGGCGGTAATGATCACTAAAAGTAGCCTGCTTTTAAACCAGGGTTTTGCCAGGGTTACCAAGCTTTAACTAGGGTTTTACCAGGCTTACCGCCAAGCTTTAACCAGGGTTTTACCAGGCTTACCGAGCTTTAACCAGGGTTTTACCGAGCTTTAGCCAGGGTTTTACCGAGCTTTAGCCAGGGTTTTACCGGGCTTACCGAGCTTTAACCAGGGTTTTACCGGGCTTACCGAGCTTTAACCAGGGTTTTACCGGGCTTACCGAGCTTTAGCCAGGGTTTTACCAGGCTTACCGAGCTTTAGCCAGGGTTTTACCGGGCTTACCGAGCTTTAACCAGGGTTTTACCGAGCTTTAACCAGGGTTTTACCGGGCTTACCGAGCTTTAACCAGGGTTTTACCGGGCTTACCGAGCTTTAACCAGGGTTTTACCGGGCTTACCGAGCTTTAACCAGGGTTTTACCAGGCTTACCGAGCTTTAGCCAGGGTTTTACCAGGCTTACCGAGCTTTAGCCAGGGTTTTACCAGGCTTACCGAGCTTTAACCAGGGTTTTACCGAGCTTTAACCAGGGTTTTACCGGGCTTACCGAGCTTTAACCAGGGTTTTACCGGGCTTACCGAGCTTTAACCAGGGTTTTACCGGGCTTACCGAGCTTTAACCAGGGTTTTATCAAGCCTTACTTGAGGTTATCCAGGTTTTCTTTTAAATTGACCGGGCTACCAGGGTTACCTGGGTTAGCCAGGTAACACCGGTAAATTTCTCATTGGGTAAAGCCCGGTAAACTTACCGGGCTACCCCGGTATTTTAACCAAGCTTTAACCCCGGTAAACCCCGGAATTACCGGGCTTTTGGTGCCTGGGAGAGTCCAATGAAAAGCATATAATGGGTTTAAAATGTTTGTGAGAACTGATACCGAATAATGCAGTAGCCAATTTTTAAGCTCTGTGGCTTTCCAGTGTTTGAGATCTTGTAAAGATCTAGGTAGCCTCCCGACAATGTCTGGCGGCTTGATCAAAAGAAGTTTATGAGATAGCATAGCTTTACTTGCGCCAATGTAGAAAGCTTTGCCTTTGTTTATCTCAGATAACTGCAGCTGCATAACGTACTTAACGACTCCAAGACACACGCAGTGCATCCAGTCAATTGCGAAAGAACGCACTAAATCAAAGGGATAGAGAAGCTTGGTAAAAACAGAGTGACCCTTGACTCCTATTACAGCTTGCCTTTGAGTGGCCTGTGAAGCAAAATTAATTTGATCTTCGTGAGTTCTCTTTTCGAGGTTTGGTTCAAAAGGCCAGAATCTGTGAAGGTTATTCTGTCCATATCCCATTCCCTCGCATTTGCAAAGATGACAACTCCATTTCCCATTAAAGCGCTTCATGTTCATGAGGTCCGCTCTGGCAGGCAAATCAGCTGTTACCATGAATAACATACAACATACTTTAATCCCGTCAGATACTTCAATCCCGTCTTTGTGTAACTTATTAAGCTTTTCAATCAGTGGGTTTAGAAATGTCAACATATTCGGGTCCTGTTTGTCACAGTATATGTAAGCGGGAATCATGTATTTCTTCTTAAATCGGTACTCATTGGGAAGCTCGTTGATCATGATGTAGATGGGCCACAGGTAACCAGCCTTCGACGAATTATATTTATTCACTCCATCGGTGTTAACAGTCCGAGAAATGTTGTATGGTTGCGATAGAAATCCTCCGGGGTACAAGAAATTCTTGTAGTCTAACCCGTGGAAAATATCCTTTATGTTATCGTCTACCGCATGTTTTATCTGTTCTTTCCCATTCTTTAATAGCTTTAAAAACTCTGAATCCCTGAAGAATTCTTTTATCTTTTCTTCAAAATGCAAGTCTAAAAAACTGGACACGGCAGCTCCCTCGCAACCGGCGTTGTTGCAACTGTCCTCAACTTGTTGTAAACAGTTCGCACAATAGCAAATTCTCGTTGGCTCTTCAGATCCAAAATATCCTTTCATGAAATGTTTCAATTTATACACCGACTGAAATGTCTTCTTGCACAGCTGTTCTCCTATTAGAGTATTAAGTAAGCGAAGAAGATCTTCCCACGCTGCTTTACTCAGGTTGTGTTTTAAAACAAAGCTAACAATCAAAACAAATGCCAAAACTTTTGATATTTTGCTTCCATGAAAAAGTGGTTCCTCCTTGTCAGATTCCATGCTGATGTTCTCTTCTTGAACCGTCTGTTCTTCAAACTCGTCGTCATCTTCACTTTCGCTCTCAATCGTTGTTTCACTAAATGACGAGGGTGAGTCACATTGGTCCGAAGAGCTAGAGGACATAGCGGTGTTTTGCTCTCCGTTAGAGCTATCGTGCAAACTCTTGTTGTCGATATCTTGAATTACGGGTTCAAAATAGGAAGCAGTCGACACACGCTCAGTTTCTGGAGAGTTGGACCGGTCGCCTGCAGGTTCACTAGATGGACCTCCTCTTACAGCATGGTATCTCTTCAGCTGCCTTGACGTTTTTTTTTGCTCTGTAAATGGCGTGTATTTCCTTTTTGGCCTTCCTTCAGATTTTCGGTAATAGTACGAGAGTTGCTTTGATTTTTTGGTTCTCTCGAGTCTTCTTTTAGCAGGTAGGGCTTGCCGATCGTTATCACTATCAGAACTGCTTAAAGAAGACAGCTCGTCACTTGAATAGTTGCCAACGTTTTCGGCCATATCTTTTCAGCATTCAAAACGGAGAAGCAGCTTTAGTGGTCTTTAGTGCGAGGAAGCATGTAGTCACAAAGTTTTGATAGGAAAGCTTTGCTATTATTGGCATGCTTTAATATCTGACATACGGTATGCAATAATGGAGTCACGGAAAGAAAACTGTCACGAGAATAGGATATTGATGAATTTTTGTCGACGGAATGGAATCTAACTGATAATTGTGATAAGAACTAGTCACGAATAGGAAACTTTCATTTCACGGTATATTTCGCAAGCAGATTCTTGTACTCCCTAGCTTTTTTCCAAATGTATTTTCTCCAATCAGCATTCATGAACTGGAATATATTAAAAAAGTATAGTGAAATATATATAAATGAAGACTGGAGTACATGTAGTTTGAAATTTGATGAGGAGGGGGAGGGGTGCAATTTTTGTTGAGCTCGATATAATTTTTCTTGAGAGTCGCTTTGTCCTTTAATTTACAGACGCAGCTTGCTCGATATTTTTCATACAATTTTTTTTTTCCTAGCTGAAGTGCGTGCACGATCTTTATTTTCGGATTTGCACCCCCTCGCCATCATATCAAATCATATCAAATGGTCCATCCCTAATAATTCGATGGACCATGAAACCCCGTAATTCGATGCTGGGGCTAAAAGATCAACCAATCCTGATCAAACTACAGCAACCAAACGAATGAATAACATTGCAGATAAGATTTGAGCGGGAGATTCGTATTAGTTTGGAGCTGCGCTCATCCCGTTTACACTCACTGCTTCATGCTATCAGAAAATTTATTTTGCTGCAACATACGTACCTACGGCATTCTGAAAAAAATGGCTACTTACTACGCAGTGAAGTTTCCTAGTGAAACGGATTTCAGATCAAGGGGACCTCACCTTGTAGTTGGAAGTAAAGTCAAGGAAAACGACAACGGTTCAACCGCCGTTCTTTGGAATGTTGTTGATAAATAGGTGAGGGAAATTCAAAGTAGTGAGTTCATTGCTGTGTTGCCAAATCAATTAATCTACACTGAATTTCTAGCAGGACCTGAAACAACCATAAGAGGCTGATCAAAGCCAGGACCCGGCTACCAACATTGATCATACATTCTGCAAGGTCCTGCAACTAACAATTACACAAAGGATTCTGCAGCCAACCTTGTTCTCACTCGAAAAATAATTTGAATGCTCTGAATTAACTGGACACATGCATATTACAGTTTTATACCTAGATGCATCCCCTTGTATATTAACTTATAAGTCAATTAAGGCATTCAAAATTTGCACATTAGTTAAAAACAAATATTTTTGATCAGGATTATTTACACCCACAGTCTACATGATGCACTATTGCAGCAATCTTTCAGTCTTTTGGGTTACCACAGGAAGCCCAGTCCTTTTTCCTACAAAATATTATGTCGAACGCACTTTGATAATCTATGATTACTTCTAGTAATAATTGTTTTATCGTCTTAGTTGTTTCGGGTTACCTGTGTATCAGTGCGGTACCAGCCCAAAACAAATTCCATCCAAATACTATGAGGATCTGATCTAGAACACCACACAAGTGAACACGAGTACACTAGCTAGCGTTTCATTATTTAATTAACCAACATTTACAATTAAAAACAAATTCTGTTATCGTCTTAATTGTTTCGGGTTACCTGTGTAAATGCCACGTGAAGCTGCAAAAGCAGCCGATTGAGTTAGTACCTGTGACCCCGTGTGCAGCGCCCATGAATCGTTACAGGTGAGCAATTTTTTGATTAGTCTGATATATTGTGGTCATTAAAAATTAAAATATTTGTTTGCAGAAGTAGTAACACAGTTTCAAGTTTCGAGTTGACTGCCATAAATGGTTGGATAGCAAGTAGATTTGGTTACATATATGTATAGAACTTACGAACAATAGTGCCTGATTTCTATGAAATCTAATAAAACAAAAACAGTATGTAGACTTACGATTACAGAGTTACAAAGTGAATATTCAAGAAAAGAAAAAGACTTACTTATTATATTTTATTCCAATCATTTTAATTAAGTCTTTTTCTTTAAATATATACATATCAATATATTAACACATAGTACACATACAGTGAATATACAAGTCATATATTTTTTTTAAATAGATAAATGATGAAGGCTTAAAGTAAGCAACAATAAGTGCAAAATATATGCCCTCTGTTATTTTCGGGCTACCTGTGTTATCCTTGTGCAAACAAAACAACTATGAAACTGTTGATTGCTGAAGAGATCGAGTGCCACTACATGGCAATTAAAATCAGCAAATTGCCAGTTGAGAAAACCTTATGAGTTTGCTTAACCGTTATGAGTTTTTTATCAACGGCCGCATAAATAAAAGCTAATATATAATAATAATATTCGATTTATGTAGCGCTATTCCCTAAAGTCACATAGCACTTTACAATACAACAAGTATTAAAAACTAACTTACTAAAAATGTTACGCAATAATACAGATACTGTAAAGTATCGTTTTACAAGTAATTCCCTATTTTATACCAAAAAGAAAATTGAATAATAATAACAATAATAATAATGGCTTAAATACTTGGCAACATATAATATACCAAAAGCTTTCAATTAAAAAGACTTCTTTTAACACTAGAATTAAAAGAACTAGGAGAATCAATCCCGGGGAATCAATAGACCTCATTTCCAGTAGTAACGAGTTCCATAAAATAGGAGCAGATACCGAAAAAGCCCGTACTTACATGAAAAATGGGTATGTATGTGAGGCCAAGTGGCTCAAACCCTGACCCTGTTTGACCCAAAATCCGAGCTCCAAAACCCTGATTGCCCCCTTTTTTGGAAAAAACACAACCTGATGCCTAAAAAAATACTGAACTCTGACCCTGACTGCACCCACATTAAACTCAAATCCTGAACCTGATCTGCCCAAATCAGGTCAAAACCCTGACCCTACCTGCCCAAACTGAGCTCAAAACCCTGACCCACCCCCGCGGCACATACGTAATACGTCACAAACAGGAGTATCCCCAGGGCCCGGAGTCCATGATTTCAATTATACTTCGGGACCTTGAGTAAATGTTGACTTGCCGAGCGTAGCTTCTGGACTTGTCGAACTAGTAGCTTGTCGAAGTAAAATGCTCTCGTTGTTTATTTGTTTCATGAAAGAAGTGTACACATGCGCTTTGGGTAACGAATTTCATTATTTCTAGCGGATTAAAAACACAATCGAACCCATGAATTTTCCCTGGATGCTTCGAATATGATTTGACCTCTGCAGGAAGCCAGTGTATTAATTCCTTTACGAGTGGGACTTTTCACAACCACGCTTGGTAATTTGAAATGTACTCGACATCACAGACACATCATAGACTTTAAAACAGAGCGATAATTTATATAAAAGAACGAAAAGCACATTAACATACTATAGAATCCTTGTAAGTCTTGCAACGATACCGAAACACGATCCCGTAAATTTTGTATGAGTAAGTCTATTGAGTCTTGACAAAACACAGTGAAAAGTCTTGAATAAAATCCCGTTCATTAAGTCTAGAGTTTTGACTTAATTGAAGTCTGGCAAGCAATCTTGGCCCGTAGATAATTCCGATTTGTATCCTTTGTCGTGGAACTGTTGGCAGAGTCCGCTGCAAGTGGGTGGACAATCTTTAGAGAATTCTGAGTGCCGCCGGGCCGACGCACGACTGAATAAACTAAATTATGCAACTCTACAAAGGTATGTGGGTCGATCTGATATCCCTTGAAGAAACATACTTGTCATCTAGAATGCAGAACAACACTTCTATTGAACTTGCAATGAAATGAAGTCTAGAGTCTTGACAACACAGTGAAAAGTGTTAAAAAGGAAGCCTTCATTATTATAGTCTGGAGTCTGGACTTAATAAGCCTGGCACACAATCTTAGCTCGTAGATAGGATTAACAGGACGAGAGTCACTGGTATTACATCTCACTGTGTATACACAAATATAATAATTAACTGGAACAAGATATGACAGACCATAGCGGCATGTAACGCAACGTCGAATCAAACATATTAGCGCTGCCCAAAATAAACCAATTGTTATCTGTGGACTGATCACGTTTAGTCTAATTGCTTGATCCTGCTATCTGCCGGCTGCCTAGAACATCTGACCTCATGGTATTTCGATACCAAAGAGTTTCAAGTTTATCAATTACTTATGCGGTCGTAGACTGGAATGCACCGTAGTTTCTCCTGAGTCAACAATACTTCATCCATTATAATAACTCGGTTAGAGAGAAGATAGAGGCAAATTGAGTACTTCATGACGTGACGGTAGCCTTAAACCCTCTAAAGCTCTCTACCGAATATTTATCTTTCAACTAATGCCCATGCCTCCTGCTTTATCACTCGATCACAGCATCTCCGACCCACATTGTTAGCGGCAAAGGTCTGAACTGATAAAAAAATTTGCAGGACAGCACAAAAATAATAATAACAAGAAGCTGCACGCAGCTTGAACTCCGGCGTATCTTTTGTAACGCAGATGATCTCATACACCTGCGTGTTTGACATATTACAACGCATAATCAGATATGTAAGTACACACACAGTCTATGTCATATAAAACTCCACGAGTTAGAACACGAGCGACTTCAAGTAAGCCAGGCTACCCTAGGATAACACAGGTAGCCCAAAAATACTAGGATCCAAGTACTATGATCATATCTGATCTAAAACTCCACATGGGTCAGGACACGAATGCACAGCGGTTTATAATTTAATTAACAAAAAAATATTATAATAAAACATAATAATAATTGTTTTATCGTCTTAGTTGTTTCGGGTTACCCAGTGCGGTACCAGCCCAAAACAAATTGCATCAAAATACTATGAAGATCTGATCTAGAACTCAACACGAGCGGACACGAGTACACTAGCAAGCGTTTCATCATTTAATTAACCAACATTTACAATTAAAAACAAATTCTGTTATCGTCTTAGTTTTTTTAGGGTTACCAGAGTGTGTAAATGCCGCGTGAAGCTGCAAAAGCAGCCGATTGCATTATACCTGTGACCCTGTGTGTGCCCATGAATCGTTACAGGTGAGCAATGTTTTGATTAGTCTGATATTGTTGTCATTAAAAATATTTGTTTACTGAAGTACCCACGTACAGTGACATCGCTATTCGGTAGTACGCACATTATATTACTGCTAATGTCTGCTGGTAGGATTTTTTTACAACCAAAAAATTCTGAGATTATCTATTTTTGTTTTACAATTCAATTCAGTTTTTATTTTACACTGTTTAACAAAGAATACAAATTAAGTGTCAAATTAAGCAATAGTTATATAATAGAATAGTTTTACAAGAAAAATAAAAGTTATTTAACAAGTAACGGCGTTCAAAGGAAAACAAGCTTTCGAGTTGACTGCCATAAATGGTTACATAGCAAGTAGATTTGGTTACATACATGTATAGAACTTAAGAACAACAGAGCCTGATTTCTACGAAATCTAATAGAACAAAAACAGTATGTAGACTTATGATTACAGAGTTACAAAGTGAATATACAAGAAAAAAAGACTAATTAAAATTATTGGAATAAAATATAATAAGTATAATAAATATAATAAATATATACATTTAAGAAATAGAAAACATTTCCCGTGTTTCTATAGAGTTATAGAAACACGAGTGGGAGTTTGGGAGAACGAGAAATCGTAGTGGGAACACGAGCCCGAAGGGCGAGTGTTTCCACAGCTATTTCGAGTTCTTCCAAACTTCCACAAGTGTTTCTATAACTCTATAGAAACAATGGGAAAATGTTTTCTATTTCCTTTATAAAATAAACGAATATAAACACGGAAACGCTCGCTTAATTTGATAACCAAAACGTAAATTCTCACAACTAGCTCAAGCGCGCGCTCAACTGTCTATGTTTCTATAGAGTTATAGAAACACGGCTTACAGCCAATCAGAGCGCGCGTACTATCGAAACTATTTTATAAATAAATATATTAACACATAGTACACATACAGTGAATATACAAGTCATATAAAAATATTAATTAGATAAATGATGAAGGCTTAAAGTTAAGACTTAAAGGGGCTGGGTCACCTGGTGCCGATGCGCAGTAAGTGTGCTCTTGAGGTAATTAGCATATCATAAATATTCAAACCGTTCAAAATTATTCTGAGATCGCAATGGTTTTTTTCGCAAGCAACAGTAGCATTGTGTCTGATTGGTCAGTTCAATAAGAGGACATTTCTGATTGGCTGCATGATGGTAAGTTTGAAACCCTTTCAATGTTGGCGGGTAGATTTTGTGTAAGAAAGTAAAATTCAGTTACGGAAGTTCACCTCGATTTATCCGAAAAAACAGCAATGAAATTCCGGCTAAATGTGTACAAAAACTCTTCAACTCGTCAAATGTAATACTAGGGATTGTTTACTTGTCATCGTCATCGCTTAGGACAATCTGGCGCCATTTCTTGTGAAAATCGTCAACATTTTGCGAAACATGGTTTTGGTCCCGTGTTGACTTGAACGCTGAACGGACGGTTTTCAAATTTAGTCGTCGTTCCTTGCCTTGCTGAACGGAAAACTCCCATCGTTTGGAGTTCTAAAGACTTGTAAAGAGAGTTGGAATTCGCCTCCTTTCATGATAATTGTTGTGAAACCTTGGTTCGTTCGTGAAGTGTTTATAAATGCTTCGCTGGAATAAAGTCAGTGAGATACAATGTAGCTTGGCTCGAACTTCGCCGTTTCCTAAATAATTATTTTTGAAGAGCCGACAAAGTAGCAGGTTCAGCTAAATTTCAGGTATGTTTTATTACCTTGTTTTGATTCTGGAAAACGTTTTCAGGTGAGTTCGGGTTGTCCTTTGTCTTGGCTTTGGTGTGTTTTTGGCTGGTGAGTTTGTCTTCAGTTGGCTTTGGTGTGTTTTGGCTTGTGCTCAGAAAAGTCGCAAAATAAACTCTTTCTTTTCTTTCATTTTGTCCGTTTTATAAAACATTGCTTTTTAGCAAAAGGTTTTCGGCAATGTTATTTATCTTCTGGCGTTACTTTTTGTTATACGGCTTGAGTCATGCAAACACGTCTTTTTTCACTAAACGTTTCGTGTGGAAACAATCTCAATCAACTACTCTGGAAGTGACTCGGCCGCGAAGGCTGAGTCACTACCAAAAGTTCCTTGGCCTTTAAGCTCCCGCCAGGTTTTGAATATTTGTTTGCTCAAGTATATAGCAGCATGTTGGCTTTTTCCAGTGTCGGTCATTTATTTTTTTCGTCAATTGCCTCAAGGCAGGCGTTTTCTTTCTTCCTGCCCCGACTCATTTACCTCCCCTTCCTCCAAAGCCTTCATTCATCACAATTTCGAACAAAAAATGTAAAAATGAAATACCCTACATTTAGATTGAATGCTAAACAAAACTTTCCTGCAAAAAATATGTTTTAGAGGTTCGAAATAAGAGCGATGGAAATGGATTCCTGAAAGGTTCCTTCGGAGGGAGGTTTGATTTCGTACCGCCGGATTTTGCCTTTGGCCGTGCGATAGCCTGGTAACGAATGAGCGTTGAACCAGCCCCTTTAAGTAACAATAAGTGCAAAATGTATGCCCTCTGTTATTTTCGGGCTACCTGTGTTATACTTGTGCTAACAAAACAACTATGCCAGGGAACCTTATTTTAAGCATAGCTTCGAACTAAAGTGTTGATTGCTGAAGAGATCGAGTGCCACTGGCATGGCAATTAAAAACAGCAAATTGCCAGTTGAGAAAATCTTACAAGTTTGCTTAACCGTTATTAGTTTGTTTGTCAACGGCCGCATAAATAAAAGCTAATATATAATAATAACTAGAAGTAATCATAGATTATCAAAGTGCGTTCGACATATTTTTTGAAAGAGAAAGGACTGTGGTTAAACAGTCTGAAAAGCTGAAAAATTGCTGCAATGATGTGGACGGTAATCCTGATCAAAAGTGCTTGTTTTTGAACTAATGTGAAAATTTTGATGTCTTGACTTATATATATGTTAATATACAAGGGGATGCATCTGGGTATAAAACTGTAATTATCTTTGTGTAACATTGAATCATTGGATGCGATGCTTATCACTACTGGAAGGGAAACATATGAAAAACATATGACAAACATATGAAAAACATATGAAAAACATATGACATATGACAAAAACATATGGCATGCGTACGTTATACGTTTTGCAAAACTCACAAAATCTACAATTTGACCATATACAAGAGCAAACATATGACAGGCATATGACACACACAGAAAACATATGACAAACATACGTCTGAAAGAAGAAACATATGAATTGCAAAAAGTTTCCTTGACAGCACATATGACAAAAACATATGACAGGAATATTCAGTTCAATAAACATATGACAGAGTATCACAATAACATATGACTTACTAGAAGCATATGAATGTCAAACATTTGTTGTTGGCAGCACATATGACAAAACATATGATAGGATGATCAGTTTAATAAACATATGACAGAGTACCTAAATATATAACATATGACAGTTAAGGAACATACGACTCCAAAAAATATTCAATATTCTTGCTGGCAGAACATATGACAAAACATATGAATATTTAATATGCATGAGATGATAAACATATGACAAAGCAACTTGATTATGTAACATATGATCATCTGGCAGGTTTCCTTTTTATCTATATGAATAAAAAAACATTCATGACACTTAATCCAGTATCTTGGGTAAACATAATTAATAATCAAATAATCAAATAAATACTATACATGTGTATATATACTTAATATAATATATACTTAATATATATTATCATATATATTATAAAGTGTTTTCTTGAAAACATTGTATTATTTTTTTAAATAATAAAACAGCAGTAGTCCACTAGCCCGGGACTAGTAAAAAAAACACCTGGGCTAGTAAAATTTGATATCCACTAGCCACAGGATTATTATTATTATTATTACTATTATTATTACTACTATTATTATTACTACTATTATTATTATTATTATTATTATTGGGAAAAAAAACTTTCAAAAACTAAAAGTCAGTGCAGCCCAAATTAAACGTGCAAATGTTCTGTTGAAGATGAAGGACTGGAAACTAGTAGACCCCAGGATCTCATCACGGGGATTTCATCACGGACAGGCCGCCATCTTGACTGGCACTCACGGACACATTGTAAATAAACCCTGATCAGTGCTGGAGTTGGCTGTGGGCTAGTAACTTTTAACTATCACTATCCCAAGGGCCAGTTAGTAAAATAGTTGAGGTCGAGCACCGAGATATGTTCAAATGATTACTTTTATCAGTCGAAGATCGACTTAATTTAGAGATCGACAAACCCAGTAGTACGTACTTCGGATTATGCGATGATCACATCCTTCTGATTCTGGGATTGGGAAGTTGTTTGAAGACTTCTTATTATTTTGTCGCCATTTAGTAACTCTTGGTTTCAACTGATCGACATCGATTCTCCATGCATGGACGGCACTTTCCCCCCAAGGCGAACAACATGGAATTAATTTGTTTATAACTTACGCATTTACCTTTGGCAGCATCCGGGTCATGTTTGGTAACCCGATCACAAGTATGATGCACATTTTTGGCGCTCAACGTTAACCTCAACCGTCCTCTTCACGTGAAGTTTGTCGGTTCAAGTTCGTCTCTGTCTTTTGCTGTGGTTTTTGCATTATCAACCGCTTTCTTTTAAATAACAATCTCCAGGATTCCTCGACAATCGAAGGTAAGTGTAGTGTTGTCAATTTGGCTCAGAAATTAAAGCACGTCGATTTATACAACTTTAGAATCGATTTCAGTGTTACATGTAGTGTTAATATTTATGTGCAATCCGCGCAAATTTTCGCCACTTCTGATGATGGGGAACGCATGCATCTGTTGAGTATTAAAATCAGAATGTGAAAAAGCACTAAATATATAGATAGATATATTCATCAGACATTCCTCTACATGTATGTCTGTGTCAAATAAGTACAGTATCGATCAGCAGTATGTTGAATCCACGTATTAAAACATTGAAATCGCAGTTGTAAATAAATAAATTTATACCGTTATCATCGGCTAGATTGCAGAATTCGAAAGATCACTTGGTGTATTTATGACTTAAGTTGTATGAATGATTTGGGGTTGAAAATGGGTAGGATTTTTTTGAGTTTCAGGGTTAGGTTTTTAGAAGGTTTAAATTTGTACCAAGTGCATGGTGGGGTATTCTGCAATCGCTCCGTTTGCCCTTGCCCCATATATATGTCAATGGTTTTTCATTTTGCCTTTATATAGGGCTAGAATTCCTCAATTCCCAGGTGTAACCAACCGAGCTATTATAAGGGAAGTCATGAACTGCCTATGTATAATGGTTTGGTCTGCATATTAAAGCTAAAACATATATCAATAATCAACTTTAATATTCCAGGTTACAAAATTAGTGTTCATTCCATAATTAGCACCCTTTTGTTTTCCTCTTGCTATAGCAAGGAGTAACAATTACATTTATAGCCCCCCACTTGTACTCCTAACTCTCTCGGTATATAAACCAGACTATAAAATAGGTACCTATAGTTTATTTCATTATTTTGAGTATGCTTAAAATAGATAATTGCCCTGTCAATCATAATCCTTTGTGTCATAACATATATACTCAGCCCACATGCTCGTGGGATCAGTTACATTTCGGAGTGGTGGTGTGTACACTGATGCATGCTTGTAGTTTTCAACCCACCCACCCTCCCTTTAGAATACCATTATATTGGGTAAAATAGTTATTAGTTTCTTATATACATGTATGTATGCGTCCAGAGGAGTTATCTTGTTTGGACTTCGGGTCCTGTCTTTCATCCTATTATCTTGTAAATTGTTACATTATAAACTTCTCTCTTGGCCAAACACAGTCGTACAAGTTTTGTTTGGGTGCTGCATTGCACAAGGGGAAAATTTTAACCAAGTGGGATATGTTTATATATACAGTGTACAAACAGAGAAATGTTTCAAGGAAAGAATCTTACCAGAGCCAATGGCAAGCAACATCTCAACAAGGAGATAGTGGAAATCATTATTGGTAAGTTAAAATAATGTGCCCTGACTTAGGTACCAGCCATTATTTAATGGTAGTACAGGGTTGGAAAATATGAGTTTTGTTCCTTAATTTTTTCAATCCCTGTAAAATTGATCCCTGAAAATTTCAACACCCTGTACGACTTCTAGCCAAAATTTTGTTACCCCTGTTAATGAAACCCTTTCATTTCTTTGTTTAAAAAAATCTTACCCCCTTCAGGTTTCCAATGCTTTTTTCATACTCCGTATGGTTTTTGTCCAATCTAGTACTCCCTGTAAACAATGACCCGTCCCTTAGTAAAATCATTTTACTTAACCCTTCGACTACAAATATAAACTAAACCGGCCAAAATAAAGCATGTACATTGTACAATGTAACTGGAAAAAATATTGCATCAAATCTAGACATGCAGGAAATATGATGTTGCAATGTTATTTCAAGGGATGAATTACTTAAAAGCCAGAGCTTATAAACAGCGATCGGTTGACTCCCCACTTTGGAGAAAAACTCATTTGTTTTGGAGATCTAATGTCTTGTTTCTTTGATTTTCACGAATTTTGAGAAGCCGAAAATCGGCTCAAAAAACCCGTTCGCACTCGAAATCAAAATCAAACACAAAGTCAGCACTCAGTTGTTACAGTACCTTCTTTAATCTTTCCAACCACCAGGTTTTTTTGCACAAAACACCAAGCGACTGTGAAGCACGCTATTCTTTATGCTGCATTTCTCTCCATGTTTTCCTGCACCCACCGGCCTCCAGTTGCTTGCTGGGTAATGGACACAGAATTGACAAGGGCTCCCCCCCTCTGGGACTCCTATGGGGTTTTTAAAATAAGTATTTTACCCCTACAACCAAGAGCGGTGATTTGGACACAAGCTGTTGCTTTTAAGTGACAAAAACACATCCTAATAGGTTGAGCAGGGAGAAAAGATCACCAACTGCAGAATTTCAAGAATTTCATTAAATAATTTTTCCAGAAAAACACAGTGAAATGCCCTCACAAAGCCTACTAACAGCAAGCCAAGTACTTTTCAGCCATCCTCAGACTTAACAATGTCCTCTTGATCTAGCTCTCTTACAGTGGCTTTTTTGTCCAAAACTTAAGAGCAGATTTCATTGGAAACCCCACAGAAGAAGCGATACCTACCGTCAACGAGTCCGCAGAATCCTCCCGAATGGCATTGGGGGGAAAGTTTGAGCACTTGGCTTAAAAAGTCAGCAGTATTTAACTACCCCGGGCTAGCCAAATTTGAACTGAGGGGGAGGGTTGAGTTAGCACTCGGGATTTCACCAATTGAGCCCAAACATGTCCAGAGGGGAAATTATATAATAATTGTCATCTAGCTCACCTGTGGTTAATGACTTAGTTATATACAATGTAGTTTATTGGCCTTGTTGTATAATTATTCAAATCAAATGAAAAATGAAGCAACTCAACAATTGTCTTTATGAAGCTTGAAACTATTCTCACTTCCATATTACAGGATTTATAATCAAGCACGACACTGGAATGGAGGCAATCCTCAAGCAAACCTTAAGAAACAAGTTGGCTGCCAATAATTTTAGGCCGAATCATGGCCAGTAAAGTAATATTTTATTGATTATACTAAATTATCTCTTTGTTACATTTATTTACATTTTAAATATGCTATGTATCAAATTTATGTGTACCTGTAGACAATTAATACATAAAATATGGAAAAACCTGATGTACATTTAGATGATGAATTAAATGAACACATTGATATTATAATGCAGTATACTAGTCATGGGTGTTGCAATAATGTTTTGTAACTGGTACATGGATTGAGGATTCCTGAGTCAAAAATCAGTGTCTAATTTGCACCAATATCTTAAAGATCAACTCAGTTTTCATATGTTTGTCATATGTTTTCAAATAATGAATAATATAATAACATATTAGTTTATATTGTCATATGTTTAATGTCATATGTTTCAAATTAAATGTATATATGACATGTCCAGTCATATGTATTTTAATAACATATTCATATGTTTATTAATTTTCAGAACATATGATATGCATATGAAATGGACAAAATCATATATTTTAAACATATGACATTTTTGTACACCCTTTTCATATGTTTGTCATATGTTTTTTTCATATGCAATAAAGGTCATACGTTTGTCATATGTTTGGTTGTGTGTTTTCGGACATATGAAATGGACAATTTCATATGTTCTGCATTTTAATCAAACATACAACAAACATATGGATTACATATGAATAACCTATGATAAACATATTAAGTCTCATATGTTTTTCATATGTTTGTCACATGAGTTTCATATGTTTTTTTTCCAGTAGTGTATGGGGCTATATGTATATGTTGTAGGTTGTTTCTCAATTCAGGTCATTTTTAAACAACCTAGGTCATTTTTAAATAACCTAGGTTATTTTTAAAATATAAATAACCTAGGTCATTTTTAAACAACCTAGGTTATTTTTAAAATGACCTAGGTCATTTTAGGGTCTTTTAAATGTAGGGTTAGGGTTTGTATGACTATATTGAAGAATTTAAAGCATTACATTTCTACGTTGCGACTTAGCTCTAAAAACCCTAAATTAGTGAGCACCCATTGTTGACGGTTAGGGTGTTTTTAAATGTAGGGGTAGGGTTTGGATTAGTTCACAGGACCATTGAAGAAGCATTATTTAAAAAGCTTAATTTAGTGACTATAGCTCTAAAATCATTGACTTCAAAGTAAGTGAACAGCCCTTGTGGACGGTTAGGTTTTTTTTAAATACAGGGTTAGGTTTTGGATTAATTAGTTCACAGGACCATTGAAGAAAAGTGCACTTGAAAACACTTGAAAACTTCGCTAAATTCTCCATTAAGTTCAGATGTATTTAGACTCGTTCTATTAATGATTTGGGATTTAAAATGGTTAGGGTTTTTTCAAATTTGGGGTTAGGTTTTAGAAGGTTTGTATGAAAATCCGACAATATGAATAATTAATATGCTTACACTGAGAAAGCGCCCGATCATTTATCCATTTTTTACGTCTTTTCACATTCTCGGAGTTCTTTGATTAGAGACTGACAAGACAATATAATACATTTAATGTTAGAGGTGATGCGCTTTCTTTTGTCTTTACTTTCGGTCAGTGATTACTCTAAGTCGGTTCGGTTGACACAGTTTGTTTCGAAGTACGAGTGGAGCCGTAATAAAGTCAAGAAACAAAGTATTTTTTCTGGATTTAGCTTCCTTACTTCCCTTGATTTGCTGCAGCTTTCATAAAAGAACGCAGAGTCAACACAAACGTGTTGTTTAATGTCGTCCATACAATGTTTTCGAAAGATGTTTCCAAGTGCGATTTTGTTAGTAGTACGCATGCGCACATAACGAGAGGGACTGGGTTTGACGATAAGTCACTTGGAGAATAAATGATGTGTAAATCAACAAGCGCTTTCGTGGCGCAGTGCGATAATCCACTGGATTAAAATCTACCAGGCGTTCCTTGTGATTCGGCCAAGTTAAGCCCGACCGGGCAAGGTTAGTAAGTGGATGGGTGACCGTTGAGGTAAGTGGTACAGTACAGTAAGGTGTGTCAGGGGGGACAAGGAGAAAATTGAGAGGCAGTGGGAAGGGAGGGGAAGGAAGTAGAGGGGAGGGGTAGTTCGTCAAAAAAAGATTTTGTAGGGGAGGGGTGGGTTATTTTTTTTTTTTTAATGACCTAGGTTGTTTTTAAATGACCTAGGTTGTTTTTAAATGACCTAGGTTGTTTTTAAATGACCTAGGTTGTTTTAAAAACAACCTGAATTGAGAAACAACCTACAACATATACGTGTGTGTTTTATATGGTTATGGCATTGATTTGAGAATTAGTAGCACATTTTGCTGTGTGGTATACAGTGTAAAGCAATAATTGAAGTTAGTGTAGAACACAAATCAACCCAGGTTATAGCTACATGTACATTGTAGGTCTTAATTTTATAGACACCCCAGTCCGGCTGGAAAATTTCGGGCGTGAAAGTCAATTTGACTTTACGCCCGAAATCCGTATCAGTTACTAATAAACGCAAAATTTCAGGCGTGAAACTCAATGACTTTTTGCCCGAAACATTAATTTTATCAGTATATTTTTGAGTGAATTAATACTTATAAAATTTCGGCCGTGAAAGACAGTTGTACTTTACGCCCGAAATTTTGCATCAAAACTTCCCACCAAAGCCATGCCATGTGCCTTCTTTCTTTTGCAATACCGCTGATCAGGTTGAGCCCGCACTCACATTATATCTATATATCGCACATTTGCGATTTACATGTACCTATCGCATATTTGTGATTTACATATCTCGCATTTGTGATTTACATATCGCACTTTTTGGGTTTATATATCGCACTTTTGACATTTATATATCGCAATTTTGCGATTTACATATCCCACATTGCGATTTATAAATGACAAAAGTTACATTGCTTGCGGTCTATAACAAAACAAACAAAACAATTTTTTCTAGGTCGCACACTTTTCAGCTCACACATTACCTGCCTCTGCATATTAATACATTTAAGTATTGATTGTGAATATAGCTCACAATGTCTGAACTGTTTTAATGTTCGAATCCCACATCCCTTTTATAAAATATGCTTTTCCCGTTATCATATTTTAATATAATAATAATGTCTTCTAGACGGCATCTACAGCCCCATTCTCAGAACAAGCAGAAGTGACATCAAGGACAAACTTCACTGGAACTCTTGACATCAGTAATGTCTTATTCCCTCTGCTCAGACCACATGCAAGGTACATTGTACATACATACATGTATGTTATTGATCAGGGGCCAAATTCACAAAACTTTTCCTAAAACATGTCATAGGTCTATATAAAAATAATTATTTTGTGACTGTCCTAAGAGATGTCGTAAATGCGATTCAGCAACTCCTAGAGTACTACTAAGATGTTCTCAAATAAGACAGCCTCCGTAAAATTATCGATTACAATGAAAACTCCAATCAGCGCTGGCCTTATATATGGCCTAATTAATATTTATGTTTTTAAATTACCGGTAGTCATTCGCAAAATCAGTCATTGTGGATGTGGACAAAAAGAGGCGAAGGCCCAATTTTACCAAACAAGAAATAGTGGTCTTGGTAGAAGCCGTACAAATTAAGTAGGAAATAAATTTTATTTAACTCCTTAAATAACATTGACACAAATGTTCAGAAGAAACGTGCATTGGAGAGGGTATGCGAAGAGGTGAGGGATGTGTCTGGCAACATTCAGTTGGTGGATGCATGAAGTACGAAAGATATGGAGGACCTTGAAGAGCGAAACAAAAAAGAAAGCATCTTCAAACCGCAAATAAGCAAGGAAGACTGGGGGCGGTACTCCACAGTGCCACAACTTAAGGAAATAGGGGAGGAAATCTTAAATGTTATGCATGGGTGAAGCAAATACTGCCTCAACAGGATTTCCTCTTCCAAAACCAAGGGATTGGTGCAATCTCGAAAGACTCATTCCTGTCTTAACGCTTGCCGACGTTGGAGCGGCAATAACTTGGCCGCCATTTTTGTGTTTATAGGACCATATCGTAAAAGTTAAGACCGATTTTGACCTCTTAAATTTAGGACACGTCTATCTTAGGAGTCCTAAGACACCTTTGTGAATCTGGCCCCAGGATCAGTAAATTAAAACAGTAATAATTATTAATGTTTAATTTCTGCTTGCACAAGAAACAGATCTAGAGAACTTAATCTTGGGATCATTTAGAAGTGCAAGTACATGTATATGATTGTACATGACTTTACAGTTGTTTTCGTTGTTTCGTGACAGGCTTTTGTTACTTTCCCATGGGAACATGGAAATGAGCTTCTGTCAATCATCAAAGTGGAAGGTGCAACAAAGCAAGCTCAAATGTATTCCCAGCTTTCTGGGAATTCCTAGGAATTCCTAGGAATTCCTAGGAATTCTCAGAAATTCCCAGAAATTCCCACTTTTGCAAATAAGCTCTGCCTTTCAGGGTTTGGAATTTCTGGGAATTACTAGCAATTAGGTTTATAAGAGTGTAAAAGCTTGGAATAGTTAGGAATTCCTAGGAATTCCTAACAATTCCATCTTGACTGAAGCTATTTTGTGAAGGTGTTATTTTTTAGGCTTGGAATTCCTGAGAGTTCCTAGGAATTAATGAAGGTTTTCTTAAGTTTCTTAAGTTAGACATTGAATTTAGAAGTGTTCAACTTCATGTCTTCCCTGCCCTGCTAGACAGAAATTCCTAAATCCCTTTAAGCTTCCTCTGAGCAATTAATTTCAGAGTAAAGTTATAAGGATACTTGAATTGTTACCAATTGACTAAGATCATGCACTCACATATTTCTAAATACTTTATTGGAAAGCTAAGATCGTTTTCATGAGAAATTTTAAAACTTATACATGTAATTTATTATTGTAAACTTGTTGTCATAATTATTTTGTTGACCGAGGCTTAACAGAAGAAAAGCTTAATATCACGATATTTTCCTGGTTATTTTTACTATTACTCACCGATTTGACCTTCCCAGTGTTTAAATGAGGCAAAGTATTTGTCTAAATCTTCGAAAATGTGTTGTTGTTGTTAAGAAATTTGAACAAAACTTAAAAGAACTCTCTGCCATGTTTCCACTTCAACCGAGTGAAGACTAGAATCAAGTTGATAAATATTTCGTAATAGCTTGCACCTGATTGGCTGGAGGAGTTGACAGGCCTCCAGGGATTGGCTGAAGTTCAAATTATGCGCCATTAGGTGAAGTGAGACTTGTTCATTTCACTGTGTTCACTCGTGCGTTTGTTGGAGGTTTTTACAGCTCGCCCAACAGTATTTCACGAAAGAGAATGCTTAGATGGAAAGATTATATCAGTTCTAGATGAGATGAATTCCTGGAGAAATCTTTGTAAAAGGTGAGCATATGTTTTACTTTAATTAAATCCGTTAAATGAAACTGAAAGTTCTGTCAGACACGCATTTGACACAAAACAATTAAGTTTACGGTTTTTCTAGTAGTTCAGTTCGCTAATTTGTCATTATTGTGCATTTTAAAGTAATGTTCTCGAATACATTTCAAGAAACTATTCTTTAAAGCTTATGAAAATGTGGTAAGATGCTTCTCGAACATGCATATCAATTAGGTTCCCGTGTTTAATACGGTTTTGTTTATATTACTTATTGATCGGACCATGAGTTACGCTCTCAATAAATTAAACTTGAAAACTTTGCAGTGAGAACTTCTCAATCTGTAGAGCTTTAAGTGCATGTTTTGGGCTATGAATTGAAGGATTAATGTGAGCTTTAATCACAGTCTCTGCTAGTATAAGTGTAGAGCACGATTTGAATAATTTTGTTTGTATATGCATATGTGTAGTGAGATATTACTCCTACATATACTAGCTCATTTAACCTCAATTATCCTAGCTTTCAAGACAACCATTGGTCAATGTGTTTAACTCAGCGATCAAGGCATTGAGCCATAATTTCTACTTTGAAAAACTCATTCCAAAAGCAATTTAACCAGTTAATTATTAACAATTTATTGGACAAGATTTGAAGCACAAGGGATTCCTTTGTAATTTCCGGTTGTCACGCCACACTGGACATGTAAAATCCTTTATCTGGTGAAGGTGTACTTCTAATTTTATTGATTATATTTATATTTTCAGGGTTTCAAGTTGCAGATCAGAAGCTTTTCAAATCTAAAAACTCTCAAAGAAAGCTGAACACTGGAAAAAGTCCACTGCCAATTACCTACAAAAATTAATGTAGTGAGAGAAATCACAATCAGTCTTGTTAATACATGTAACTCTGTATAGACTGCACAGCCTTTATAAGTTTAATAATTAAACTAAAAGATAGAATGGCAAGAAATAAGCATTGATTCATTATTGATATCTGTTAGTTTACTGCCAGACCCTAACCTATATGTTTACCCTTCGGTTTGGCAAAATTCTACCTTTTAATGTTTTTTCAATTCAAAGTTAAGTACATACAACAAATTCCTAGGAATTCCCAGGTATTCCAAGCAAAATTCCTAGGAATTCCCAGATATTCCAAGAAATTCATAAAAATTCCCAGATATTCCTTGAATTCAAAGGTTTGCTGGCCTGTAGTTATTGATCTTAAGAATTCCTAAGAATTCCTAAGAATTCCTAAGAATTCCTAGGAATTCCTAGGAATTTTATTCCCAGCTATTCCAAACTCAACCAAAGCTTGGAATTCCTAGGAATTCCTAGGAATTCCATGTTCCAATTACCGTGAAAATTAACACCTCTATTCCTAGGAATTCCTAAGAATTCCTAGGAACAAATTCCTAGGAATTCCTAGGAAAATCCTAGGAATTCCTAGGAATTCTCAGCTTCATTTCGCAGGGGTGTCTGGATTTGTTAGGATTTCGAGTCAGGATTTCTTGAAATTACGATTCAAAGTTTTGCTAGCAGAGGTTTCTCAATTTTTCTTGGCCTTTTCTAAGGAGTTTTCTCTGCCAGGCTTTTGGGAGTTTAAGGGCCATTTTGCATTCAGAAATTCCTGGGGAAATGTCCAATTCCATAAAAAGTGGCTTGTTGAATCAACAAACGAAATTTATAAAAGTTCAAGTGAAAGCTAAACAGGACAAGGCGATTGAGCAAGTCATTGAGCTATATACTGCAGCATTTTGTTGGCATAAAACTGAAAGCTTGCAGCTTGAGGTTGACAACTTTTAAATTCTCCAGTTTCATTTTTCTGTCAACAAAGACTTCCAGGAGTGTTGACATTTATAAGAGATAGTTTGTCAAATGCTCGAACTCTAAAATAGGGTGATAGACTCGATCGTTTGAATGCAATATAGAGTTTTTTTGTATTTTGTCATCATATTGCATTGCTGCCTAGTAAATGGCACATACAAAGGAAACCAGTTTAAGGAAGACAACAAAGTGTTTATTATCATCATTCCTTTTCCTTTTTAATATTTCTTTTCGGAAGTTTTTTTTTTTTTACAGGTTTTGGTCATTAGGCAGCCAAAAATTATGTTATTTTAGGTAGCCCGGTTTGAGTGAAATGAAATCGACAAAACAATGAAATAAGTACAACATCTGGATAATGTTTGAAATGTTTGAGTTTTGACATTAATATTTTTCTCGTATCAGTTACAGGAGAACGAAAGGAAATTGAAAAGGAAGTCGACATGTACATGTACAATGTATATCATATTTTACCCAAACTTGAATCTTCCACAGTCTGAATTTCTCAATGTTTTTGTATTTGATTCGGAATCCTAAAGCCTGACTCAAAATCGAAATCTTGACTTGAATACTTACTCAAAATCCTGACTTGAATGCTAATGGTCAAATTCTGAAGTACCTATAAATCCTGACTCGAAATTCTGACTCGAAATCCTGACTTGAAATGCTGACTATGTCCTACATGTATGCAGAGGTACATTGTACATTTAGCAGAACTTTAATACAGAAGATTGCAGAACTGAGCCATTTAGACAACTGATCCCACCTACTTCGATGATTGACAGAAGCCAGGAAAGTATCAAAAGCCTGTTGCATAACAAAAAACGACTGTAAGATCTAAGTCTGGGTTGTGTTACTTTTTTTAAGTCATACATGTACTTAATTGTGCAGGCAAGCACAGAAACAAGTTATTGGGATGGTTGGGGAAATCGTGTTGCTCGCTCACTCACTCACTCATTCCGTAAGGCGTTAACAAATCAATATTATTGATTTTATCGGGCACCTCATTATTCAATCAATATTTCCCAAGTTCTTTGTTCTACTACAACCTTGTTCCCAGCCCAGTCTTTCACATATCCAAGGTGGCAGCCGGCGAAAGGAAGATGCTGGAAAAGGCTGGATCATGTGATCAAATACTCCAACCTCGTTCCCAGGGGTCTTTTCGTGCCTAGTCTTTCAACATCATCTTGGATTAAGGCATGTAAAGACCCCTGAGAACGAGGTTGCAAATACTCCCACATTCTGGAAGTATTATTTTTGTCACATCATTTCGTGATCTAAGATAGCAGCCAAGATAAATATGGGAATATTTCATGATGTGTACAAACCATAGGTATCCCAATCCGGAGTGAACGAGATGCAATAACCGTTATTTTCATGCAGCATACGATGCAGTGAAAACATGTCTACCAAATGGCTCAAAATGGAGTTTATTATTTTACTCACTGATAAAGGAACAGTGGAAGGGTATCATAATACTACCAGGATGTACATGTATCTGAACTGAGAGGTAGATTCTGCTGGATTTTTCAAATAAGAAAAACCTTTTTCAGCATAGCATATTCATCATCTCTGTTCAATGCTCACAGAGAAGCTTCAGAGTATATTCCATGAAATATTTCTTGTTCTCATGGACAAAAATATATGCAATGTCAGCTTTAATAGGCTGATGTCATCAAAAATCTAAACCCTAAGATCTAGAAAGCTGTTCTTTTTTATGATTTACATGTAGAGCTCGGTATACGCAGTTTTATTCAAAAATTTCACGTCGATTCTCTTTTTAGTTATATATATTAATTTTTTTGTGACAGCCCAGCTCAGCGTGTTTCCTAAATGTCATGAAAATCCATACATTTTGGCGAATTTCAAATGCTAGACTGTATAAACTTTTAAAAGTGATAACGAAATTGTTTTGAATACTGTCAAAACTAATCATACTGATGCCTGGCAAAATCAGCTTTGTTTCTATTATAAAATACATAATGTAATGTATTTGATATAATATTGGCTTGAGATAAAATACCTGAATTTTTACACAGTGTTACACAGGCCACTATTTTGATTTGATTTGATTTGATTTGAGATATTTGGATCAGAGTCTGATCGCAGGAGTACAAACAATAGGACTCAAGGTCCCTTCTAGGCCTGCTTCTGTCAGTGGACCTACGATTTTACGTCCTTATCCGAGAAGACGTGAAGGTCTAACCATTTACAGTTGTTTCACAAAGGCAGCACCTTCTACTCAGTTATTTTAAGGCCCTAGAGTGACCAGTGTTGGTCTGGCTGATTATTAAACTTTAAGACCAGTATACAGTTACACACAACAGCTCACCACTAGAGCTTCTTGTACCAAATTGTTGCACTAATTAACTCTTTCAAACTAGTTATTTCAACCATATTACCATGGAATGAACTGCCTAATGCTATTCGTAATTCAAGCTCTGCCAATTAGCTTAAGTACTTCTATACAAGTATTACTCATCAGCATTACAAACATTGTTTGATGTCAATGCACCAATTACTTGGAAGTCAATATGCTCGAAATGCTGCGCACAGCGTGATATATTTTCTAATCAAATATGTTGCTATTAGACCACTCATAATTTTTTCTTCGTTATTTTGATCGCATTTCTTCACGTTAATTCCTATTTCGATTGACCTTCAAATATTAATAAACATATGACATATTAAAAGTTATTTTGTGTGTACAGTACGTAATTTATATAACTCAAGATTTGTTCCTATATTCATTAGTTAAATAAAGTAAGGGCACACTTAATTTGAAGCTACGCTCTGTTGTCCCTCGTCATGTAAATTTTGACATTTTTGTTTTTCTTTGATTCATGATGAAAGCATTGTAAATATTAAATAAATAAATAAACCATGTCCGCCTTAGAGAGGTGTCTGCTTTGAGAGAGTTGACTGTTTAAATATTGAATTGAATGAACATAACTAATGGAAATGATTAATTCTGGGACATCTTTGATGACTTAATTCTGTCATTCTCTCTTCTGGGACTGGGCAGAAGGGGCTGCTCCCCCACCTCCCGTCCTTGTGCCACTTAAGTGTCGTAATTGCTGCACTAATAATAGTAAACATAATCATTACCACCATCATCTTTTGTACTGAAATTGCAGGGTTGTCAATGTTGCATCCATGGCAGGACATCTGAAGCACATACCGTCACAAGAAATTAGAGAGAGGTTTTCCTCACATACTCTGACAGACAAACAATTGATAGAATTGATGGCTGAGTTTGTAAGGTACATGACTTTGTACAGTACCTGAGAGAGTTAGTATTTTGGTAGTCAGAGGAGTGGGCATGGAGCTTAATAATTGTCATATTGCTAATAATTATTTATTAGTTATTATTAGTGTAAAAGCCATTACCAATCAGTTCGTTCAATAAAAAAATATAACAACAAATACATGGACACTGAGCAAGACCCACACTTTGTATTGTATAGCTTCAGGATGATTTGAGAGTTGAAATAGAATTTTTAAAAATTCAAGGAGCAGTTCAGTTCACCTGAAACCATTTAATTTAATAAATACCAGTTCTAAGCTTAGGTATATAAATCATATATACATGTAGTTAAAACTGCACTGCAAATTATATTTTTCAATATTGTAGGGATGTTAAGTCAGGAGTGCATCAGGAGAGGGGATGGCCCAGTTCTGGTAAATTCAACCTGTAGTAATGTTATTTTGTTATACTGTAAATAATGAATTACATGAAGGACTGCCTCAATGCTAATAAACTATCTTTACATGTTGATAAATCAAATTTTGTCATTTTTCATCGTCCACAAAAAAGTATTATTAATAAAATATTGTAGCCTGAATTTCAGCCGTCTCCTCTGGTTCGTTCCTCCCGAGAGAGATGTCTGAATCCAATAGCCGATAATTCCGTCCAGTGACGTCACTACCAGAAAACCTGGTAGTGATCTTTGATTGGTTCATATTTTATAATTTCGCATAATTATCATAAGTACTCATCCGAGAAGACGGCAGTATTCACTTTGGACTCGCGATTGTTGATCGTTGAGTTTCAGCGGAGTGATTGTCTTTGGCAAAGACCTTGAATTCGTATAGGTAATCATGTGGTTTCGAGTGCAATTTGGGATTAATTTGCACGAGTGGGTTTTTCAAAGAGTATCAAAATTGCACGAGCCCGCAAGGCGAGTGCAATTTGAGCTCTTTGAAAAACACAAGTGAAAATTAATCCCAAATTGCACGAGAAAACCGTATGATTACTTATTAATAATATACATGAAAAAAATGTCAGGAAGTGACGTTGGCGAGTCATGTGACAAAGTAATTTATTCAGTCAACAAACCATAATAGTTCACACTTTCAAATTCATTCAAATTGTACGAGTGTTCTTAGAAGTCGAAAGGAAATGTTTCATTGCTTTCCAAAGAAATTTGCATCGTATTTCCTTTTTTCGGCACTATGTTTCCTTTTTTCTGCACTGTGTTTCCTTGAAATTGCATTGCCCTCAACCAATCAGAATTGAGAATCTTTTTCATGTATATTATTAGTAAGGAAAACATCTGGAAATGGATTGAAAGTGTCCTTCACAATAACCGGCCGACTAACCTGTAAACATGTACATTTTATCGCGTCGCGTCCGCGGGGTTGTTGATAATCGATTATTTGTTCACACTCGCAGTGGTAAAGAATGTCGCTACTCTCTTCAAGGAACTGTTCTTTCCCGTAAGAGTCTTCGTATTTCTTCGAAAATTCTCAATTATCCTTTCATGTTTTTCTACTTTTCTGTTGCATTATTTGCATAGGTAATATCTCGTAGCTGTATCGATTCGAACAGCAGATCGCGAGACAAAGATCAACGAAAAGACAAAGATCAACTATACTTTGCCTCCAAATATAATAACGATTTGTTGCTTCAAAAAGGTTTTCATAACATAAGAGGCACTTGAGAAGCAAATGGGATGGAGATATATATAGGTAAGGCTTTTATTTTGGCCGGCATAATCTCAAATAATTATATTTCTCAAGGCGAGCGATGGCTTTGTTTTTGTGACCCACGAACTCTTACTACCACCGTGACAGTTTTATTTGCATAAATTAAATTGTTAATCCGCCTGTTCACTGGGCGGCATAATCGGCTATTGGATTCAGACGTCTCTCTCGGGAGGAACGAACCAGAGGAGACGGCTGAAATTCAGGCTAAAAATATTGGTCAAATCTTATCCTATAAACCTTATGTTAAATATCTTGGGGCCTTGATTGATGCTTAAATTTAAATTAGAAATATCAAATACAAGAAATATCAGAAAAGCATCTAAAAGTAATGGATTGTCTCAAAGATTAGACCTTATAAATGTTAACAGACATAATATTGGGCAATATTTATTATTCAATATTATATCCTTATCGTACATAATAATGGTTATTGATTTGGGATAACACTTATCCTACTACACTAATGTCTTAATAATCAATTATGCAAAAGAAAACATGAATCATTACATTTTCCAACTTTGATGCCCACACTATAACTTTCCTGATCTGATCACTTTACAGTCTACTATATTTCGGTTTGATTATCATCATAATAACCTTCCTCTAGCCTTTAATAACTTGTTTCCTTTAATTTCTGAAGTCCACCATTATAACTCTAGATTTGCATCACAATTAATCACAGTCACAGCTGAATTGCACAAGTGTGTTTGCAAAATGAGACGCTGATTGGTTGAGAGGAGTGGTGATTCAGAGTGGAATCACCACTGTAGACTATGTGCGTTATTTATAACTTAGCAAAATATCAACAAAAGTACTAAATATTCAAGTAATTAATCGCACTATGCGATTCAAGTAAAATCACATGCCTGACTCGGTAATTCCACGTTAAATTGCACTTGAAAAACTGATATTGCCCTCGTCACTTTGCAGCTCGGATCATATCGGTTCTCGTGCAATTTAATATGGAATTACCTCGTCAAGCAGGTGATTTTCCTATAAAAGCTGCCCTCTCGAACAAATTTATTGAAAGGCATAAAGGTGTTGTCATCTGGAATGCAATTAGTGAAGGTGCAATTAGTGATTAGTAAATTAGCTGTGGTTTTAGTATATTTACACTGTCCCACCTATGCTGCCCTGCCTGCCGCTGCTGGTCGTATTGTTTCTAACAGATGGTTGAGCTTTTCACACTGTCAAAAAATCGTGCTTTTTTTCTATTTACTCGGGCTGCCTGTGGCAGCACCGAGTCTTAAAATGCAAGCCGTTATTTTTTTGGTTGGGTGTCGCAAAATTTCTGCGCATGCGTTAAAGGTCAAATTCACACCAATCAGATTGCACTGTGCTGGTCACGCAACAATCGCCAGGTTAATTTATTTACATAATTTAATACAGCAAAGCAAGATGGCGGAAGACCCGCGAGGAACTTTCTCTCTAATCTCTCAAATGTAAGCCAGTTTAATGTTTTATTTAACTTCACTCGTGCGAAAGCCTTCCAACAGGCTCAGGATATTTCAACTGGCGCTATTGTCGGAGCCGAAGGACCGCGTTTTTTACCCAGATGGCCATTGATTTTATATACGACACGTACGATGACCTGAAGCCAAAGAAATATATATTGGAATCTATAAGCTATCGGCTCGCTGTGCTGCATTTAAAACATCCGAGGAGAACATCTTATTTTGGGTGAAGGCACTTCAAGACCAATGTTATGAGTCTCTTAAAAACTGTCAGAGATTTAAATTTACCGTAAGTTGGATCAGAGAGTATCGAGATCAAGTTATTTCGTTCCAGCGAGGATATTGACCTAGCGGAAACGGTACAAGCTGTCGAAGGATTTTACTTATAATCATCCACGTCTACTTAACAACAGGAATAGTTATGTGCCAAGGCATGGGCAAAGATAGAGTTTCCCAGATTACAGATGAAAGTAGAGCACTTAATGAATGAAGAAACAGAGGTCACGCGCGACATGCTTGAGAACATGAACATGTTTAACACTTTATGTTATACTAAGAAAACAAAACAAGTTACAGAGCCTGCACGTTCACAAGTCAATGAAAAACCCCAAGAGCCTGTAGTTTTGTATCAACATATCCTCGAAACTCCAAAAGCAACATACACATGAGTCAAATTCAAACCGGAAGAGACGGAATTCTTGAGATTCTTCACGAGGATATTTGTTAGCCCGCAATAAGAACTCTCTCGCTGATTTAATGACCTTGATTTGTAACATGGAGGCTGACCTAACTGTATGCGTAATGAATTCTTACTCTCGTCACATCAAAACGAAACTCAGTCATTTGGAAGACAAATTAGTGCAGCAAGATAATATATACAAGACCGAAATCAAGATGCTGTCATCACATATTATTGACCTAGAAGTTGAAAATGGCGAGTTGAAAGCGGATATTTATAATAAAGCTGAGATCCGACTTTCAAACTTAAAAAAAACAATCTAGAATACAAAAAAGAAGACAATGAAAGACCAAGGTCTCCAGTGTTCCGAGACTAGCCAACAGGAGTACCCAACGACATTTAAAACAAAATTGATTTGATATTGCCCCAAATGATATTTCAGCAATGGGAAAGTCAGTTTAAGTTAATAATTAACTATCGTGGGAAAAAAATATCCGCTCCCCAATGCCAGCTAGCTATATATTCTGAAATGTAGTTGCCAGCAAGGATATGGTTCTGATATTTTTTCCCAGCCAGGGGACGAATTTGGACTTGGTTTTCCCAGCATTTTTCTCCTATCGTTTTCTTGCCAGCCAGGATAGTAATTCTCGGGCTTTTTCCCAGCAAGTAAACTGAAAAATACTTCCTCTCTTCTCTGCAACCAAATATCATTTACGAGCCATTGCTGTTTCACATTTTTATTAATTGGTATGGCAATGAACCAGCATTGTCAATAGACACATATAGTTCATAAATTCATTGTACCTCAATCATTTCACTTACCACATTATCAGAACTAGCGCAGCTCAATCTGTAACATATGGCATGTAGGCTTCCGTAAAGACACCTTTTTAGGGAAAACGTTTCTTTGTTTGTGGTTACTGAATATTTTTAATATTATTTTGTAATTATAATTAGTTTAGAATTAGGTTTAATCCAACCACACACAATGTAACAGCACCAGACCCTGTGGGATGCTCTCAATTGCAATATCTATATAATAATAATTACTATTATTATTATTATTATTATTATTATTATTATTACATGTAACATGTAAAATAGACTATATGGCGGTAATTGATAAATCAAATTAGCAATCTGAGCCATTGCACTTGAAGTATATATTTATGTTATAGTTAATTCTAGTTACATGTCTTCCTAGAAGAGCATTATTGTAATGAATGGTGCTGTTCTAATAAAGTTATTTAATTGTTATTATTAATATTATTATTATTTTATCGCAAACGGGACTCCTGGTGAAATAATTCAACGGTTCGCATGGAGTTGTTTCCGATGTTTCTAATCACAAGTTATCGTCAAAAAATAAAATGAAAATGCATGAATATACCCATTTAAAAACTACACGTCTTGAAACATAGATTGTTTCTTTTGTATTGCCCAACACGGTGCACAAAAAAAATGTAAAGAATCACAATACAGGTATCAAAACTGAAAACAAATTCCATTATGGAAACTGAGATAAAGATTGAGATTGTGTATTAAAGAACTTTACAATTGGTTTATTTCTTCATAAACAATGATATGATTTTTATAGGTGTTTTTAACTTAAAGGTCTCTCTTTTTCTTTCTGACACATTAACCTAAATGTTGTCAATGAAATTACATTCCCATGTTTAAATATAAAATGTCGCTAATATAGCAGAGCTCGCTGAGTCAGTGGTTGAAACAGCATGACTATTTTGCTTTTAGCTTTTAATTTCTATACCGCTAATCGTTTGTCATTACTATAACAAGTTTACCTGTTGTATTGATTACGCTAATACCGTAACATGTTTAAACTGGCTGATGTTCGGCAGGGCATTGTATTAATTACTTGGCCGCGCAAGCACGTCCCAGTTTTACAATTAATTTGTTCTGTATTTTCATATTCTTATTCTTATATTCTATTGGTGTCATAAGTGGCAAACAAATAAAACAAATCCATCACCATGCTATCGACGGGGAGAAAGTAAACAGGATAGACAAATCTTTTCAGAATCGTTTTGCTATGTATCTTGGTTTATAAAGAACAACACTCGACGAGCTTAAACAGTGACATTACAAGTCAGAAAAAGTATATTATCTGATAAAGACAGGAGCCGAGAAAGTGTTCTTTACTCGATTAATTAACTACAGATAACTGAAAATTATCGCTTTTTGAACTGCAAAAATCTGAAGAGCGCAGTAAGCACGTCACCACACATTCGAATATCAAAGACGACAATCGGACGTCCGTGCGTTTTGTCATCAATACGCCCCTTTACCAGACCGAGTACAGGCTGCGCGCAGCTTCTTGTTACTGGATTTGAAATGTGAAAAAATATTTTTCCAACCAATCAAGAATCAAATATAGGGAAAAAACAGTGAATTGCCAGCCAACAATTGATGGTGATCATATACACGGAGGTGATACAGTAGTCAAATGCCAGAAAGGCACATGTAGTCAGTTGTTCATGATGATTTCGTATACAGAGGCGCACCAAAAAAAAAATCTCAGCAGGGCTTGCTGTGTCGTTGATGGAGATTATATATCGACACCACACACAAATAATGGGAATAAGAAAACTTAATTACTCGCCGATATTCATCATCTACATTGCAAAAATGCGCCAGATGCTGCTTCTGTGCATAAAAGGGCTGCAGAAAAAAATGAAAGACAAGAAAGGCATAGCATGATGTTGATGTATCTTAAATATGCACGGAGGCGCGTAAAACAAAAGGAACAAATTCCACAAAGGTTGATACAGATTATCTCCGGAGGCCACGAAAGGAAGAAAACAATTAATTGTTGATGGTCAACTCATACATGGAAGCGACCGTACGAATAATCAAATGCCAGAAGAACACACTCTGCTGTTGATGGTGATCATATACATGGAGGCGAGGCAAGGAGAACCAAAATGCCAAAAAGGCACAATTTATCGTTGATGGTGGTCATATCCATTGAGGCTACCACAGGAATAATCAAATCATGGAGGCGAGGCAAGGATAATCAAATGCCAGTTACACGAAGGCGAGTCAAGGAGAATCAAATGCCAGAAAGGCACAGTCTATCGTTGATGGTGATTATATACATGGAGGCGAGTCAAGGATAATCAAATGCCAGTTACACGAAGGCGAGTCAAGGAGAATCAAATGCCAGAAAGGCACAGTCTATCGTTGATGGTGATTATATACATGGAGGCGAGGCAAGGATAATCAAATGCCAGTTACACGAAGGCGAGTCAAGGAGAATCAAATGCCAGAAAGGCACAGTCTATCGTTGATGGTGATTATATACATGGAGGCGAGTCAAGGAGAATCAAATGCCAGAAAGGCACAATCTATCGTTGATGGTGCTTATATATATGGAGGCGAGGCAAGGAGAATCAAATAGCGATCATAGACATGGAGGCGAGGCAAGGAGAATCAAATGCCAGAAAGGCACAGTCTATCGTTGATGGTGATTATATACAGGGAGACGAGGCAAGGAGAATCAAATAGCGATCATAGACATGGAGGCGAGGCAAGGACAATGAAATGCCAGAAAGGCACAGTCTATCGTTGATGGTGATTATATAGATGGAGGCACGGAAAGGAGAATCAAATGCGAGAAAGGCACAGTCTATCGTTGATGGTGATTATATACATGGAGGCGAGGCAAGGATAATCAAATGCCAGAAAGGCACAGTCTATCATTGATGGTGATTATATACATGGAGACGAGGCGAGGAGAATCAAATTGTCGGTTACTTGAAGGCGAGGCAAGGAGAATCAAATAGCGATCATATACATGGAGGCGAGGCAAGGACAATCAAATGCCAGAAAGGCACAGTCTCGTTGATGGTGATTATATACATGGAGGCGAGGCAAGGAGAATCAAATGGCGATCATATACACGAAGGCGAGGCAAGAAGAATCAAATGCCAGAAAGGCACAGTCTATCGTTGATGGTGATTATATATACATGGAGGCGAGGCAAGGAGAATCAAATGCAAGAAATGCACAGTCTATCATTGATGGTGGTTATATACATGGAGGCAAGGAAAGGAGAATCAAATGGCGATCATATACATGGTAGCGAGGCAAGGAGAATCAAATGCCAGAAAGGCACAGCCTATCGTTGATGGTAATTATATACATGGAGGCGAGGAAAGGAGAATCAAATGCCAGAAAGGCACAGTCTATCGTTGATGGTAATTATATACATGAAGGCGAAGCAAGGAGAATCAAATGCCAGTTACACGAAGGCGAAGCAAGGAGAATCAAATGCCAGAAAGGCACAGTCTATCGTTGATGGTGATTATATACATGGAGGCAAGGAAAGGAGAATCAAATGTCGATCATATACATGGAGGCGAGGCAAGGAGAATCAAATTGCCAGTTACACGAAGGCGAGGCAAGGAGAATCAAATGCCAGAAAGGCACAGTCTATCGTTGATGGTGATTATATATACATGGAGGCGAGGAAAGGAGAATCAAATGCCAGAAAGGCACAGTCTATCGTTGATGGTGATTATATACATGGAGGCAAGGAAAGGAGAATCAAATGTCGATCATATACATGGAGGCGAGGCAAGGAGAATCAAATGCCAGAAAGGCACAGTCTATCGTTGATGGTGATTATACACATGGAGGAGAGGCAAGGAGAATCGAATGCCAGAAAGGAACAGTCTATCATTGATGGTAATTATATACATGGAGACGAGGCGAGGAGAATCAAATGGCGATCATATACACGAAGGCGAGGCAAGGAGAATCAAATGCCAGAAAGGCACAGTCTATCGTTGATGGTGATTATATACATGGAGGCAAGGAAAGGAGAATCAAATGGCGATCATATACATGGAGGCGAGGCAAGGAGAATCAAATTGCCAGTTACAGGAAGGCGAGGCAAGGAGAATCAAATGCCAGAAAGGCACAGTCTATCGTTGATGGTGATTATATACATGGAGGCAAGGAATGGAGAATCAAATGGCGATCATATACACGAAGGTGAGGCAAGGAGAATCAAATGCCAGAAAGGCACAGTCTATCGTTGATGGTGATTATATACATGGATGCGAGGCAAGGAGAATCAAATGCCAGAAAGGCACAGTCTATCGTTGATGGTGATTATATACATGAAGGCGAAGCAAGGAGAATCAAATGCCAGAAAGGCACAGTCTATCGTTGATGGTGATTATATACATGGAGGCAAGGAAAGGAGAATCAAATGTCGATCATATACATGGAGGCGAGGCAAGGAGAATCAAATTGCCAGTTACACGAAGGCGAGGCAAGGAGAATCAAATGCCAGAAAGGCACAGTCTATCGTTGATGGTGATTATATATACATGGAGGCGAGGAAAGGAGAATCAAATGCCAGAAAGGCACAGTCTATCGTTGATGGTGATTATATACATGGAGGCAAGGAAAGGAGAATCAAATGTCGATCATATATATGGAGGCGAGGCAAGGAGAATCAAATGCCAGAAAGGCACAGTCTATCGTTGATGGTGATTATACACATGGAGGAGAGGCAAGGAGAATCGAATGCCAGAAAGGAACAGTCTATCATTGATGGTGATTATATACCTGGAGGCAAGGAAAGGAGAATCAAATGGCGATCATATACATGGAGGCGAGGCAAGGAGAATCAAATTGCCAGTTACAGGAAGGCGAGGCAAGGAGAATCAAATGCCAGAAAGGCACAGTCTATCGTTGATGGTGATTATATACATGGAGGCAAGGAATGGAGAATCAAATGGCGATCATATACACGAAGGTGAGGCAAGGAGAATCAAATGCCAGAAAGGCACAGTCTATCGTTGATGGTGATTATATACATGGAGGCAAGGAATGGAGAATCAAATGGCGATCATATACACGAAGGTGAGGCAAGGAGAATCAAATGCCAGAAAGGCACAGTCTATCGTTGATGGTGATTATATACATGGATGCGAGGCAAGGAGAATCAAATGCCAGAAAGGCACAGTCTATCGTTGATGGTGATTATATACATGAAGGCGAGGCAAGGATAATCAAATGCCAGAATGGAACAGTCTATCATTGATGGTAATTATATACATGGAGACGAGGCGAGGAGAATCAAATGGCGATCATATACACGAAGGCGAGGCAAGGAGAATCAAATGCCAGAAAGGCACAGTCTATCGTTGATGGTGATTATATACATGGAGGCAAGGAAAGGAGAATCAAATGGCGATCATATACATGGAGGCGAGGCAAGGAGAATCAAATTGCCAGTTACAGGAAGGCGAGGCAAGGAGAATCAAATGCCAGAAAGGCACAGTCTATCGTTGATGGTGATTATATACATGGAGGCGAGTCAAGGATAATCAAATGCCAGTTACACGAAGGCGAGTCAAGGAGAATCAAATGCCAGAAAGGCACAGTCTATCGTTGATGGTGATTATATACATGGAGGCGAGGCAAGGATAATCAAATGCCAGTTACACGAAGGCGAGTCAAGGAGAATCAAATGCCAGAAAGGCACAGTCTATCGTTGATGGTGATTATATACATGGAGGCGAGTCAAGGAGAATCAAATGCCAGAAAGGCACAATCTATCGTTGATGGTGCTTATATATATGGAGGCGAGGCAAGGAGAATCAAATAGCGATCATAGACATGGAGGCGAGGCAAGGAGAATCAAATGCCAGAAAGGCACAGTCTATCGTTGATGGTGATTATATACAGGGAGACGAGGCAAGGAGAATCAAATAGCGATCATAGACATGGAGGCGAGGCAAGGACAATGAAATGCCAGAAAGGCACAGTCTATCGTTGATGGTGATTATATAGATGGAGGCACGGAAAGGAGAATCAAATGCGAGAAAGGCACAGTCTATCGTTGATGGTGATTATATACATGGAGGCGAGGCAAGGATAATCAAATGCCAGAAAGGCACAGTCTATCATTGATGGTGATTATATACATGGAGACGAGGCGAGGAGAATCAAATTGTCGGTTACTTGAAGGCGAGGCAAGGAGAATCAAATAGCGATCATATACATGGAGGCGAGGCAAGGACAATCAAATGCCAGAAAGGCACAGTCTCGTTGATGGTGATTATATACATGGAGGCGAGGCAAGGAGAATCAAATGGCGATCATATACACGAAGGCGAGGCAAGAAGAATCAAATGCCAGAAAGGCACAGTCTATCGTTGATGGTGATTATATATACATGGAGGCGAGGCAAGGAGAATCAAATGCAAGAAATGCACAGTCTATCATTGATGGTGGTTATATACATGGAGGCAAGGAAAGGAGAATCAAATGGCGATCATATACATGGTAGCGAGGCAAGGAGAATCAAATGCCAGAAAGGCACAGCCTATCGTTGATGGTAATTATATACATGGAGGCGAGGAAAGGAGAATCAAATGCCAGAAAGGCACAGTCTATCGTTGATGGTAATTATATACATGAAGGCGAAGCAAGGAGAATCAAATGCCAGTTACACGAAGGCGAAGCAAGGAGAATCAAATGCCAGAAAGGCACAGTCTATCGTTGATGGTGATTATATACATGGAGGCAAGGAAAGGAGAATCAAATGTCGATCATATACATGGAGGCGAGGCAAGGAGAATCAAATTGCCAGTTACACGAAGGCGAGGCAAGGAGAATCAAATGCCAGAAAGGCACAGTCTATCGTTGATGGTGATTATATATACATGGAGGCGAGGAAAGGAGAATCAAATGCCAGAAAGGCACAGTCTATCGTTGATGGTGATTATATACATGGAGGCAAGGAAAGGAGAATCAAATGTCGATCATATACATGGAGGCGAGGCAAGGAGAATCAAATGCCAGAAAGGCACAGTCTATCGTTGATGGTGATTATACACATGGAGGAGAGGCAAGGAGAATCGAATGCCAGAAAGGAACAGTCTATCATTGATGGTAATTATATACATGGAGACGAGGCGAGGAGAATCAAATGGCGATCATATACACGAAGGCGAGGCAAGGAGAATCAAATGCCAGAAAGGCACAGTCTATCGTTGATGGTGATTATATACATGGAGGCAAGGAAAGGAGAATCAAATGGCGATCATATACATGGAGGCGAGGCAAGGAGAATCAAATTGCCAGTTACAGGAAGGCGAGGCAAGGAGAATCAAATGCCAGAAAGGCACAGTCTATCGTTGATGGTGATTATATACATGGAGGCAAGGAATGGAGAATCAAATGGCGATCATATACACGAAGGTGAGGCAAGGAGAATCAAATGCCAGAAAGGCACAGTCTATCGTTGATGGTGATTATATACATGGATGCGAGGCAAGGAGAATCAAATGCCAGAAAGGCACAGTCTATCGTTGATGGTGATTATATACATGAAGGCGAAGCAAGGAGAATCAAATGCCAGAAAGGCACAGTCTATCGTTGATGGTGATTATATACATGGAGGCAAGGAAAGGAGAATCAAATGTCGATCATATACATGGAGGCGAGGCAAGGAGAATCAAATTGCCAGTTACACGAAGGCGAGGCAAGGAGAATCAAATGCCAGAAAGGCACAGTCTATCGTTGATGGTGATTATATATACATGGAGGCGAGGAAAGGAGAATCAAATGCCAGAAAGGCACAGTCTATCGTTGATGGTGATTATATACATGGAGGCAAGGAAAGGAGAATCAAATGTCGATCATATATATGGAGGCGAGGCAAGGAGAATCAAATGCCAGAAAGGCACAGTCTATCGTTGATGGTGATTATACACATGGAGGAGAGGCAAGGAGAATCGAATGCCAGAAAGGAACAGTCTATCATTGATGGTGATTATATACCTGGAGGCAAGGAAAGGAGAATCAAATGGCGATCATATACATGGAGGCGAGGCAAGGAGAATCAAATTGCCAGTTACAGGAAGGCGAGGCAAGGAGAATCAAATGCCAGAAAGGCACAGTCTATCGTTGATGGTGATTATATACATGGAGGCAAGGAATGGAGAATCAAATGGCGATCATATACACGAAGGTGAGGCAAGGAGAATCAAATGCCAGAAAGGCACAGTCTATCGTTGATGGTGATTATATACATGGAGGCAAGGAATGGAGAATCAAATGGCGATCATATACACGAAGGTGAGGCAAGGAGAATCAAATGCCAGAAAGGCACAGTCTATCGTTGATGGTGATTATATACATGGATGCGAGGCAAGGAGAATCAAATGCCAGAAAGGCACAGTCTATCGTTGATGGTGATTATATACATGAAGGCGAGGCAAGGATAATCAAATGCCAGAATGGAACAGTCTATCATTGATGGTAATTATATACATGGAGACGAGGCGAGGAGAATCAAATGGCGATCATATACACGAAGGCGAGGCAAGGAGAATCAAATGCCAGAAAGGCACAGTCTATCGTTGATGGTGATTATATACATGGAGGCAAGGAAAGGAGAATCAAATGGCGATCATATACATGGAGGCGAGGCAAGGAGAATCAAATTGCCAGTTACAGGAAGGCGAGGCAAGGAGAATCAAATGCCAGAAAGGCACAGTCTATCGTTGATGGTGATTATATACATGGAGGCGAGTCAAGGATAATCAAATGCCAGTTACACGAAGGCGAGTCAAGGAGAATCAAATGCCAGAAAGGCACAGTCTATCGTTGATGGTGATTATATACATGGAGGCGAGGCAAGGATAATCAAATGCCAGTTACACGAAGGCGAGTCAAGGAGAATCAAATGCCAGAAAGGCACAGTCTATCGTTGATGGTGATTATATACATGGAGGCGAGTCAAGGAGAATCAAATGCCAGAAAGGCACAATCTATCGTTGATGGTGCTTATATATATGGAGGCGAGGCAAGGAGAATCAAATAGCGATCATAGACATGGAGGCGAGGCAAGGAGAATCAAATGCCAGAAAGGCACAGTCTATCGTTGATGGTGATTATATACAGGGAGACGAGGCAAGGAGAATCAAATAGCGATCATAGACATGGAGGCGAGGCAAGGACAATGAAATGCCAGAAAGGCACAGTCTATCGTTGATGGTGATTATATAGATGGAGGCACGGAAAGGAGAATCAAATGCGAGAAAGGCACAGTCTATCGTTGATGGTGATTATATACATGGAGGCGAGGCAAGGATAATCAAATGCCAGAAAGGCACAGTCTATCATTGATGGTGATTATATACATGGAGACGAGGCGAGGAGAATCAAATTGTCGGTTACTTGAAGGCGAGGCAAGGAGAATCAAATAGCGATCATATACATGGAGGCGAGGCAAGGACAATCAAATGCCAGAAAGGCACAGTCTCGTTGATGGTGATTATATACATGGAGGCGAGGCAAGGAGAATCAAATGGCGATCATATACACGAAGGCGAGGCAAGAAGAATCAAATGCCAGAAAGGCACAGTCTATCGTTGATGGTGATTATATATACATGGAGGCGAGGCAAGGAGAATCAAATGCAAGAAATGCACAGTCTATCATTGATGGTGGTTATATACATGGAGGCAAGGAAAGGAGAATCAAATGGCGATCATATACATGGTAGCGAGGCAAGGAGAATCAAATGCCAGAAAGGCACAGCCTATCGTTGATGGTAATTATATACATGGATGCGAGGCAAGGAGAATCAAATGCCAGAAAGGCACAGTCTATCGTTGATGGTGATTATATACATGAAGGCGAGGCAAGGATAATCAAATGCCAGAATGGAACAGTCTATCATTGATGGTAATTATATACATGGAGACGAGGCGAGGAGAATCAAATGGCGATCATATACACGAAGGCGAGGCAAGAAGAATCAAATGCCAGAAAGGCACAGTCTATCGTTGATGGTGATTATATACATGGAGACGAGGCAAGGAGAATCAAATGCCAGAAAGGAACAATCTATCATTGATTGTGGTGATCGATTCACACGTGATGAGGGCAATGCAAAATGAAGCAAATGCCACGAAACACTGGCTGCCATTTTAGCTTGAGAATAAGCAGGAAGACGCCAAAGTAACGGTTCAATTCCAGCCGGTAACAGTTGTTACTGAATGTGTAAGTTGGCAAATTAGGAACAGTTAAATTGAAGTTAGAAGTAATGTGATTAATGTTATTCAACGAAGATTGATTAATTCAACCATTAATTCTGCACGTAACTGTGGCGCCCTTTCATAAGTCCAAGTAAAAGAGTCTTTCTTTCCATTGCAAATATCGCGTGATGCACATATAACTCCCATCCCACAACTACCGGAACCATTTCCGGATTTTCGTGGTTGATCAGGCATTGGGACTTTGAATCTTTCAATTTCTTCCCATGTAGATGGTTGGAATTTAATCAGCTCGGTGTGTTCGTGAATAATGGAGAGGATTGTCGTAATTCTGCCCTGAAGATCGTTTGAAACTGTGCAATGGTATCCGTCGTCAAAAAACACTTTTTGCTGCATTACGGAAAATATCGCCAGGCCCCAGTGGCATTCGAACATGTGAACAGGCAAAAATAGGAAATTTACCCGCTTCATATCTCCAGCGTCGCATGTGTTCTCTACCAAGTCTCTTGAAACTTCACCAACAGAAAGAAAGGACGGTAAAAGGATAGTATGACAGAAGTGATGCTTCTCATTTGCACGGTCACAGTAGCTTTGTATTAACAGATTTATAATTTCATCAGATATATATCTTTCACCACACAAAAATGATAATTCTTGGGAAGTTATTCGATAATTGTTATAGGATACCAGGTAGCTACCTTCTACGTTGAATCTGTCTAACAGGGCGCGAGTCACCTCATCTTTAACCGTCTTTTCCTTCTCCCTAAAGGCATATCTCAGCCATTTTACTTCAAAAAGGACTTCTTCTCGCAGTTTTCTTAGTCGATGAAACCTTTCCAATACCCTGATGCCCTTTCTATCAAAGTTTCCGTAGGAATGAAAATGAACAACTTTATCTGGACTTGTAATTTTTCTGTAAGCCCCAGCTACCTTTTCGATTACAGAATATGGTGGCAGCATGTTTACTTCAAGTGGGTCTGTTATCTTCATTCCATCAACGTTACACCACTCATACTTTCCGAGTGTTGGATCAACCTCAGGGAATACTGCGAAGCCAAGCGTCCGTCTTGGATAGCGAAAGTTATCATCCCGACGCACTACGTCACACAGGATCCCCATCTCTTTTTCATCTTCTTCATCAGAGGAAAGGTCATCCACATTTACAACTTTAGTTAAAGGTGCGGTATTTCCTACAATGTTAGCACTCGTTGTTGCATTTGCGTGTTTTTCTTGCCTTGTGTCCTTTTCCGATTCTACCTCATTATAGCTCTCATCACTCGCATCGGTAACTGGCTTTCTTTTCTTTGACTTAGGAAAGTCATCATCTAATTTCTTACTCTGGATCTCTCCTTGTTTTGCGAGCGTCTTCAGTGCCGAACGAAAATCTTTTCCCTTGGCCTTGTTAGTCTTCGAAAGTCTCGCACGTGGTGGCCTTGTTTTGTCTTGCCTTGTGACCCTCTCTGATTCGATCTCATTACATCTTTCATTACTCGCATCAGGACCTGGTTTTGCGTGCTTCTTCAGTGACGAACGAAAAGCTTTTCCCTTATCCTTGTTAGTCTTCGAAAGTGTCGCACGTGTTGTCCTTGTTTTGTCTTGCCTTGTGACCTTATCTGATTCGATCTCATTACATTTTTCATTACTGGCATCAGGACCTGGTTTTGCGAGCTTCTTCAGTGACGAACGAAAAGCTTTTCCCTTATCCTTGTTAGTCTTCGAAAGTGTCGCACGTGTTAGCCTTGTTTTTTCTTGCCTTGTGACCTTTTCTGATTCGATCTCATTACATTTTTCATTACTGGCATCAGGACCTGGTTTTGCGAGCTTCTTCAGTGACGAACGAAAAGCTTTTCCCTTATCCTTGTTAGTCTTCGAAAGTGTCGCACGTGTTGGCCTTGTTTTGTCTTGCCTTGTGACCTTTTCTGATTCGATCTCATTACATTTTTCATTACTGGCATCAGGACCTGGTTTTGCGAGCTTCTTCAGTGACGAACGAAAAACTTTTCTCTTATCCTTGCTAGACTTCGAAACTCTCGCAGGTATTGGTCTTGTTTTGCCTTGCCTTGTGACCTTTTCTGATTCGGTATCATTCAAGCTATCATCACTCGCATCAGGAATTGGGTTTCTTTTCTTTGGCACCGTAGCATCATCATCTAATTTTGTATTATGTGTCTCTCCTTGTTTGGTAAGCTTCTTCGGCGATGAACGCAATGCTTTTCCACTGTTCTTGGTAACTTTCTTTGACACTTTGGAGGCAGATGTTGCTCTTGTCGGCTTTCCGTCAGAAGACATTTTACGCCGTTTTCTTCTTGTATGGATTTCTTCTTCGATTTCGGGATCCAGTGTATGTTTCCTTTTTCTACCAAACTTAGAAGTTGACTCGAATTGTAAGGGCCTGTTGAAGAAAGAAGACGGTAACCACATATCATCTTCTGGGCCATACCCCTTGAATCTGACTTTGTACTCATAAGAGAGCGTATCTTTCGAGAGACGTCTACTCAACACTTCTTCTATTTCATAAAATTCTTCGTCGTTTCCAGTGGCGTCTTCAGGAGCATTTATTTCCTCGGTAGGTGTGGCAAGATCGCTATCGTTTCCTGCATCCCAGCCATTGGACAAGAATCCTAGTTTTTGCAGACGAGCTTGAGATTCAGGATGAAGTGTATACTTTCCAGGACTCTCTGCTGTAGGTTGTAGATCAACTGCACAGATGATAGCTGAGGACGGCTTCCACTTAGTAAGACACACATCCTCTGTAACAAAATAAATACCGTTGTCGTTTTCAGCATACAAAGAACAACGAACTCGAACCGACATCTGACCTTTCTTCTCAAAGCTGATAACTTCTGAGCCGTCCGTTGAAGATTCAATTGCCTCAACTCGTCCGATGTCGTATCTCTTTATGTTGTTTCGAGTTACCTTCAGAGCAACATTGCAATACTTAAAGATGTCGTGTTTCGGATTTAAGGGCTCCTTTCCTGGAAGATATTGTGATGCCCAATGCCTCTTCTGGCGACAACGAGAGATGTATTCGCGGGGTAAGAGTATTTTTATTGCCTGCTTAATGTGGATGTAGGTCAGCTTGCCATCAACATATTTGCTAAGCTTCCATTTTCTACCACCGCTGTCATTTAGTGTTGAATCGTCTTCTTCAAATTCAACCGGTGGCCCCTCATTTTCATCTAGGTTTTCTTTTGTACAGATGTTTGTGTTGTCTTCTTCGATTTCGTTGTTGCACTGTGATTCTACTTCTTGATCGATAATTGCAAATGTATTTCCAAGCTTATTGTATCCTGGATTAGGAGCCTTGTCAACTACAGTGCAACCCTCTGGTTTCTTGTAAACAAACGGCTTTTCCCAGCTGCGAGTCTCCTTTAGAAGATCTACGCATTTTGATGGCATATACTTTGAGAAAAGGACTTGCGCTTCCTTGATTCCTTCTTTGTGAGCTTGAACCTGCGCAGCTTTAAAATCGCAGTATTCCTCTGGGTATGTGTAGCCCTCTTGACCATTATTTTGCTTGAAGGTAAAGGCAAGGTTTTTCCTTTTGTTAGAAGATTTTACATTTGCACCAGCTGTAGCGAGTCGCTGTTTAGCATTGATGTTAAATTGCACTTTTGTGCTTCTATCAAGCATGTCTCCAAACGTGGGCTGCGCATCGAGGGATTGTAGCTCATTAGTTTTCCCTTGCATTTCCCCAATTATTCGCTCGGTGCTTTTGGTACCAGAGTTAAATGGAGATGCCCATTGGGGTCCAAGGTCTTTAAAATGCAAGAACATCGCCAACTGATGAATGGTAGCAGCTGCAAATAGCACTTCTGCCGTATTGTAACAGCCATACGTAAGAAAGTGGCCGCGCTTTGATGGATCACTCTTTGCTCCTGACTGCGAATGAAGACGTACTTTCTTTAGCTCTAATACCTTCTTCCACAATCTTAATATGTGAATTCCACATGACACCGATTTCTGTACCTCCTCTGGTGTACCAAAATCTGGAACTCGGAAGGGGTGAATCAAATGGTAAACAGCTCTTATATACAAACTTGTAGCTTGTGATCCCGGAACGTGTTTGTCTAGAAGATCTGCAATACGTAGAGTAAAAAGCTTTTCACAAGCGTCAGAGTTTTGATCACAAAAGTATATTAAGAGCAAATCGGTACTACTGAATCCGCAATCCAAGCCCAACACTTGACAACGATGTTTCAGATTTTTAAGGTGCTGGATAGTTGCGAGCCTTGTTGCCTTCCCATTATCTTCCCACATGGTCAACTCTCGAGTCTCGTACTTGAGATTTTTAAGGAACAGTCTTTGCTCGTGGTCGTAATCTAAGTAGGCTATTGCTGGGAGAAACCAGTAGTAAGGAGATAAAAAACGCTCTTCATCGAGTCCAAGACCAAGATAAATAACTCCTTCCTTGATTTCTTCAGGCGTAGGTGTCATAAGATGCAGGGCAGCCGACAAGGAGAAACCTGCTGAATCGGTCGAATAACCAATCAAATTCAAAGGTGTCTTGCGAACGGCTCCCGAGTCTTCGTAATAACAGGCTTTTCTGAGAGCCTCCCAGTACTTCAAGAGATGGACGGCTTTATATCCTTTATCTAAAGGCGGCCACATGCAGTTAATAACTGTAGGTTTGTCGAGTGCTGCCAGGGAAACCAAGTTATGTATAGAAACATTCTTTGCCAACCGACCATCTTTAATAAGTTGTTCTACCAGCCTTTTTAACGCTGCAAAGTCGTCCATATCTCCTTTTGCCGCGTCTTTCTTAGGTACTTTTATTTCCTCCTCCTTCCAAGTGTCTACATCGGGTTTCCATGCGGATCCTACTAATACAACGTCGCCGTCAAGTGACTTTCGTGGATGAAGGTACCTTAGACAGCGAGCACCATCACTAGCTTCATTCATGGGAAGCCCCTTGAACTTACTTGCTGCCAAATCTATAACATCATTGTTCAAACCAGGATACAACTTTGACTGAGAAGAATGGCTGGCTGCCGTCGTTTCTTTAGCCAGTCCAAAAATATCTGCTAAAAGAGCGTAATTAGTTGGACCTAGTTCATTTTTGAAGAGCCCACTAACGTCTTTTACCAGTTCTACGTAATGGTGATTGTTTCCTTTCTGTAGTTTTGACGTTAAATTCTTTAAAACCAGCATCTGCATTGGATTACTTATTGAAATTCCCATTTTCATCAAGCGAACAAGGTTAATTACAAGCATTTGGTCTTCTCCATTCAGGCATGCTTGATGGAGACTTTCTTCCCAATCTTTCGAGGTCAATGTTGTCCGTACCACCTGCTTTACTTTCGACTCTGCCAATTTCCTTCGCTGTGTTTCTACTTCCAGAGCATTAATCATTTCCCCTTTCCTCGCATATCGCTTATTAAAACCTTTTAATCCCAGTCTGTTGGGTTTCCCATCTAAACTGCCAGACTTCCTATGTCGCATGGTGTTCTTTAATTCCCGCAATTGACCGTAACAGCTGTCACAAGTATAAGGATGCTCTCCGTGTGACAGAGCTTCCCCGTTACAGGGTGGATCAAGGGTCTTTATTCCTCCTCTTATTTGCACCGCTTTTCCGTTGATCACTATCTTCTGACAAACAGGAATATATACAGATTTGCATCTTGAATTCGATTCTGCATTAAGATCAGCCGCCTCAATCTTATGTATTTCTTTCCAAACTTTGTAAGAAGAGCATTTTTCATGGCCAGGGTCACGTGGACGACACTTCAATTCTCCATTCTCGACACGCTGTTTAAAGAGGCTCGCTGGGGTTGTTCTTCTAATTTGAGAATCACTAGAAAATTCTTTAACGACCTCCGAATCCCAAAGGTAACAGCACTTTACGTTTTGTTTCGTATACGTTTGCTGTTGAGAAACGGAGGTCGTTACTAGTTTAAATGATCGGATGCCTTAAAGTACTCAAAAATGGGCTTCTCCTTCTTTTCACTACCTTTGCTAACTAGAGAACTAACAGTCGCTACTTTAACCTTTTCCTTGCTCCAGAAATGTAATGCTTCTTTGTGACACCGTGATACACTGTGATCGTGAACTTGCACCATGCCTGAGAACTCCAGTTTCGCCGTGTCTGCGAGGATTGCATCAGTAGATGCCTTTTTTGATCTTGCGGAAGAATGCGCATGGCTGTTCAAAATAGCCCACTTCAAATATGGGATACAAATTGAACATAGAAATTTGCCATTTCCAATTTGAGTGAATTGGGGGAAGGTGTCACCTTGAAATGTTATTTCGATACACTGACCGGCAAAGCTCCCGACTCGAATAGGAGGAAAAGAGGCAGCGATAAATGCTCTTATACGGGCATCTTTGTAGACAGTTGTGGCTGCAGAAGAGTGATAAATACTCTGTCTTTCCTCGTCGAAGTTTGGCGGCTCTTGGAAAACAGCTTTAAGGAATGCTTGGAAAGTTGCGGGCCTTCCAGGAAGATGAGAGGGAAGTAGTCGATTTAGATGTTTATGGTGCTTTTGATAGATGACACCTGATTCGGTATCTGTTGAACACAATACATCATCATCATCACTCGATATATCACTTGGATCACCAGTGCTGTATACGTAGGTATTGTGACCCGTCTTGCTTCCCAAATAATCTCCGTCGCTTTCTATATTATTACCTGAATCAGAATCCATTGACGAGTCCTTTTCCAATTCATCTCCTACATTCTCATCAGGCTGGTCGTGGGTATCTTCATCATCTTCATCATCTTCCTTTTCATTTTCTTCTTCATCATCTTCTTCTTCTTCTTCTTCTTCAGAATGAATTTTGGATATTTCTATGATGGGAGAACATTGTGAAATGGTTTCCGGTTGATTATACCTCTCGTCAGGTTTTGTGATTTGAGAGTCACCGATGTTGTATGCATTATTACCCGTCTCGCCTCCGACGTCATCGCTACCTGTATTTATATCTTTACCTGTATCTAACAAGTCTTCTTCACATTCATTCGCAATATTTTCACCAGTCTGGGCCTGAGCGTCTTCTTCTTCTTGATTCTTGCTCTCGGCAATCAGGAATGACTCCTTACTCAATCTAGGTCCCAAGGCTTTTGACTTCAGTTGAAGATATTGGAAAGCAGAATGTTTTCCTCGCTGGGCACCCCGTTCCGAAAGCCGTTTGACTTTTGAAAAGGGAGGTTGACTAAAAACACTATTGCCAAGAACTGAGAAAAAAACTGGCCTTTCATCTTCTTGAATTCCACTTTCGCTACGAAAATGCAACCATACATCCTGCTTAGAAATTATATCGCTTTCCCCTCCTTCGCAGTAGTGCTTCACCATCCATTCCTGAAGCATTTTTGCGTAAATGCCAGTTTTTACTTTTTTCTTCGGAGGATTGAATAATTCGGAGTGATCTTGCATTCTTGTATTTAGAGCTAACCCCTTATATCCTATACGACGCCGTTTTTTGGAAATTGCCACTACTTTGTTATAGCCTACATTCGAGAGCGCAATACCTAGATACGAAAAAAAATTGCTTTTTCCTACCTCTTCTTGAGTATTTAGGAAAGCGGCAAAACTTTGCCACAACGATTCTTTTTCGACTATGGTACCTTCGATTTCCACATCAGTAGTACATTCTTTTAACCAACTCTCCACATCCAAGACCTAAAGTTAGTGATATAAAAGAAAACCACAAATAAGACAGTATATAACATGACGTTTCTATCTCATGGTGTATCCTTGCAATCTGGTATAAATGAGATTATGTTTTTCTTGGTAATTTTCTGTTAACACAATTTAGTATTATTGAAGTATATTATCCAGGTTTCAGCTCTTAAAAGTTGACAGTAAATAATTAGATCTGTAGTACATAACATATCGGATTGAAAACATCGGATCGTAAGAAAAGGTAATGGCCGAATAACCTTTCCAATTTCATTCATATATTTCAAAACTAAAAACATATTGAGGTGAATTACACATAAAGTTACAATGTTATAAGCACAGAGTTCATTTACCGTAAAGTTATGGGGAAATTTCTCGTCTTTCCTTTCTGAACAACTAAGTAAAAAAGGGGAATATATATTACACACAAATTACTAAGACTTTTCGTAGGAATAAATCCGAAAACGCCAAAATAACATCATATTCCTTTTTTACAATAACAGCAACAACTTTATTTAACGAAAGTAACATGCAACAGTTTACACTGGCATTATATGTTGCCCTCAACATAAAATAAAGGCTATGCAATCAAGCACATGAAATTGATTAATTGAGGACATAACAGTAAAGATTATTGAATTCGTCTAATGGTACCTGGAAATGTTGTTGTCGCCGCCCGCTTGTTCATGTCGTTGTTCCATGACTGCTAAACATAATACTCGTTTTAGGCTCTATTGACTAATGAGCTTTTTAGTAATGTTACTCTATATGAACTGGTAACAAGAAACAATCTGATTAAATTTAAACAAAACTACGAAATGATAAAATGAAATAATAACACCCTTTGCACCATTTATAGTATAATACTAGTATGTTACTCGAAAAGTTAGCCTTACAACACAATATTCACAATTTATCATCTGGTATCACAATACTTCTACATAACTCACCCTTGTCTGAGCCGTTGATCTTTGCTATAATTTTAATTAAGTCACAGCAAGCTGGACAATATCTGAAAATAAAAACATTAAAGTGTAATTCAGCATTTTACTTGCAAAGTTTTGCAGCAAAAGCCAATGTCATGTTAATAAACAATTGCAGAAAAAGTTTCACAAACTGAATTGTAAAGTTTGGCAGCATAAGCCATTGTTATGTTAATAGACAATCCCCGCAAAAGTTTAACAAACATAATTACCACCTTTCGCCACAAAAGCCATTATTATGTTAATCGACAATCGCCGCAAAAGTTTCACAAACTCAATTGCAAAGTTTCGCAGCAAAAGCCAATGCATTATGATGTTAATCGACAATCGCCGCAAAAGTTTCACAAACTTAATTGCAAAGTTTCGCAGCAAAAGCCATTATGATGTTAATCGACAATCGCCGCAAAAGTTTCACAAACTTAATTGCAAAGTTTCGCAGCAAAAGCCAATGCATTATGATGTTAATCGACAATCGCCGCAAAGGTTTCACAAACTTAATTGCAAAGTTTCGCAGCAAAAGTCATTATGATGTTAATCGACAATCGCCGCAAAAGTTTCACAAACTTAATTGCAAAGTTTCGCAGCAAAAGCCATTATGATGTTAATCGACAATCGCCGCAAAAGTTTCACAAACTTAATTGCAAAGTTTCGCAGCAAAAGCCAATGCATTATGATGTTAATCGACAATCGCCGCAAAAGTTTCACAAACTTAATTGCAAAGTTTCGCAGCAAAAGCCATTATGATGTTAATCGACAATCGCCGCAAAAGTTTCACAAACTTAATTGCAAAGTTTCGCAGGAAAAGCCATTGTGATGTTAATCGACAATCGCCGCAAAAGTTTCACAAACTCAATTGCAAAGTTTCGCAGCAAAAGCCATTGTTATGTTAATCGACAATCGCCGCAAAAGTTTCACAAACTTAATTGCAAAGTTTCGCAGCAAAAGCCATTGTTATGTTAATCGACAATCGCCGCAAAAGTTTCACAAACTTAATTGCAAAGTTTCGCAGCAAAAGCCATTATGATGTTAATCGACAATCGCCGCAAAAGTTTCACAAACTTAATTGCAAAGTTTCGCAGCAAAAGCCATTATGATGTTAATCGACAATCGCCGCAAAAGTTTCACAAACTCAATTGCAAAGTTTCGCAGCAAAAGCCATTGTTATGTTAATCGACAATCGCCGCAAAAGTTTCACAAACTTAATTGCAAAGTTTCGCAGCAAAAGCCATTATGATGTTAATCGACAATCGCCGCAAAAGTTTCACAAACTTAATTGCAAAGTTTCGCAGGAAAAGCCATTATGATGTTAATCGACAATCGCCGCAAAAGTTCCACAAACATAATTACCACGTTTCACCACAAAAGCCATTGTTATGTTAATCGACAATCGCCGCAAAAGTTTCACAAATTTAATTGCAAAGTTTCGCAGGAAAAGCCATTATGATGTTAATCGACAATCGCCGCAAAAGTTTCACAAACTCAATTGCAAAGTTTCGCAGCAAAAGCCATTGTTATGTTAATCGACAATCGCCGCAAAAGTTTCACAAACTTAATTGCAAAGTTTCGCAGGAAAAGCCATTGTGATGTTAATCGACAATCGCCGCAAAAGTTTCACAAACTCAATTGCAAAGTTTCGCAGCAAAAGCCATTGTTATGTTAATCGACAATCGCCGCAAAAGTTTCACAAACTTAATTGCAAAGTTTCGCAGCAAAAGCCATTATGATGTTAATCGACAATCGCCGCAAAAGTTCCACAAACATAATTACCACGTTTCACCACAAAAGCCATTGTTATGTTAATCGACAATCGCCGCAAAAGTTTCACAAATTTAATTGCAAAGTTTCGCAGGAAAAGCCATTATGATGTTAATCGACAATCGCCGCAAAAGTTTCACAAACTCAATTGCAAAGTTTCGCAGCAAAAGCCATTGTTATGTTAATCGACAATCGCCGCAAAAGTTTCACAAACTTAATTGCAAAGTTTCGCAGGAAAAGCCATTGTGATGTTAATCGACAATCGCCGCAAAAGTTTCACAAACTTAATTGCAAAGTTTCGCAGGAAAAGCCATTGTGATGTTAATCGACAATCGCCGCAAAAGTTTCACAAACTCAATTGCAAAGTTTCGCACCAAAAGCCATTGTTATGTTAATCGACAATCGCCGCAAAAGTTTCACAAACTTAATTGCAAAGTTTCGCAGCAAAAGCCATTGTTATGTTAATCGACAATCGCCGCAAAAGTTTCACAAACTTAATTGCAAAGTTTCGCAGCAAAAGCCATTATGATGTTAATCGACAATCGCCGCAAAAGTTTCACAAACTTAATTGCAAAGTTTCGCAGCAAAAGCCATTATGATGTTAATCGACAATCGCCGCAAAATTTTCACAAACTTAATTCCAAAGTTTCGCAGCAAAAGCCATTGCTATGTTAATCTACAATCGCCGCAAATGTTTCAAACATGCATGATTGCAAAGTTTCACAGGAAAATGATTGTAAACCCGTGATGTCCATCTTCTCTGTCGCAGTCCACGACGTATGCGAAATTCCTCGTCCTCGTCGCTAACGGTTTAGACGGCTGTCATCAACTACGTGTCTTAATTCTGAAAAAATGAGATGTCTTTATGTACGATAACATATTTCACTTTAACACAATCATAATACGTTTCCTGTAATCTGTATATGAGGATGCAATTCAGGTTTTGAGGAATAAAACGTGCGCCTTGTGCCTACATGTAATAGCTGACGCAAATACAGGATTAAACTTCTGTAAATTGATGTCAAAGTTGATTGTTTTAGTGTGTGTGAAACACTTGAAAACTTATAGGTTATCCGAGTTATCTCGGTACATTGAAAATGCATTCAGCGAATATTGGAAATTTTGATCTTATCGCTTCGATTAACCTCAGAATTTGCGACGATGCCTACATGCAGATAATCCGGATCTTCACTGGACACTGGGTCATTTTTGTAGCATATCACATTCCTTTAAACATTTCTCTACAGACATACTTATACTAGAATAACGTAGATAACGTGCTTGGCTGTTTTTACTGTGAACTTTAACATGTTAAGGACTAACTCTGCGGTATTTATGGGAAGATGAACTACTTAAAGGGAATTTCTTCAAAATTTGCTATTAACGTCAATTCAAATAAGTAGCTACAGTGAAAAGGAATAGCTTAGTGTAAATAGTGGACCATTGTATTTGTGAGGGGGGGGGGGGGGGGGGGGTTGGGGTTCTGCAACTACAAAAAATATTGCAGAGGATTAGAAGAGAAAATAATTATCATTTACAATAAACCAAACAATATTTTGCAAATACCATTATTATTGGGTACGTTTTTTTATTTTGTTTAGATGCCACCTTAGAGCATGGTTCTCAGTAGAAGTAAGCATTTCTAGTGTATGTTTTTCGAGATTTCACGCTCGCTTCACTCGGAAACTCCTGGGGTTTTTTCGGTGTTGTTGGTACCTCGCCCTTGCTCCGAATGTTCTTCTCCCGGTTCTCCAGTTTTCCTCCCTCCAAAAAAAAACACGTTAAATTCCAATTCGATCTCTCAGGTTTGGTCGGGCCCTGGGGTTCATAAGCTGATTCAGTGCCGTTAGAAATTCAGAGTTTTTTTTTGGAATTTCTCTAAGATGTTAGTATGAAACTGGCCGATAAAAATACTAGACTCATATGATAAGTCTGTTTCCATTTCCTGTACCGGGTCGACATATTATGTCGGAAGATTTTTTTATCACTTTGTTTGCAGAAACAAGTAAAAAAAAAGCCTACTACTGCACCTAAAAATCTCATTCGATGAGCAATGTATAAGCAAAGCGAATTTTAGAGTTTTTGCGACTTTGTATGGCAATAATGGCTGCACAGAAACGAAAATCTGCTCAAATCTGAACAGTTAGAACTTTCGCGTTTTTTTAAAGAATGACTATTACCTACTGGATATTTCAAGATAGGAAATGGAAAATAGAAATAGTCGGCTTGAGAGATACCGAACTTTTATCTTAGGCGGTTCTCAGTTCACCGTCACAAAAACGCCTATTGAATGATTGAGTGAGTGAAAAAATGTAGTATGTACTAGCTAGCGCCACGTTTTTGTGCCGCAAAAATATATAATGCTTACTCCTTAGCACTCGTCGGTTTTGAAAATATACCGGTCCAGCCCTTACTGCCGGTACTGTGATCAGAAGTCTGTGTCTTACAGTGTGAAAAGGGTAAACATGGTCCATTTTGCCGGAGCATGTTCACAGGTTGCTGCTTTGCTATTAGGCCAGAGGAAACTCATTAATAAGATATTAAATTTGATGTCCCACAAAAAAAAAAGGAAATGGTAATCGTTGCTGCCGGTTACGACACATGTCAGTTTAGACCAAATCGGTCGCAATAATGCTACTTGATATTCGTAGCAAGAAACATATTACTCAAGAAATTTATTACCATATGTTCTTGCCGGGAAAAAAAACCCTTTTGTTTCTCTAACTCTAATGGCGGTTCTTGTTCCAGTGCAGTGCGGGAGTTGTCTACGAGAAAAACGATTATTTAGCCTGCGTATACGTAACGGAAGTCGCGTAACGGCCCTAGTTTTGTTGAAGCACGATCGTGAAGGTCTCGGGTAGCCTCCTCCGCAGCCATCTCTAAGTATCGGAACTGACCGCGGAAAAATCGTGAATTGGGTTACCTGTGACTTCGGGAGAGAAGTGGAGGACTGCTCTCAAGTTAGAAATTGAAAATTCGTCGGTTTTGGGATCCACTCACTTTGAAATTATAATATACTCATTAAACAGAAAAGGCCTGCGTCAAGCAAAAGAACTGTCACTTTTAAAATATACCGGTCCGGTACTGTGATCAGAAGTTTATGTGTTCTACAGTGATGGTCCACCGCAAAACTGCTAATCTGTTTAATTCGCGCCATTTTGCCGGAGCATGTTCACCGGTTGCTGCTTTGTTATTAGGCCAGAGGAAACTGATAAGATTTTAGATTTCATGTCCCACAAAAAAAAAAAAAGTAAATCGTAATAATCGTTTATTGGTTGCTGTTACAACACTTTCAACCCGGCAAAATTCGCTAGTTGTATAGCAAGTTTCATTCACATTGTTTCCATTTCCTGTACGTGTTCGATACCTTATGTCGGATGTACTAAGTGTCAAAGTAAGATACCGGCGCAGAAAAAAGGCGCAAAAAGACTTCTACTGCACCTAAAAAGCTCATTCGAAGATGGAAACAGATGAGCAATGTATAAGCAAAGCGAATTCTAGAGTTTTTGCGTCGCGTCATATTCACAGATAAGAAAATAGAAAAACATTTACCCGGCTATGGCTAATGACACGCCAGAAATGTGAATAATTTAACACCGTGTTGGAGCCAAATAAAGCTGCTTGTTTGACTCATCTAACTATCTGAAATACTGCTGGTACTTTTCGCATGGTTTTCAATCACATTTTTCTCAGTTCAGCCAGATCGATCGCAATAGTCCACTTTATATGCCAATAATGACTGCACAGAGCCGGAAATCTGCTCATATCTGGACAGTTAGAACTTTCGCGTTTCTTTAAACAACGACTCATTACCTACTGGATATTTCAAGAAAGGAAATGGAAATTGAAGATTACTCCTTAGCATTCGTCGTTTTTGGAATCCACTCACTTTGAAATTATAATATACTCATTAAACAGAAAAGGCCTGCGTCAAGCAAAAGAACTGTCACTTTTAAAATATACCGGTCCGGTACTGTGATCAGAAGTTTATGTGTTCTACAGTGATGGTCCACCGCAAAACTGCTAATCTGTTTAATTCGCGCCATTTTGCCGGAGCATGTTAACCGGTTGCTGCTGTGTTATTAGGCCAGAGGAAACTGATAAGATTTTAGATTTCATGTCCCACAAATAAATGAAGTAAATCCTAATCGTTGCTGTTACAACACTTTCAACCAAAATTCGCTGTTGTATAGCAAGTTTCGTTCACATTGTTTCCATTTCCTGTACGTGTACGATACCTTATGTCGGATGTCCTAAGTTTAGAAGAGTTCTTTTATCACTTTGTTTAGTGTCAAAGTAAGATACCGGCGCAGAAAAAAGTCGCAAAAAGACTTCTACTGCACCTAAAAAGCTCATTCGAAGATTCAAACAGATGAGCAATGTATAAGCAAAGCGAATTCTAGAGTTTTTGCGTCGCGTCATATTCACAGATAAGAAAATAGAAAAACATTTACCCGGCTATGGCTAATGACACGCCAGAAATGTGAATAATTTAACACCGTGTTGGAGCCAAATAAAGCTGCTTGTTTGACTCATCTAACTATCTGAAATACTGCTGGTACTTTTCGCATGGTTTTCAATCACATTTTTCTCAGTTCAGCCAGATCGATCGCAATAGTCCACTTTATATGCCAATAATGACTGCACAGAGCCGGAAATCTGCTCATATCTGGACAGTTAGAACTTTCGCGTTTCTTTAAACAACGACTCATTACCTACTGGATATTTCAAGAAAGGAAATGGAAATTGAAGATTACTCCTTAGCATTCGTCGTTTTTGGAATCCACTCACTTTGAAATTATAATATACTCATTAAACAGAAAAGGCCTGCGTCAAGCAAAAGAACTGTCACTTTTAAAATATACCGGTCCGGTACTGTGATCAGAAGTTTATGTGTTCTACAGTGATGGTCCACCGCAAAACTGCTAATCTGTTTAATTCGCGCCATTTTGCCGGAGCATGTTAACCGGTTGCTGCTGTGTTATTAGGCCAGAGGAAACTGATAAGATTTTAGATTTCATGTCCCACAAATAAATGAAGTAAATCCTAATCGTTGCTGTTACAACACTTTCAACCAAAATTCGCTGTTGTATAGCAAGTTTCGTTCACATTGTTTCCATTTCCTGTACGTGTACGATACCTTATGTCGGATGTCCTAAGTTTAGAAGAGTTCTTTTATCACTTTGTTTAGTGTCAAAGTAAGATACCGGCGCAGAAAAAAGTCGCAAAAAGACTTCTACTGCACCTAAAAAGCTCATTCGAAGATTCAAACAGATGAGCAATGTATAAGCAAAGCGAATTCTAGAGTTTTTGCGTCGCGTCATATTCACAGATAAGAAAATAGAAAAACATTTACCCGGCTATGGCTAATGACACGCCAGAAATGTGAATAATTTAACACCGTGTTGGAGCCAAATAAAGCTGCTTGTTTGACTCATCTAACTATCTGAAATACTGCTGGTACTTTTCGCATGGTTTTCAATCACATTTTTCTCAGTTCAGCCAGATCGATCGCAATAGTCCACTTTATATGCCAATAATGACTGCACAGAGCCGGAAATCTGCTCATATCTGGACAGTTAGAACTTTCGCGTTTCTTTAAACAACGACTCATTACCTACTGGATATTTCAAGAAAGGAAATGGAAATTGAAGATTACTCCTTAGCATTCGTCGTTTTTGGAATCCACTCACTTTGAAATTATAATATACTCATTAAACAGAAAAGGCCTGCGTCAAGCAAAAGAACTGTCACTTTTAAAATATACCGGTCCGGTACTGTGATCAGAAGTTTATGTGTTCTACAGTGATGGTCCACCGCAAAACTGCTAATCTGTTTAATTCGCGCCATTTTGCCGGAGCATGTTCACCGGTTGCTGCTGTGTTATTAGGCCAGAGGAAACTGATAAGATTTTAGATTTCATGTCTCACAAAAAAATGAAGTAAATCCTAATCGTTGCTGTTACAACACTTTCAACCAAAATTCGCTGTTGTATAGCAAGTTTCGTTCACATTGTTTCCATTTCCTGTACGTGTACGATACCTTATGTCGGATGTCCTAAGTTTAGAAGAGTTCTTTTATCACTTTGTTTAGTGTCAAAGTAAGATACCGGCGCAGAAAAAAGTCGCAAAAAGACTTCTACTGCACCTAAAAAGCTCATTCGAAGATTCAAACAGATGAGCAATGTATAAGCAAAGCGAATTCTAGAGTTTTTGCGTCGCGTCATATTCACAGATAAGAAAATGGAAATAAATGACCCGGCTATGCTAGCGCTATGACTATAATGACAGGCCAGAAATGTGAAAAATTTAACACCGTGTTGGAGCCAAATATCTGATGGCTTCAGTTGACTCATCTAACTACCTCACTACTCCTGGTACTTTTCGTATGGTTTTCGATCACATTTTTCTCAATTCAGCCAGATCGATCGCAATAGTCCACTTTATATGCCAATAATGACTGCACAGAGCCGGAAATCTGCTCATATCTGGACAGTTAGAACTTTCGCGTTTCTTTAAACAACGACTCATTACCTACTGGATATTTCAAGAAAGGAAATGGAAATTGAAGATTACTCCTTAGCATTCGTCGTTTTTGGAATCCACTCACTTTGAAATTATAATATACTCATTAAACAGAAAAGGCCTGCGTCAAGCAAAAGAACTGTCACTTTTAAAATATACCGGTCCGGTACTGTGATCAGAAGTTTATGTGTTCTACAGTGATGGTCCACCGCAAAACTGCTAATCTGTTTAATTCGCGCCATTTTGCCGGAGCATGTTAACCGGTTGCTGCTGTGTTATTAGGCCAGAGGAAACTGATAAGATTTTAGATTTCATGTCCCACAAAAAAATGAAGTAAATCCTAATCGTTGCTGTTACAACACTTTCAACCAAAATTCGCTGTTGCATAGCAAGTTTCGTTCACATTGTTTCCATTTCCTGTACGTGTACGATACCTTATGTCGGATGTCCTAAGTTTAGAAGAGTTCTTTTATCACTTTGTTTAGTGTCAAAGTAAGATACCGGCGCAGAAAAAAGTCGCAAAAAGACTTCTACTGCACCTAAAAAGCTCATTCGAAGATTCAAACAGATGAGCAATGTATAAGCAAAGCGAATTCTAGAGTTTTTGCGTCGCGTCATATTCACAGATAAGAAAATGGAAATAAATGACCCGGCTATGCTAGCGCTATGACTATAATGACAGGCCAGAAATGTGAAAAATTTAACACCGTGTTGGAGCCAAATATCTGATGGCTTCAGTTGACTCATCTAACTACCTCACTACTCCTGGTACTTTTCGTATGGTTTTCGATCACATTTTTCTCAATTCAGCCAGATCGATCGCAATAGTCCACTTTATATGCCAATAATGACTGCACAGAGCCGGAAATCTGCTCATATCTGGACAGTTAGAACTTTCGCGTTTCTTTAAACAACGACTCATTACCTACTGGATATTTCAAGAAAGGAAATGGAAATTGAAGATTACTCCTTAGCATTCGTCGTTTTTGGAATCCACTCACTTTGAAATTATAATATACTCATTAAACAGAAAAGGTCTGCGTCAAGCAAAAGAACTGTCACTTTTAAAATATACCGGTCCGGTACTGTGATCAGAAGTTTATGTGTTCTACAGTGATGGTCCACCGCAAAACTGCTAATCTGTTTAATTCGCGCCATTTTGCCGGAGCATGTTAACCGGTTGCTGCTGTGTTATTAGGCCAGAGGAAACTGATAAGATTTTAGATTTCATGTCTCACAAAAAAATGAAGTAAATCCTAATCGTTGCTGTTACAACACTTTCAACCAAAATTCGCTGTTGTATAGCAAGTTTCGTTCACATTGTTTCCATTTCCTGTACGTGTACGATACCTTATGTCGGATGTCCTAAGTTTAGAAGAGTTCTTTTATCACTTTGTTTAGTGTCAAAGTAAGATACCGGCGCAGAAAAAAGTCGCAAAAAGACTTCTACTGCACCTAAAAAGCTCATTCGAAGATTCAAACAGATGAGCAATGTATAAGCAAAGCGAATTCTAGAGTTTTTCCGTCGCGTCATATTCACAGATAAGAAAATGGAAATAACTGACCCGGATATGGCTAAACGACAGGCCTGAAATGTGAACAAATTAACACCGTGCATGTTGGAGCCTAAAATTGGGTCCGATGCGATAGGGCGCAATAATTCTACTTGATGCATACACTACATCAGTGATATCTTAATAGAAACAAATGTATTACTCAACTAAAAAATATTAGCAAATGATTTTGCCGGGAAAAATACACTTTTGTTCCTTTAACTATAATGTTATTGGTATTGTGCCAGTGCAGTCGTCTTTTTAACATGATAACGAGAAAAAACGATACAAAACTTCCCATTCAGTACACTCCTAGGAGGCTATTATAATGACATTCATCTTATTGCTAGACACTGCCTCCGAAATAATTATTATAAAGAATAATTGAAAAGAATAACGTATATAAACCAACTAACAATGATCATCTTAGAATTGAGAAAAAGAGCCAACATATTTTAATCAAGAATGAGCTTAAAATTATAATTAAGTAACTAAGAAAGTGGAAAGTGGAGCATTACTTGGGTGTAACTAAAAATGATTGGTCTTGCATATACAAAGGGAAAAGGCTCTGCTCGCAGGGTAAATGTTAACTCCATAGTGATTGACAATATTAAGTTAGGATATAATATTGCATGACCATGCCGATAGTATAAAACGTCAATAAAGCCTACTGCTACTTCAACATAAAATAGTTCTTACCTTCGATTACTGCACTTGGGGAGCGATGATGTTCGAGTTTCCAGTCGACCAAGATACACATGCACGCTGCACACGTGGTTTGAATTATTCTAGCCCTAAAGGGCGCTATGAGAGATTGAATGTTACAGAAATCAATCAATTTTTACGGCAATTCGTTCGAAATGATCTTCGCTTATCCTCAATTTCATTGTACATAAATTACTTACCGAGAATATCTTTAGCCGGTATCCTGTGCGCAGTTTTTCGGCAGTACAAAAATATATTTCGTCTGTTAAGTTTCAGTTTAACTGCTCCTATTCAACTGGTAATGACGGTCAGAGAGTGAAGTGTAATCTGAGTAACAGTATTATATCTACGATACGATAAGACGCTGATCGGTTTTTAAAATGACAGCAGGACAAAAGACAACACAATAACAATAAACTTATATTTTTAATATGTTACAAGGGTATTACGAGGTAATAAGCCCGTCCCTATTGGCCTAGCACTCGTAGCCTAGCCGCATGGCATCCGGCTCTCGGCTCGGTCACTCTAAACGCAGGAGAACTGGATACGGGGAATTCAATAGTTTCTTTTCGCACAGGAAGCCCAAAGTAAGATATGCCTGTGAAGCCGGCTAGACTAACTTGCCAGTACTGCCAGTATACATAACTGCCAGTATACGTAATACCGACTTCAAAATTCAGCAAACAGCCAGAAGTCAAACATTCAAATTATTGGCCAGCCAGAATCACTCTATGTATACAAAATCTCAGCAAGTAACGTGTTTAGAATAAATCCCAGCCAGGGCTCCTCTCTCAAACTGAAATTCCCAGCCAGCTCAAGTTTAGTCTGAGGAGCGGATATTTTGTGGAGCGGCTCCGTTGGGTACTCCTAAGCCAACCTACTAAAGCTTTAGCAACGAATCAGTTTGTTCAAGAGCCATCTTTCTTACATGACAACCCGATCCCTATTCATCGGAATACATTTTCTGTGCTAAATGAAGAGAGTTTACAATCACCTGACCGACAACCCACTACTAAAGAAAGGGACCATGAAGTACGGTAGTACGGTTAATTATCGGGTTCAAAACAATGAATATATGCCTGCTCAAATGCAGTGTGTTCAACGAATAAGTAGAGTGTTTCAATTAAAAGGTCAACATACGAGAAAAATAAAAATATTAAATTACATATATACTAGGGGAGCAGAGAATGAAAGTCACCGCGCTACCGGCCACTCCTAAAGACTGCTAAATTCAGCTAATAATTCTTCACTTTGGTTATTACTAAGAGGATTTCAAATGAAAGTGTATTTGATCTTCAATCTCATGTGGCCCGAGTGTAAGCCCAGATGGGCTCTTGTTGGATCTACGATGAAAATGTTGATATTTTTTACCACGTTCAGTACTATATAAGAGTCTAATCGTTTTCATGTGTCATAACCTAATCACTTTTTTTTCCTTTATCGTGTAGTCTGTAGTTTATAACGTCCGTCTCTCAAACTGATATGTAATACTGTATTGTAAGTGTAACGTGTGAGCCCCCTAGATGAGCTAATAGAACTCTTGGGATGAACTCATAAGACCTCAGAAATCTCACGTCCAGAAATAGCTTCAAATCAAATATTAAACAAACGCTTTTTTCAAAATACTAATTTTCACTAAATGTCCCAGCCTCTCAGCAGATTCATATCCTCCCCCCCCCCCCCCCCCCCCCAAATATATTATATCATTATTATTTATATTTCTAATAAAATAAACTTGTGTTCATTTTTGTGTTCATGTCTGGTGATGTGTGTGTGCTTTTGATCCAATAAAACTGTCTTTAATGTACATATTCTGCGCTGCCCGACTCAATTAGTTTCATGCTACTAATTCAGGTGTCCCAGTACTATTACCATTTCATATTTACTCATTGCTGGCGAGCCGCGAGGCGAGCCAGTATATAATCGCATATAATCGGGTATATGATGGCCTTAATACATGGCTTAGATTCTAATCAATTGCTACTATATTCGCTCTACAGTTAGTGTCCCTCGCAGCCGTTTCCTTAGACTTGCTACAAGTCGACCTCTTTTCAGTTGTCTTTTCCTCTGAGAACGAGCGCGAAGCGCGAGCGACGAAGTCGCGAGAGGACGACTTGTTTCACTTGTGAGGTTTGAATCTAATTAAATATTCTGGCGCGAAAGTTGATTGACATATGTGATATGCACGTGCGCGTCCGTTGCCCGGGAAGCTATATTTACAGCCATTACAAACAGTCATGTCTCAATGGACTGGAAGCAGCTGGATCAACTCCCACAAAATCGTTTTGTAGAGTTGCACTGACACCAAAATCAAAGGGATCTATTTGTTTGCAATGTGGTTACTACCATTTGCAAGCTACCGTAAAGCGTGAACCTTTTTCCGCGTTCGTTTATGTTTGAAACTAGACGTCTGGCGTCCCAAACCTTTGCAATTCGTCGGCAAACTAATTATTTTCAACCTTGATGTTGAAAACCTTTGATATGTCTTCTACCGACGTGCAACTCAGATTATGCCAAGAGACAGTTGTTGTCTTGCATCTCTCATAATTCTGAGCGTCCAAAACTTGAACTTGAACCGACATTTATATGATTTAGCGCGTAGCGCGAAGGAAAATCTAGCTGAAAAGTTTCCAAACCTGAATCCCACTCATTGAAACGTGAAGGCGGGACATGTCAAAGGTTATCACAATCGCGGTTAAATTGCAAAGGTTTGTGCCGCCAGACGTCTAGCTTTCAAACATAAACGAACACGGAAAAAGGTTCACGCAGGAGCGCTTAACGGTAGCATGTAGACAAGAGGAGAAAGTTATTTGACGGCTCTAATTAAAGAACCTCGACAGAGTTCTTGAAATTTCCTGTGAACTCTGCCCAACTGGATCTGGGTTTTCATACTTATCGAACGTTATTTGCCGTTCTTGTTCGGAAAAGAATGTGACCTTATTGAAGAAAGTCGATAAAATAACTGAAAGTTTCAAGGCAGCTCAAGAAATAATTAGAAAACTGAGAGGAAAAACAGTCGTCTAGTGGTCATGACGTCATGGCTAAATGCCCTATTTCTATTGGACAGCTTTGCTTACGTCACCGGTGTAAAAATCCACCAGTGAATTGGGCGCGAAACAGGTAGCAAAAGTCCCTTAAACCAGAGAAGTGAAAAAAAGTGAAAATCAACCAGAGAAGTGAAAATCTCGTTTTAAGAGAAGCGAATGTGGGAAATGAAAATCTCGTTTTAACTAGGGACTTTGAGAAAGTCTACCGTTTCCTTTGTCGTCACGCAACGTTCCCTCCACACTACTCAACAGCATGTCACTTTCAATTTGAAACTACTAGTTCATACATTTACTCATTCTTACACTGTATGTGATATTCATATTATTATAAGGAGTACAAATAAAGTTTTTGTTGTTATAATTTTTTTTTAAAGTTAATGGCTGCAATTTTTCACCAATTCCTAACAGTAAATGTTATTTAAGTCATCTTATTTTACATCTGTGCCAGGCCACCTAGCTACGTAGATATTGGAGCTACATTACGGCTGGTCAGTTACTAATTTTCTGATTGGCTTATTACCATTGGAAATGAGAGGACATACCATGGGGTCTTAGACTACCTCTGACAACGAAATTACCTCAGTCTTGAATGTCGCTGCTACATTGTAGGTGTCCTTCCCCTCAGACTCATTGCCATCTTTGTAATCGGGTCAACAACAAACAACCCAAAAAAATAATTAGAAGGCAAACGTGCATCTGCTCTATGTTCTGCCGCCTCGTGCGAGCGAAGATTGGCAATAATATATTTTACATATAATGGTCGCCTTTGTTCGCAAATGCGGGCCTATTTTTGGGAAATTTGGTATACAAGCAATGTGTATGATTTTACGAAGATGTAATTCATAATTTCGTCTGTTTTATCAGGTTATATAATGTCCAAGGTTGGTTGTATTGCACTTACTAAAGTCCAGGCTCGACAAATGAGTCAAGATCCAAAACAAGATGTCCTCATAAACTGTGTAAGTATATACATATATACAATACTATTATTGTACATTTGTAGAACAAATTTGAAAAACGCTTAGTCACCGAGGAACGAACCATCTTAGTTCATTGTTAAGGAAGGTTATCTAAACAAAATACGGAATGTCTACAATGAGCTCAATCACAACCATTGTTAACCAAAACATTGTTGATCATAATTCCCCTGGTAAAACAATACTCTGAGTATTGTTTTACGTGCACGTGCGTACACTTTGAGACGAAAATACCAGAGGTTCTACTGCCTCCCTTCGCGAAAGTTTGGGCGCGAAGCTCCTCCATCAAAACGTTCTCGTTGCTTCGCGCCCATTATGAGTTTAGTCTTGAAATCATAGACGGTAACAAACTACATATTTTTTTGGTAGCACTCGAACCGTAGACCTCTCGAATTCTCTGTCACTTCCCTTTCCCGCCTGTTCTATTGCAGCAATCGTTGGAAATGTTTGAACAAACTTACAACGAAAATTCTTGCGATGAAACGTTAACAATGGCCTTTTCAAACATGTTATATATCATGCCAGGGTCTATATATAATGTATGGGTTTATTCAATAAGACACTGGATGTTCGGGGTAATTCAGCTGGATGGATGACCGCGGAATATCAAAGATATAACCGACCTAATTGTTTAGTTCCCCCTTTTTAACTCGTGGTTGCGCGTCAGCGCAGGAACGCGTTCAGTATTAGAGTAGTGGATATTTATCACTGGATCGATAATGCGAAAACAATGAAAAGTGCCTCGCCGGAACGAGGGTATTTAGTCGGACTAGCGTGTTAACAATGTACAGGTAAGATAGCACGAATATAGCTATTACAATAAACGGCGGAAATCAGGCATTCCCATTTCAGTAAACAACATCCTCAAAAGATAATGAGAATTAGAAACTTACAAGGAACGTTACTTAGCGACTTTGCCCCAAACCGAACGCTGATGGCAGATCGCTGTTCAACTTACCGAAAGCTGCTGCATGGTTCGCACGGGCCTTGAAAAGTCCTCAAACTCATTAATAATTCATGATCTGATTGGCCAACCACAATCTCTAATCTGGTCAGGTGGATGAGTTTGGAAACCCAATTAAACACCAGTGGAAAATCACTAGTGTTAGAACAGATGTTCATCACTAGTGATATCTACCTGTTATCTAACTGTTCTTTTAACTACTTTTAAGAGGTTTCAATAAATTGTTTATCTATACATTTTATTTTCAAGTGTTTATGAAATATCACATACATGTATACCTTATCCAGTGTTGTCCTGGATGGGTGCGCACAGACATGGCAGGCCCAAAAGCAACACTAACTCCAGATCAAGGTACGTGACTCGTATCTGTGATCTCACTCCCCTTTCCCCAATCACATTGTGTTGAATTCGATGAACCTGGCGTAAGATATGGCTACAAGCAAGTTGGTATATACAAAAGAAAATAGCAAAAATATTCTCCATTTCATCTAGCACCAAACACGGATTACCTGCTATAGAAATTCAGAAGTTACAGCGTATTCAAAATTCGGCAGGAAGGCTAGTTGCTAGAATCAAACTTACTGAGCACATCTCTCCCGTCTTGCGTAGGCTGCATTGGCTACCAGTTAAAGAGCGTGTATCTCTTTTAAAGTTTTATTACTTACGTATAAAACCATACATGGTTGCGCACCTATAACTATTAAGTAAACTTGTAATGCCTTATATACACAGACGTATCTGCGCTCAGCTGTAAAGGGCCTACTTACAGTTCCTCGATCTACGTCTTGTACATACGAGGATCGCGCATTTTCTATTGCTGTGCCTAAGCTCTGGAACGCGCTGCCATGTAATATTAGAAACACCCAATCTGTCTCCCAGTTTAAATCTCTCCTTAAGACGTATGTATTTAAGTAACAGTCCGCGCAAGAGGTAGGCACAATTCTATTGTTCAGATGCAATTTGCTTTCCCCACTTTAGTATTTTCTGTTTTTCGTACTGACAACTCATCAACCCTTAAATCAGAAATTTCTGAAATTATATCCACTAAAAATGCATTTTAAAGGAGAGTTCTTTTGTGTGAAAACGTTTTGTCCAATCAGAAGAATGCAAAACAATAACCAAGAGAACGTTCAATTTAAAAATGTTCCCCATATTGAAAGTTCGTCATATTGAAAGTTATGAGAGTTTTCACTAGATGCAATTCAAATCTGTTTACAAAATGAGAAATTTTTTTCTTCTTCTTCAATTTTAGATAGATTTTAATGTCTAAGCCAATGAGGTGGAAGATTGAAACAATACCACAATTAGCACCTTTTACATTCCATGCATAACATAAGCCTACCTCTTGCGCGGACCATTACTTGATCTTTAGTTTTATACGTATACATAGTTTGATACATATGCACATACATATACGCTGTTTCTTTTTAAGACGTAGATAGTATTTTAGTATGTACATATTGTATTATAATTTTATATTGTAGTTTCTACGATTGTAAGCGCATTAAGGCTGGTCGAGATGCGCACTAAGAACTGTAATTATTATAAAAACTAGTCTTTATCATATACATGAAACGTTGAACTCCCTACCCCCTCCCCCTCTTAATAATAGCATTTGTTCATTCAATAGGTGCTGAAACACCAGTGTTGTTGTCATTCCTTCCCGAAGGATGTGGACACATGGGAGATTTCTTCAGAAACATGATAGCGGTTGAGTGGTAAAAACAGAATGTAACCAAACAGTGTGGAAACGAATCGGGCATTGAAGTGCCTATAACCCTTTTTGTACTTTTTATAGCTTATGAACCTCCGAAAAGTTTTCAGTACTTCTGTGAAGAAAGTTTTGCTTTACAGTGAATACTTTGTTCTACGCTTGTTTTAAGTCATTTACCTGACCCATGACCAGGTAAAAGCCTGGGTCGATTCCTGTATAGACGTCATCTTGACGTCATATAATTAATTCGGCTTTGCAATCATTTGAAGAAATACTAAAATGACTTTTTTCCTTACTAACAACTCACAAACTGTGTATATTTTCTATGCATCGATGTTGCTGTGATTGAAAGGCGCCATGGAGAATAATGCATTAACGAGATGACGTCTACGCAGGTATCGACCCAGGCTTTTATTTACGCGGTCACGGGTCAGGAAAGGTCAAATTTACACGATGTCAAACAAGCCAAGCTGTAAACCAAAACCAAAACTTTCTTCACAGAAGTAGACAAAACATACTTTGTAGTTACAGTTGAATGATTTAGAAATATAATAAATTAATTTACTGAACAGTTTTTAAAGCCAAATAGCAAAGGCATACAATGTTGCAGAACGACGATACCGACGACTCTGAAGTTCAGATATGTGGAAATTGGAGGTCGCTAAAGTCAAATTATTTGGGTATAAAAACAAAAAGAGAAACAGCACCACAATACTTCCTTGACTAGATCCTGTACCTAAATAATTTTAAAGTGCCCATGAACCATATTTTTTTATTTTAGATATCAATTCTAAATCAAGTGAATAGTAGAATGGTAAAATTTGTTTCGCTTTGAATGCTGTGCCGCTGAGTAAAGGAGGTTTTAATATCCAAAATGCTAATTACATGACGTCAGGGGAGGTATTTGCAATCATTTCTTAGTGGTTGTGAATGGGCGTTTCTGCTGATACAGGAAAACAAATTGCTAACATCATTTTATTTGAACCATTATAACACTGATAATTTGAAAATTTTGTTTAAAGGGATACCCGAGTGAAAAACACATTGGGGCTCAAAAGAATCTTCAACATGTTCTTTGTTCAGAAAATGTATTAAAATTTGATCAAACGTTTTTAGTATTAAGAACGAGCACCTCAAAGTTGGCCCCGCGAAGACATGGGCGCCGCCATCTTTGTTTGCATTTACGGAAGTGACGTCACTTCGTCCCACCAGCGTATCGCGGCTACTTGTCTTTGTATGATTTTCACACGCTCGGAATTAAAGTGGATATATTTTCATCGAGATTGCAGAGGAATTCTTACAGAAACCGGAATTATGATGAAGACGACATTATGAGAAAAGTTCAGAAGACTGGGAGGAGGAAGAAAAGCATTGGGAAGGCGAGAAATTATCAGACGAACAACAAGGTCTCGTAACTGCCATTTAATAACAGCAAAACAACATGGCTTAAAAGACTCGAGTGACTTCTGAATAAGTATAAGAACTACAATGTATGTGAGGTACAGTTAAGGCGTTTATCATCCTAAAAACACCTAATAAGTGAGAGAGTGAGAACGCTGGTGGGACGAAGTGACGTCACTTCCGTAAATGCAAACAAAGATGGCGGCGCCCATGTCTTCGTGGGGCCAACTTTGAGGTGCTCGTTCTTAATACTAAAAACCTTTGATCAAATTTTAATACATTTTCTGAACAAAGAACATGTTGAAGATTCTTTTGAGCCCCAATGTGTTTTTCACTCGGGTATCCCTTTAAGTAATGGTCCAGATAAGAACTGTAGTGCTCTACGGCAAGGAATGTTAAAAGGTGTTAATTTTCGAAATTTAGTTTGGATTAGATATACCACTTAAGGCATATTCAAGCAAAATCGTATGTGGGGGAGGCTCATTGCCGCAGAACAATGGATTCTACTACAGTTCTTATCTGGACCATTACTTAATTGTAACAACATGTTTTGTATAACAATTGATGCCTCCCTTGACGTCATGTAATTAGCATTTAGGAAATTAAAACCTCTAAGTAACATTGGTACAACATTCAAACCAGTATATATTGATACCATACTACTATTCACTTGATGTAGAATTGATATCTAAAATAAATAATTATTGTTCATAGGCACTTTAAATGAACATTATGAACATTCAAGGAAAAGCATTAAAAGTTCTCATGTTCTCATTCAGGAGAAGATGCAATAAATTAGTGAGTAATAAATACTGCATTACGGTGTAAGTCCCTAATCGTACGTAACAAATCTGCTGATTTCCATGTTTGATACGCTGTGACACTGACACTTAACTTGCCAATAAGGTTGTATAAATCATGCATTAAATGTACTTGTATTTCTATAATTACTGTAAATCCGTGTAAAGGCGCTGTGTTACAATCGTTTCGAGACGGCATTGCACCGTCTAACACCGCTTCAACAACTTGTCTCGCAATTTGTTCCTTTTGGCGACCCCGAGTGCATGCGCATCGTTCATACAAAACAAAGTCATAGAAGAGTACGAGTGATTGGCTGAATTTAGAAGAACGAAGGTGCAAAATTAGGAGACAAAGATAAGAAACACGAGTCTTTTAGTGTATAAGAGTAAGTTGAAGGTATCAATACTTGGCATCAAAACGGAGGCTCTAACCAGTTCGCCGCTTCTAATAAAATTTAAATCATTGCGAGTTGCATGAAACGCGTTGCACCCCCATGTTACGCCAGTTACCATTGCGAGACAAGTTGAATGAAAGTGTAATTCCGATTTTCGAGAAACTTTCAACGTCGAAAAATAAACATGTTGCAACTAATAATTGTGTTGATTTTCTTAGTGCCAATGACATGAAAAAATCGATCCATTTTTATTTCATTTTATTAAATTATAGGCTTCCCTTGGCCATTTTGTGCAATGATAAATCAACTTGCAGAGCGCGAACATAATTTTATTTCGTATCGAAGTCAGGCATAATTGCCAAAATTAGGCGACAAGTTTTATGCCGTTCAAGATATGCTAATCACATGCGTAACGTCACTAGGTCCTACCTTTATATTTACAAAAGTAAAAATATGGCTGACTACAAGGTTTCTATTAGAACAATTATGGCCATCGTCAAGGTTTCTCAAAGTATTACATATTTAAATTGAAAACTGGCCAAAAATGTTGTAGTATTTATGGAGATGAATATAAATGCGCAGACTTAGTGACGTCACGCATGTGATTACCATATCTTTAACAGCAGAAAATGTGTCGCCTGATTTTGGCAATTCCGCCTGAATTCGATACGGAAAAAAAATTTGTTCGCGCTCTCCAAATTGATTCTTAATTGCACAACATGAATAAGAGAAGCCTAGAATTTAATAAAATAAAATAAAAACGGGATCGAATTTTTCATTTCATTGGCACTTTAAAGGAAAACCCCCACAATCCTACCATGTGCGCATGACGTCACATACTACAATACAAGTACCAGAATTCTTTGCGCTGCTTCTTTTGCACTAATTTAGACCATTGTTTTAGGAAAACGATTCTGGAAGTGACGTCATAATGCATACGGTCTATTACTGTAATATTGTAAAGAACTTGGATTTGGGCGTAGCCAGAGGGAAACAAAATCGCTCAGTCATCGAGTAACTAAGAAATGAGCTTGATCATAATTATTACGTGAATGTCAGCCGAGCCCTTATTGCCTGACGCGGCCCAGTTATAATAAACTCGTGTATTAACGCTTTTCGGTCTCGAAGAACGATTCCAATAGCTCTTTCTTGTTCACCTTACCCATTGTATTACGGGGTAATTCATCTACGACCTTTAGGATCGCTGGGGCGTGGTAAGGAATCATACGGTCTGATGCCCATCGCCGGAGCTCCTCTAATGCGAGGTTCTGGTGAAAAATACATTTGAACAAGAAAAGTGATCTTTTATAATTTAGGGATGACATTCATGTGTTAAGTATTTTTAAACAAAAAGCTACTAATGATTTTTAGGGAACATAGCCTCTTTCCCAAACTTATTATTATCATAAATTGTTATTTCTCATCAAATTTACAGGGCAGAACTAACTTACAGTTTTGGGGCGGCCTTCACCTCCTTGGAACCTGGACTATTACTGGCTATTCAAACAATGCCTAACCCTGAAACAATACAAACCCTAAAACAATGGCATTCTTTGTCAGTGCAATAAAATGCAAGGTTTTGAGAGGTGAAGACCTGACAATTTTAACAATGCTATAAGTAAACAGTCGCCTAATTTACAATATGTATTTATACTAATCTAAAACTTGTGAATATTATTAAATTAACAGAACTAAATGACATGGTTATAAAATAGAGCGATGATTACAGGCCAAGACTCAATCAATCTTTATTTAGACACTGTTGGAGGGGGGAGGGGGGAGGGGGGAGAAAGGGGAGTTCGCTCGAACGCCCTTTTATCCCCTGGTTTCGCTCCAGCAAGAGTAAGCTTACCTTCCCTTTGTTGAGGGACACTACAGCTGCTACTTTCTCTCCCCACACGGGATCAGAGACTCCTAATACGCCACAGTCACGTATGTAGGGATGGGCAAGGAGTTCACGTTCTACTTCTAAGGCGCTGTAAAAGGAAGTGGCACTGAACTGTGAATTAGATTATATATGGGATAATACGTTATTCTAATATCGAAACACCTAACTGATACTGCCCAATAAATATAGTGTTCAATTGTCATAATGATTCAGTTATAGTCCACAATACAAATTATAATTGAACGCCTTCGAGCGAGAACGTTGTATAGCACATGTAACTTGTCGTTGTATCAGTCCTTTCAGCGCGATGAAGAGGAACTGAAACTCGATAAAATAATTTAAGTGTTCATTTTGTACCATTAAATCTTCCGAAATCCGCTCTGCGCATCTCATGACGGTGCCCCTTCACTCGTACCTTATTTTGTAGCCTCCACTTTTTATGATATCCCAAGACCTTCCCAGGATATGGTACGTTCCGTTCTTGAAGGCTGCAAAAAAATAACCTCTCCATTATAAACACACAAGGTCAAGTGAATTTTAACTTCGAGATCCTCATTGACTACACCGCGGCAAAACGTTATGCTCCGCTGGCCGAAAGAATGAAGGATGTGGGGTTCAAATACAAGCTTCCGAAGGCTTATGCTTATATGCATTTCTAATTAATATATTTAAAGGATATAGACCAACCGTCATGCTTTGCGCGCTATAGCCGCCATTTTCTCTTTTGCACGAGGTTTTGAAAATCGTTACAATCCTGTTGTTTTGTGTTGCAGTTTCAATTTGAATCTGTTTATGGAAAGTTCCTTTTGTCGTTTTCCTGTTTAGTTTGAAGGTTTCACGAGGTGGAAATAAACAAAACAAAGGCAGCTACGCATCACGGTGAGCCATATTCTACAATTCTTTGTAGGCTGGTGCTAAGGAACATTTGCTGCCTCGCAAAACCCAGAAAATTAAAGAGAAGAGTAAAGCGGTCCTATAGTCTGATGACATCATGAAGTGACGTCACGGTGACGTCATCAAAATCAGAAAATTCCTAAATTCTCCATGGATTGTTGAGCTACTAAGTAATGGTTTACCAAAGAACAGGAGCAAAGACAATAGGGTTTGGAAATGAGCAATTTCCAAATACGATTTTGCTTGAATATGCCTTAAGTGCTGTCTGAGATGTCCGCAGTTATAAACTAAAAATAAAGGAAACCGTGCGCTGTTGGTCATTTTTGCTGTGAAAGAAATCACCATCCAGCCAATCAGAAAGGGGGAAGACAAAATATATTTTAATCACAATTTGAGAACTTTCCCCAATAACGATTTTCCTTAAAATCAGACCACAAGTAGTCATCAAAAATTGAAACATCAAAAATTATCTAATGAAAATATATTGCCTTGCTGGTTTTCTATTGAATGCACGAGTATCAACCAATGAAAGAAGAATAGAAAATTAACACCATTTTACATTCCTTGCCTTTCAGTGCTCCTGTTCTTAGCCTTACTTAATGAATTTTACAGTTTCTCGTATTCTGATTGGCTGATTCCCATTGAAAATAAGAGAACATACCACGGCAGAATAAATGATCAGTCGCGCAAGACTGATGGCGTGATTGCGCACTAGAATCACTTTCCCCCTTGTCTTCTTGGCTCTGCTCGCTTCACTATTGTTTAGTTTGTTGTAGAAAAACAATTACGATAGTTTACCGTGGTTACGTCCTCTTATTTGCCATGTTTTTCGTGATCTCATGGTTCAACTCTTAAATGGCTTACCAACACTGTCACCTGTCATAAACCAACTATTCTCGGCGAAGGATTGTCTCGTGGCCTCAGGTTGCCTCCAGTAGCTTCATGGGGGGAAAAATAAACAGAGTGGTCACGGTGACAAGAGACTTCTATGCGTATACAGCTATGTCAAAAAGGTTGTCCTGGACAAGCGACATTCCCAGTCCGAAATGGATTGTGGCTACGACTGTCCAGCTGTGCGAAACGGATAAACTACAGTGTGATTCGAAAATCAATTCGCAGGAGACCATTAATATTCGTCTTAAAGTTTTTGACCCAAAAACAAACGAATTCACCAGACTTACAACCACAATCCATTTCGGGCTGGGAATGTCGCTTGTCGTTTGCCAGAGGCAACGCTTTTTGATATTGCTGTAATTATTTCTGCTGATGAAAATGACGTCGATAAATCTGGTTAACAGGACAACATTAACTGTTCGTATTCTCTTGGACGACGATTCTTAAATTTCCTGACACGAGTTTTCCGAGCTAGGCATGTTAGACTGCGAACAACTCCTTTATTTTTCTTGGTTATTATCCGTGTTATGATCGCTAATACGAGTTTTCAATAATTTTGACCGCGTGAGGAATACTGAGGACAGGTCTAAAACGAACCACTGGGTAACCCCCGATTCCCTACGTAAATGAAATTTGACTCGTGCTCAATCTGCGCTCGGCCATGAAAAGGAAAATATATAGCGATCAAAGCACGGCTAGTGACTAACAAAAACACGGCAAGTGACTAACAAAAACACGGCTAGTGACTAACAAAAACACAGCTAGTGACTAACAAAAACACGGCTAGTGACTAACAAAAACCGGCTAGTGATTAACAAAAACACGGCTAGTGACTAACAAAAACACGGCTAGTGACTAACAAAAACACGGTTAGTAACTAACAAAAACACGGCTAGTGACTAACAAAAACACGGCTAGTGACTAACAAAAATAGAGACTTACTTGCAGTCTACAGGCCATGTGTGTGACAATACTAATTAGTCGGTTGGTAGGGGAAAAGAGTTGGTATAGTTTTATCGTCATCAGACTTCGTGTCAACATCTTACGATCGTTTTGTGAATTTATTTATCTTTTCTCTAGCTTGATGTCGGCAAACTTTTTCTTTTCTTTATCCTTTAATATTTCCCACCGGCCACATTTTTCGGACCTTTCTGTAAGACTGGAGGGCGATGAAGTAATAAGACATGCATCAGGGGGGGAGTTGTTTATGTTAATAGGTCTTTTGCAGGAAACAGTCACGTGCTGATATATCACTTCATTAATCAATGAATTACACTCGTGTTCCCATGGGAGGGCATTACTGCATGCAAACAAAACTTCCAAACGCTGTTTTAGAAAGCCGACTGTCAATCGATTGGAGGTGGAAAATAGCATGTACAAACAGGTTTTGGTAATAACACTACCGATCTCGTACAAGTGCTTTAAATGATTAAATGAAGTCAGATTGTTTTGCCATCCAGTACAACCGCGAGATTGCATTCCTGCAAAAAAGCCTATTCATTACCGAACGTTAACTGGTACCTTTTGAATACTGCCGGACCGCGGACCTGTAGTTGGCCTTGTATACTCTCAGCACTGGAGTGAGTTCGAGTACAGTTCTCATCACCTTCGACCAACACCTTCAGAGTAAAGAACAGCGCCCAGATCGAGTGATTTCATTTTTTGGGGGGGGGGTAAAAGAAAGTGGGCGGGGGGGATACAAATTGTCATTGAGTCGGTATGACCAAACTACCAAACTATAGTCTTAAACTAATTGAGAAGTAACTAGGCAGAGGACCCGCACTATACATATTAAAGTTGGCTTCTGTGGCTAATATTTATACCGTCAAAGAGATCTCCACATTAGGGAGCTTAAAGTGCCTATCACCCTTTTGCAATTTTGATAGCTTATGAACCTCCGAAACGTTTTGAGTACTTCTGTGAAGAAAGTTTTGGTTTAAAGTGAATACTTTATGTTCTACGCTTGTTTGAAATCGTGTAAATGTGACCTTTCCTGACCCATGACCGCGTAAGTAAAAGCCTGGGTCGAAACCTGGGTACACGTCATCTTGACGTCATATAATTAATTCGGCTTTGCAATCATTTGAAGAAATCCTTAACATGTTGACTAAAATGATTTTTTTCTTTACTAACAACTCAAAAACTGTGTATATTTTCTATGCATCGATGTTGTTGTGATAAAAATGCGGCATGGAGAAAAATGCATTAATGAGATGACGTCTACCCAGGTTTCGACCCAGGCTTTTACTTACGCGGTCATGGATCAGGAAAGGTCACATTTACACGATTTCAAACAAGCGTAGAACATAAAGTATTCACTTTAAACCAAAACTTTCTTCACAGAAGTACTCAAAACTTTTCGGAGGTTCATAAGCTATCAAAATTGCAAAAGGGTGATAGGCACTTTAAGCAACCAGGACGACGACGGAACGTAGAAAAGTGTTTTCCCTTAAAAATTGTAGTTTACTATTTCCTTTAGTCGCCTTCGAGTGCCTTTTATAACCATATTTTCGAAAAATGTGATCAGGACAGAGTTCCGTTCAGGCCGAACGATAAACGGTTTGATTTACTTTCTTACGTTCGCCTTCTCCTGTTTTTACGTTCTGTTTTTTAAGAGAACGGTCAAAATGTAGGTGACTGCATGCATTTATTGTATTTTGTAATTAAGACTATTGCACGACGGTGAACTGTGTCATAGCCCACAAAAAATCGAACTTGATTTAACGCCACGAAAATATAAACCTTTTTCAATTAGGTATATTTGCGGAAGGTCGCTACACGAAAAAGTCGGGGTAAACCCGATCTTGATATTTATCCACGTGCGCTACTTTCACGCAAGTTTGTTTTGATGGAAAGTCCCGCTCTATCCTAGTGTTAGTAAGTACAACATTTGACTTTCCCACCCTTCCCTCCGATCTGTAATTCGGCTCCCACTTTTTGGGAGCCACGTGACCAGCCCCAACTCCTGAGAACGAGGTTGGCAAGTAAGCAAGTAATAACTAAATTGCTGAAGCTAAAATAAAATAAGGCAAGAAAAAGTAGTTGCTGCGTTATGCCTGTCAATAGCCGTGTTTTAGAACCGTTAACAAAACTCTTTAGTGTATTTTAGACTTTCAAGATTTCGATTTGTGAAGCATCACATGTCGCAGAGCTGTTCACTTGACGAAGGCTGATTGACAACTGAAGGTGTCTTCAACATGGGGCCAATAGTCCAGTTTCGTATTCGAAAATTACCGCTGAATGCAATGAATGCAGACGCATGTACGCAGGGTTAGCCTCATTCTGAAGTTAAACATTCATAAATACCAGGGGGAAGGTGCAAAACGCGAAACTATAACAATACGCAGAGTTGTGAATAGCCCACCTCGCTGGCATTTATGAATGTTTAACTTCAGAATGAGGCTAACCCTGCGTACATGCGTCTGTATTCATTGCATTCAGCGGTAATTTTCGAATAAGGCGAAACTGGACTATTCAGTAAAACTTTGACACGTGTACTTTACAAGTCTGGTCGTTGTTTATTCGCCAAAAAACATTGACCAGATTTGTACAATACGCGTGTAAAAGTTTTATTGTGTTGGTCCCAGGTTGAGGCTCTTTTATAGTGCGAGTCTTTATAAGTCCATTCTTCTTTCACCTTCATTCAACAAGATTAAAATGTTCAACATTAATTAAACATGAACGGATTAATTAAACATGAACCGCATCATCAGCGATGTCCCACCTGTTCAGCCCCTTCATCATCTTTGGCTGTGATACGCACTTGTACCCCCGGGAGAGGCATACCAACACTACTCTGTTGAAAACGAGGTTAAAATAATCACAATACGTACCGTAAGCATTCGATTAACCGGCCCTCCTTCCAATAAGCGGCCCTCCTTCAATAAGCGCCCCCTTTGAATGTACTTTTTAGTAAGTGCCCCTATTCCAATTACCGCCCCCCTCCCCCTTCGTATTCTAATAAGCACCAGGGCTATTCTAAGAAATGCCCAGTTTGTCGTGTTGTATTTCCCACGCCAAACTGACAGAAACTAGTCTCATTCTTATTAGAAAAATAAAACAAGTGCCCCTTCGCCAAGTCCAAAACTTAAAATAGCGCCCCGGGTGCTGTTCGAAATTTACGGTATACTGGAAAGCTAACGACGCTACCAAGGCTACTACTGAATGTATGGCAGCCCTGCTTATCATAAGACCCGTATGGCCCCCGCGCACGCTTTCCTTTCAAATTTACAAATGTCACGTGATGGGGGCCGTACGTGGAAAACGCCGTGCGGCCCTGCTCGATATTTAGGGTGCGTTCGATGAACCGTATTCCGCAATGGAACACACAGAAGTATCACGATTCACTGATCACTTTGTTTACTTTTGAGACGCCAATATAACATGGTATTGCGTCTCAGAATACCAGCCTCTGATTGGCTCTTGAGCGAGCCCTTGCAGTTACATGGGTTCCAGGTCAAGGTCAAAAGTCGTTTGTTCAACAGCAAGATTTCTACAATTTCACCTTCAAAACACTGTAAATTACAAGATAAGCATTATTCAATCCTAAAGGTAAGGTTGGCATTGTAGTTTCCGTCAGAAATCTAACACTCTTATTCGCTAAAAGTACAATTTTCATAATTTTTGAAGAGATTTCAAAACACGTCGCGAAAGTTTTCGCCACTCAAGCCGTGAAACCGTTGCCATAGATATACTAGGCGCCTTTTGAGAATTGAAATTACGATCAGAATAAGTTTGGTGCTTCATTCTCTTCTTTCTTTTAACAATTCCCGACTTAACTGTTGAATCGCGATACAAAACTAATTGAGATTTTGAAACGCGATACCGAATTATATTGCCGGCGTTGGAAGAAAATATATTCTTCGTATTGGGCTTCGTATTTCTCCCAACTGGCCGGCAATATAATTCGGTATCGCGTCTCAAAATCTCAATTAGTTTATATTATCACTACAAATCGCTTGTATTGGGATTTTTTAGTTACTGGAATACTAAATGTATCCTGAATATCACATTTCAGCAAACGTTAATAGCTTATAGTGCAAAATGTGCCTGGACCAGTGATTTCCAGAGACTATTCCATCTATTCTTATTCCGGAATACGGTCAATCGAACGCGCCGTTAGATTGTTTTGCCATTATTACATCAAACTAAATGGTCATATGATAATAGGTACTTATTGACTGAGGGCCGGACAAGTACCGAGCACACACAAATTGACCGAGACAAAAATATTTTCCCGGCGTCCGTCCCGACCTTACTCGGTCAATACGTTTTTTTACTAGACCTATTTAACGCTTTACTTGGCTTTGTAACTTGGTATAAATGTTCTTTGTGTGGGAAACAACACTCCTACATGGGTTAGACAATCTACCGTACGGAAAAAGATGGCGGCTCTACATTTGACCACAATTCTTTGCGAACCTAACACGGTCAAAATAACACGTAGAAATCCTATGTTTTCTTCACTGACAGTGTATTAAAGTGCATATAAGCCCTGGCTAATTATATTTCTTATGAAGAGACTAGAGGCCATAGACGAAGGATTCCGGACTAAAAAAATTGTCATGGTGTGTTGTCCAAAAACGTGTCAAAGGTTGCCTGTGGACGAAAATCAAGCGCGCTAGAGCGCTTTACAAAATTGGCACTGGGTCTAGTTTGACGTCATCAACAGAACACGCTCGATGCGCCATTGCATGAAAGGCCTTGCCGAATAAGGCTCTCCGAAACGTTCAGCGCGACATTACCATCTTTCTCCGTTATCTATTCAATTATTTTGCAAATAAGCCAACGTTTTAAACCCGCGAAGAGACTATTTCTGTTGATGACGTCACGTTTTATTCTCGTCCCAGTCCCCGAAGGTGCGCGGAAATTATTCTACATTTGGATGTTTAGTCGCTAAAAAAATTATGAAAAATTTCGGAATTTTTCCTCTACCTTTTAAAGTATAAGCTTTCAAAAAAAAGCATAATTGGCCAGGGCTTATATAGAGATTACTTAATGGGAAGTGCTGGCGTATGGTATTTACGCACGAGTTTGTTTTCACAAAACGAACGAGCGAGGTACGAGCGAGTGAGTTTTGTGAAAACGAACAAGTGTGTAAATACCACTTTCCATCTTGTAATTTGTTTATTATATACATACTGAGATTTTTCTCCAATATCAAACAGGTTTTATTTAGGTTTTGTCATTGAACACGTACATTTGTAGCTTTCAATTTTTTGTTTTGCATTTCGTATCCGACTCGACGTAGACTAAAATTTATGCTCGATACAATCAAAATGGAAAGAAAATCTTACTTTCTAAACTGATATCAGCCTTGAAATAGTTTTCAACATCAATATGAAACTGTCTTTGATTCAACAAATAAAGTTTACAAGTTTACATCGTCAATAGATTTATTTATAGTATACCTGCTTTTGTCCGTTTGCTACGAGTTTCCAGACATCTCCACGGCTTGTAGGTTTTCTCTGCTCACAGAATATTTACGATTTTTCAAATGTCGATGGTCTATGGAAGTTGAAATCACTCCACGAAGGATTGAAAGCTCGTAATCTTCGCCGTATTTTCTTTTGACACTAAGAATGATTTCACATAGATTATCTCAATATATGTTGAGTTCTTTCGGTAGAATTTCGCTTCTTCTTTGTCTCTTTAGTCGCTTGACGTCTGTTTCTCTAAGTTTTTGCTCTTGCCATTTTGTTTTCTTGGTCGATAATATATTTTTTCAACTGCTCGCTTTTTAGTAATTATAAACAGCTGAAATTTGATCAGTAAAATATTTTGCCTAGTATCTTAAGGTTACAATTGATGAATTTCTTTATGGCAATTATTTAATTGACATCAGATTCTCATACACTCAGACACTGTAGTTTCCATCATGTTGGTCCTGATTACCCATGATGCATCATTTTCTTGAAAGGCTTATTGGTAACAGCACCTGTTCTGGCTTGTTTTAAGATTTCAAACCTCTCCACCGCGATTTTATGACGGATTTAAAGTTTTTCACACACACAGGAATGTGGGAAAAAGTACAAGCCGTCATGGTTTTCGTTACGGTGGATTGTACCTCTGCCATTTAACCAGTGGACGTTATTTCCTTGTGAAAGTTTGTGATTCATGAAGACATGAGGACCGAGTAAACTCAACCCGGCCGAAACTCGTAAGACGTAAGTAAACTTTGTTTGTGGAGGCTTATACACCCCATTCCAATATGGCGGATACACGGCCGGAGCGTTGGGGCGGGACACGAAAACGAGGGTAGTTAGGCGGAAGTCGATGTCAAAAAGGTCATGAGGCGGGAATTTCGCGCAAGTTTTGAAGCGAGTTTGTTTTTCCGAGAGGGTTGGAATAAGTAGATTTTATCCCCAGAGAGTTAGAAAATATGGCGGATATTCAGACTATCATTTTCACTGAGGGATATATTATTCAGTGAAAACGATATCCTGAATATACACCATATTTTCTAACTCTCTGGGGATAAAATCTACTTATTCCAACCCTCTCGAAAAAACAAACTCGCTTCAAAACTTGCGCGAAATTCCCGCCTCATGACCTTCTTGACATCGACTTCCGCCTAACTACCCTCGTTTTCGTGTCCCGCCTCAACGCTCCGGCCGTGTATCCGCCATATTGGAATGGGGTGTATAGAATTATTAAAAAAAGCTTCAAGTTTGGCCATACTTATTTAGTTGCTTCTTTGGTAGGTTTTGGAAAAGCATTTTCTTTCATATTATTTATTTCTTCGTGAGAAATATCGGTAAATATGCGAGTGGCCATTTTGGTAAATGCCTTGTAAATTGTTATATTCACCTCCAGGCGCTCTGCAGGTGAATATAGCGACATATGACGTAATTCTCGACCAATCAGAGCACGGGAATCTCTATATTCACTGATGAAATTATACTAAACATGTATATAAATACAAGATAACTTTAATGAGACAGTGACGAAGAGGTAACCGGCGATAGAGGCCTTGAAGCGAAAATTATAGGCACATGACTTCCGGAAGAGCTCGAAGAAATATCGACTGAACAATGAGACATATACGACGTATAATATCCAGCTGAACGGAGATCAGGGCGCGCAAAGCATTAATGGACAAAACGACCAGCCCATCGTACGGCTGATAAGTCGGCAAACTTGTGGTTTAACTTATAAAGAATTGAATAAATATGAGCGTCTTAAGGTGGCTCGCCTGGATTTTCCAGGGACGCACCATACCCACTTTGAACGGCTGATACTCCACTGTCAGAGCACGGTCGGGCTAGCCACTTCACCCATTTACTAGAAATAGAATAAACTTTCCAAAAATGTAGGCTTGTTTGACATCGGTGTTACCATAGCAACACAGCGTCGACGTCATGTGTTTTACATATCATCAATTTTCTCGAAATCTAGACCTAAACTTTTAAAACGACCTAGTGTGCCTTGTAGTCTAAATGTAGGCCTTCAAGACTGCAAAGTGTGAAAAAATTGTATGAGACCGTTTTCGGATAAAATTGGGTTGAATATTTTCATTCAAAAAATAAACAATTCGCCTTACTTCCTGTTTAGTCGTCGAGAACTGTGTTTTCCGGACCGATTCAAGCGATGTTTTTAGCATATTTCATACCTGTGGCATAGGACTACATTGTACTTCCCATGAAAATGTCATTCCATTTGCTTTATTCGATTTCGGTTTATGGAATCATAAGTAATGTCATAAATATGCTCATTTTACTCAAAATAGTAACGTATTTGCTAAGGAAACTGTAATTCGAAAACTAGTCGATAAAAATTTGTTTAAATCTTTTCACCTGAAATTCAACATGTACTCTCTGTAAATTTCAAGTGCATTGAATCATTTTAAGGGCGCAAAATAAAAACAAAAACATAGGGAACTTTTACGTTCATCCACGCAAGCTTCATTGCTGTATCATTTTGTTTATAGCTTGTGCCTTTCCGAAATTTCTCTTTTGTCTAGATTCTACATACTTGTGTGCTTTTGAACTAACAAGTTTGCCATGCACGCTTGCTACGCTTCGCTACTGCCAGAACGCTCGTGCAAATTCTGTTCTTAGTACAATGACATGTAAATTAGCTAAACCATTAAGCTTGGTAGTGCGGGATGATAATGTTGAATAAGTGTGTTTTTAATAACCAGATCGGGAAAAGTGCCCGTGACGTCTAGACCACATTTTCTAAATATCAATTAAAAACGAGATTTTGTATTAGTGATATTATAAAACCTTTTGTAAATAAATATTATAAGTTATATATTATAGGAACCAATGGATCTCTGGTTGGCACATTAATGACAATGGATGACGACACACGAAACATCGCTATAACAGCGTTACAACTAGCAGCGTGACTATTGTACTAAGAACAGAATTTGCACGAGCGTTCCGGCAGTAGCAAATCGTGCATGGTAAACTTGTTAGTTCAAAAGCACACAAGTATGTAGAATCTAGACAAAAGAGAAATTTCAGAAAGACGCAAGCTATAAACAAAATGATACAGCAATGAAGCTTGCGTAGATGAATGTAAAAGTTCCCTATGTTTTTGTTTTTATTTCGCGCCCTTAAAATGATTCAATGCTCTTGAAATTTACAGGGACAGGGTAGTACATGTTGAATTTCAGGTGAAAAGATAAAAAAAAAAATTATCGACTAGTTTTCGAATTACAGCTTCCTTAGCAAATACGTTACTATTTTGAGTAAAATGAGCATATTTATGACATTACTTATGATTCCGTAAACCAAAATCGAATAAAGCAAATGGAATGACATTTTCATGGGAAGTAGTCCTATGTCACAGGTATGAAATATGCTAAAAACATCGCTTGAATCGGTCCGGAAAACACAGTTCTCGACTACTAAACAGGAAGTAAGGCCAATTGTTTATTTTTTTAATGAAAATAATCAACCCATTTTTTTTCGATAACGCTCTCATACAATTTTTTTAAACTTTGCAGTCTTGAAGGCCTACATTTAAACTACAAGACACACTAGGTCGTTTTAAAAGTTTAGGTCTAGATTTCGAGAAAATTGATGATATGTAAAATACATGACGTCAACGCTGTGTTACTATGGTAACACCGATGTCAAACAAACCTACATTTTTGGAAAGTTTATTCTATCTCTAGTAAATGGGTGTAGTGTCTATCGCGACCGAGCTCTGACAGTGGAGTATCAGCCGTTCAAAGTGGATATGGTGCGTCCCTGGAAAATCCAGGCGAGCCACCTTAACACAATATCTCAGCATTCAACTCAGTCTATATAACAATGACGGCAAAATGACCGTTATGCCGGAAGGTAACGAGCCCGGCCAGAGCGAGGGCCGGCCACTGAAAAGTTTTACGTGCTCTGATTGATCAGGGGAAAAAGATCTCCGTCCAGCTGGAATTCATTTGCTAACATCATAGTTAGCGAGTGAGTGAGTGAGCAACACAAATCCCACCATCCCTTTTAATAACTCGTTTCTGTGCTTGCGCGAATCCGTGTAATAATAAAACAGCACACAGCAGCTATTACATGTAGGTTAAGGTTCCTACCGGCACTCTTGGTCCATGCAGTGGATTGGAGAGTGCCATACCAATCTCAGTCATACCATAACGTTCAAGTAGAACATGACCTGAATATCAAGCGTAACAAGAGCTTTAATCTGAAGAAATCTTCCAACACACAAAAGTTGGGGTAGTGTCCCTTCAAAAACTGCACGCATGCAAGCAAGCAAGCATGCAACCAAATATACATCAATGAGAATTCATGGGACCGTCTGAAAAAGCAGGCTATACCCATGCAATCATGATGGGAAAACAGAATTCTTCCCATCAGTGATTTTGCTTGAGGATGTAAATCTGCCAGTCTTCAGAAATTACACCATGCCAATAGAGGTATATACTTCATGGTAGTGTTTCGTTCCATAGTCTCCCTGCATATAATACTGAAAAACAGAGGAAATGATTATGTAGGAGACTATATGGAACGAAACACTAACATGAAGTATATACCCCAATAGACCCTTTCAGCTTGCCTGTTTGTTGCCCCATTTCAGACCATGTGATAGTTCTCCAGATGATTCAGGGCTTTGTTTTCCAATTATAGAAATCCATACATTTCCTCTTGGGATACATAAAAACAAAAAAGCATCACTCAAGGGAAAAGTCAGGTGGTCTGAAATTGGGCAACAAACAGGCAAGCTGAAAGGGTCTATTGATGTTATTTGGGGAAAATTTTGTTGTGATAATATACATTAATATAATGTCTATATTATAAAAGGCCAATTTATCACTGTCTTGTTTTCATAAGTCAAAATGATTGACATAATCTTTCGAACTGGTCACATTGCTAATGAGTAATGCAGACATGTTTTTGCAACCAACAAGAAGCAAACTTCAAACTAAGGTAACTTCCTTCAGCCTGCCAATACCAACCACTTAACAAACAGCTTAACTACCAACCACTTGTCGACACCAATTTACCAACCACTTAGCAACCATTCCCTGATCACTTACATGTACCAACCACTTGTATTACATGTACATGGACCAACATGTTTGTCCAAAGCGAGGGGAGAGGGCGAAGGGGAAGTGTAGAATGCCAAGAGAAATTCTCATGTTATTGTTGTCCACCTTAAACCCTCCCTTCTCTTTCCCTTCCTCGTTGGCTGTTACATAGGTAACTAACTTTGTTTTACTGGTTCTTTACATTCATGGTAGCCATCCATTGCATTTCTTTACCTGTTATTTCTTGCCACTTTCTCATGACTGGCTCTGGAAGAGCAGAGGAACCACTGACCATTAGCCTGAGCCCACGTTCATATAAAATAGAAAGCTTAGATAAATGAATGACGTCTAAGGCATATGAGCTAGTCATTATTTAGTCAGAAACTAGAGTGACAGGAAAACTTCATTGTGGTTTAAAAGGTATTTGGGAGTGGACATTAATTAATTAATATTTTACAATACTATATACTGTACTGTACCTTGCTTGATTTTCTATCCTATTGATGTTAACATTATTTTGTAGATTTCAAATTGTCCTTTTCTTAATTAATTTTTCCAAATTAGGAAATTAACCATAATAGTCGTTTCGCATTCAAAAATTACCGCTGGATGCAATGACATCCCATGTCAACTCTCAATAAAACAGATAGCACTAAAGCTGTAAATTTGTAATCAGTACTGGTTTCAAACAAACTGTCAAAGCTTACGGGTAGTGATTTTAAGTTAACCTTGGGTAGTGCTTATACCCTTGCTTTGAACATTACTGGGCTCTGATCTTTTCTCTAGCTCTATGAACGACTGAAGAACCAGGATTTAATGGCAGTGCATTATCAATTGCATCAGTATTTTGGATTCAATCTAGTAGGTGACAATTTGCAGGCGGTTGTCTTTTGCTGACAGCGTGAACTTTTAATGCATGAAAATATGGCTGAACTCTGATTGGCCATCTTTTTTTACCACAAAACAAGAGGGCCTGCAATCAGAAAGCAGAATTGTATCATGCCCTAGAACCTGTCCTAGCAGGAAAAGTATTCAGCAATTATTTTCGACTGGATGAGTAGAGCAGAATAGAGCAGCTCGTATAATTACTAGGGCAGATTACTCAGTCAGGTCTCACGACCTCCTTGAGAAACTTGACTGGCCAAATTTAAATAAAAGACAACAATTCCAGTTACGGATTATGATGTTCAAGGTCTTTCACAAGATAGCACCAGACTATTTACAGGACCTATTTACACTGACCTCAGATGTGCATAGCTACATGTACAATCTTAGAGGCAGCAAATTTGACCTACAACCTCCTAAACCTTTTTTCTTTTACATAAAATACAAATTGTACAGCTGTTCATTAATACTCCCAAAGCACCAGTGACCAGCAATTTTCTCTGTGTACTCTACTTGACCAAGCCAGCTACAAGTTTTCTATAATACTTACCGTAGAAGCCTGGATTTGAAATAAATGCCCCCTACTCAATTCCCCCCCCCCCCCCCTACTTATGCCTGTGTTGGGAGAACCCTGGTCTTGTAACTAAATTAATATTCCTTCAGTCTTCACTCCACCAACTGTGAATACTCTAACTCTAGATTATTTGTGTTCCAGTATAAAATAAATGAGTAGTGGGTCATTCCACAGTAATCCATCATTGCGGAGAAGACAAATCAGAGACATATAATAATCGAGTGCAGAAAAAAAAAGGAATAGCACAACCTTTCCACTTGTGTTAGGAAGATACCCAATATGTTTACATAAAACACTGAGAGTATTCACTCTTGACGTTTATGGACAGACACACGCATCAAATCTTTGGCTGTTGCGAAGAAGACTCAGAAAACACCTGCATTTTCCCCTATAAAATCAAGTTCAAATTCCTCTGAATTTATGTGGCATCTCAAATGCCTCTTTGATTCAAGTTCAAGAGCATTTAATACTTTATCATTCAGTGCAAAAAAAAAAAATTCCTTCTTCGAATTTACTGATATCTGGTAATGATTTGTTTTGGTCCTGTTGCAGAGAACATGTTGCGGAGAAGACAAAAGTTTCTAATGTGAAATAACAACAAAACTCAGGTATTTGATGTTAAGCCACTTTAAGAAGCTGGATAAAAGATATATTTTCTACTCCTCTCAGTGCTGCTTGACATGGCTATCTCAATAAATTAAGTCTGATCACAGTAGACAAGCTCATCAAAGATGACTGACTAGATAAAATACCCACAATCCAACAGTCTACTGACTACTAGTTTCAGGCCTCCAGATGCTATAGAGGTGACATACAATTCTCTATTTTTTTTATTTTAGAAAGCCTATTCTTTACTTATTTGGAAAACAAGTAGAAAAAGCTATATCTAGATAGATAGAAGAATGCTAAATTTGAAGTATTTATATTATAGATGTCTTCTCCGCAACAAAAATGTCTTCTCCACAACAAAAACAAAAATGTGAATTTCATACAAACCTGTGGGCATCTTGATATCTTTTGTATGGGAAAATATTACACAAGCTGTAAATTAGAACTTTGGAAAGTTTGAACATTATAGGGCTTTTTACCTTCTTGCAATAAAAACTTAGGGGATCAAAATGTTGCGAAGACATTTTGATCTTGGAATGCGAAATTCTAGGTACTTATTTCGAAATACTAATTCTTAGCATATTTCTCTTATAGAACATCATAAGAACGTTAAGTCCAATTTTGGAATTCAAACTTAAAGATTTTTGTCTTCTCCACAACAGCTTTTTACCATATTTGCAGAATAATTTATAATTGATGCATAAATGCCACAGGACATTTTCATAACTCACATAAAGTAAACTTTAGACTCTTAGCTTTAACATTTTAACTAATTTCAGAACATTTAAATACTTTAAAAAACTGTTGTGTGGTTTCAAAATACTGTACGTGGAATGACCCGTCATGAACCTACCTGTATTCTAATTGGTACGTAACAGGAACTTGAATTTCTGGGTGGATGGGAAGGTCAGAATGGCACACAGCAACAAAAGCAACTGACCAACTTACCCCCTGAAGAGACCCATGCAGTGCCTTATTTCGTTCCTCAGCCAGTGGAAAATTAACCTCACTGACCAGTAAAGTACAGTAAAGTAAAGTAAAGCAACTTTATTCAATGTTGGTAACTCGTGACAGTCTGATGAGACTGATAAAACTTGAGGCAGATGTGGGACCTACAATTTTATGTTCTTATCCGAGAAGATGTGAATGCATGTCTAACCATTTGCAGTTTGAGAACAAGATTGTTTTACCAATTACATGTAAGGCAGCACCTTCTACTCAGTTATTTTAAGACCCTGAGTGTTGGTCCAGCCAGGTTTGAACCCATGACCTCCCTCTCAACTGACCGGAGCTTAAATCAATGTTTATATTACCTGATATTTTGGCACTTTTCCACGATTTTTTCTTTCTCATCAGTGTGATTGCTGGTTTTGTAGTATTCTATCAGTTTGGAATAGATTGTTGGCACAGCCATAAATAGAGACAGCTGGGGATTAGAACTGATCAAGTACTCCCACACCTTAATTATAGCAAAAAAATGTAAATGCATGAGATCAGTATACCGTTGTATCCACATTTGCTTACCAAAATTCTTCCTATCGACTCTCTACCATCTAAAATATCACTAATTTGAAAACAATAGCACACCGTCATTATATCCATGAAACAAAATAAAAAAGTATTGTTTAATTGCTGATATTTACAATGTACATGAAGTGCTCAACCTTAGCGGTAGTCCACTTAGTCCTGGACTAGTAAGAAATGCTTCTGGACTAGTAAGAAAATAGAGCCACTAGTCACAGGACTAGTAACTATTCTATTGAACGCATTTCTTCGCAAACGTTCCGAATACAATACCGAAAAGGCCGAGAAGACTGAACAAGGCTGAGGTGAGGACTGGGCACTAGTCAGCCCCAGGAGCTCCCGTGAAGGCCACTATCACCACCATCTTTGTTTTTACTTGTTCACTCGTGCATGTATCATGAAAGGCTTAGAGATCAGCAAATATTGGCATGCCGGAGTCGGGACTACCAGGAATTTTCTCTGGACTAGTAAATTTTCAGCTCTACTAGTCCCAGGACCAGTGATTAAAAAAGTTAAGGTTGAGCACTGCAATGTAGATAAAAATACCAACAATCATTCAACTGAGACATCATCAAATTTACTACATAATATAGAGCTGAAAGGTATTATTGCAACCTATAGAAAAAGAACTATTGTTAATGTGAATGAAATAAAGATTACCCTAATTATAGTTAGCTGTCGATGATACATCAAAACTGTATAGTTGAAGTTTAATTTGCCAACTATTTCACGAGATCCAACTATGTACAACAGTTCCAAGGTTTGGCAAAATTCACCAACTACATGTACTAGTACTGTTTTTTTTTCTGATGGAAGGAGTCCAAAGAATATGCTTTTAACATAAGTTGAATTGCATGTACGAATAATATTCATTTGGTGAAATTCATTTGAGAGTGAGCTTAGACTTCACTTCAGTGGTTCTCTGTTTTCGCTTGCTGTCCCCGGTCACTGTTGTGACTTCATTGACACATTTCAACTTCATGTACATGTAAATGGTTGACTTGGCAAGTCTTGAGCAAGCTTTGAAGTGTTTAGCAAAGAATACAATAATATGTCATGTTATAATTCCCAGATTGTAATGTTTATACTATCTGTCTCAATAAGACTATTACGTAACCTTATAATTACTGTATTAAACTTATTTTTATAATTTTTAGAGTACTTATTATGTAATTATACATTTGTATAATAAATTATTGTGTACACTGAGTTCAAATAAACTAAACTTCAGTTGAGCTTCTATATATATATAATTTTAAGGTTTACTTTGCAGATTAATAGTGAATAAAGGTTAATTTAACCTTGAATATGTGCTATATTGTATTCAAAATGTCGATTCCAAACATTGTTTTTGTATTGTGAGTCTTGATTTTATTTCATTGATTTTCTCTGGGGTGTTTAATATTAAGAGGCAATTAAACATGTTGTCAGGGTGTGTTTTTGGTCTCCAAATTTTATGTAGTTGTGTTCTGTATCTTTTAATATTTTGCACGTGTCATTGATTTCCACTGCATGCTCATTTTTAAATTGTTTTGTGAATTCTTGCCTACATATCAATCAAGTGTCTATTCATTTTAATTGTATTGTTGTTTCATGTTTTTGTTTGTTGTTTTTTCGGGGGGGGGGGGGGGGGGGGAGCACTGCAATTTAGTGTATATTTTGATGCTATATTAATATTACAATTTAGTTCTAACAAGTTTGGCACTATTTCATGGATATTAAACTACTGCACTCTAGTTTTGAAAAGTTTGGATGATATTATACATGTAATTGCAACAAAGGCTTTTAAGGTATCACAACTCACAATAATATTAGAGATGTTTGTATGAGAATTGGCAGTTAATGCCTGACTATAGCCTTGTTTTATATATATATAGGCTCTACTTAACGGTATTGAGCACTCTAGATATACGAGTACAAAAGCAACCTCTGGAATTATATATATATATATATATATATATACTAAGGATTCGGAGTATTTAAATTCTTGGTTGATTCATATTTCGCTCTAGAATACTGTTTCGTGAGGGGGACCAAATTAAGTCCTCACTCGTCAGGAGTTACTTTGCGAAGTATATATATACATGTATATATATATAAATATAAAGGTACAGGTATAAAAGGTACAGTATTCATTTATATAGTGCAAATTCTATATGAATATATATTCAAATGCACTTCACAAGGTTATTTTTGTGATATGGACTGCTATTGTGGTGCAATGTGCTGCCGTGCAGTTTACAATCATGAGTGATTGTTAGTACCTCAGAATACCTGGCCGTTGTGTCGGGAGACAATCCCAACACATTAAAAACATTGTATAAGTTATAGGAATCAAGCTAATTTAAATCACCTCTTTAGCTTGGAATTTTGGCATCATAACACATGAAGCCCCTACCCACAATGGGCAGGCCAGCACATTAACAATGCCATGAAGATGATGTAATGGTAACACGTGTAGTATACAGTCTTCTCCACTCCATCCCCAGGCCTTAACCATAGCAGACATCTGTGCCCTGGAAAACAATTTACTTGTCAAGATTACTTCATGTATATATTAATGATATAATTTCCTGTAGGGTATATATGCATAAATGCAAGGGTGTCAGTAGAAGCTGGCAACCAGTAGATTTCTGCTGGCTGTTACAAATGTAGGATGCATGAAAGTTATTATAAGGACCCCCAGTTAACTGGAAGAGTGCTGGTTCTATTATATTTTACCTCTGACTCTGTGGATTAATTGAGACAAAAATATTACTAATTTGTTACATTTGACCTTTACAATTTTCCAGGATCAGGATTGTATGAATTAAAAAATATTTATAAAGTAATGAAAATATTAATTTAAAAACTCACCTTAGATTTCCATGAGTTGTCAACACCCCTTTTGGGCTACCTGTGGTACCACTGGTATAAACAATCATGGCATCACGATTATCCCAACAGCTCTCCGTCTCTTCGACTTTAGTGAGCTGTTGCGCCAAATTCGTACGTCCCTTACTAGCTGTAAAATCACTTGAAATATTCAAATGCAGTAGGCCAAGTTTTGCCACAAGGGGCCGGACTTTGTCTTCATATTCGCCACAAGTTGTGACAAGCAAACTTGCATCAGAGTCCTTCAAATAATACTCTAGCATGTTTGCAGGGTGGGACGTGCACAACGGAACAGCTACACCTCCACTTCGCCACACTGCCCATTGAATTGCCACATAACGAACGTCCTGGGGACACAGAAATGCTACTCGCTTGCCTGCAAGATCGTGCTCGCCATGCTCGAGACATCTTTCTTGGATGTCTTTGCTAATACATTGACTCAGTTGAAGAATGCGGTTGTATGAGAACTTGCCGTTTTTATCAATAATTGCAACCCTATCCTTGTAGTTCCTAGCCCTTAGGAATAGAGTACTGTCATGGCTCAATGGTTTTCCGTGGATATGGCGAGTTATGCGAAAGCCTGTTTGAATGGGATACATGTATAAAGCATTCCAAAAAGCGCTGAAAACCCTTGCAACAGTCGTATTCCTGGTACATGCTGTACATTTCGTCATTTTCCATTTTCAGCACGAATGCAGAAATGTACCAGGCGTTCTTGGATTTGTTCTGGAAACCTGGGTACGATGGACAGACCACAGGCAGCCCAGGTTTGTAGTTAGCTTGTTCTAGACCCCCAACGAAGTACCAGGACTGTATGTAGTCGATTCTGATTGGCTTTTACTAATGCTCATTCTTACACGTTTTCTGACTGGCCATTCAACTGTCACAAGCCTGTCACCAGTGCGACTTACGGCTAATTTACATTTCAAAAATGTGGCGGCTTTTATACACGTCGAGAAGAGCAATGATATTTGTACAATATCAGTTTGAAATCGAGATTCGTTTGCTAGAACAAGAGCAGTTGACCGGAGTTGAGTTCGGATGTGGCACATACTAGATCTTTCCAAGCTGCACGGGAGATTTGTTTGTGTGTTCCTCGAACGAGCATTTCTATTTAATGTGTTCGGAAAGTTTCCTTTCATGTCGCACTAAACCACGGGCAGCCTATTACGTTACATTACTTCAAAACCTGACCCGAAATTGAAATAAACCTAACCTTTTCCGATAGTATTAAAAGACACAGGAAAACGACGACAGAGCGCTAGCTCGTCTTGGAAAATCTCAAGTAAACAGCTGACCACGTCAAACGGGCTTACTGTATTTTGCGAAACGAAATGGAAACGAAGTAGAAAACGAAGTAGAAAACGAAATAGAAAACGAAGTAGAAAACGAAGTAGAAAACGAAGTAGAAAACGAAGTAGAAAACGAAGTAGAAAAACGAAGTAGAAAACGAAGTAGAAAACGAAGTAGAAAACGAAGTGGGAACTAACGAAGTGGGAAACGAAGTGGGAAACGAAATGGGAAACGACAAGAAGTTGTAATTTGCGAAGTTATACATACTGAAGGTCACTGAACATAGTATTATACGACTTGGTGGACCGTATGGTTTTCATGCATGTAAAAATCATCAGGCTATTTGGCAGTTGTTTCCAAATATGAGCTCCACTCGCTACAAGCTAAGGTAAGTTTTAAAACTTCCCGCCGTTTTCGATCTTAATTAGTTCATTAGCTTGTTTATTCAGGAAGTTTTCAATTGAAAATAGAACAAAGCACGCGAGTCGGTAACACTTCCTTTATTCGGCAAAGTCTTTTCAAAGTAGGCGGATTTACGGGTTATCAAAACCTTTAAGTATCCACAATAATCAGTTACATCATCTACCTGTTGGCTTCAGGTAAGAAATACTAACAACCTGAATCATTCGAAGATTGACGACGATTGTAGGTGGATTGCAGAATCCCTTGTCGAGTTTCTTGTTGCACAGCTTACGCGAATGAAAATTGCAGCATTTATGATCCATGAGCTTACCAACACGAATTTTGTCAAAGAAAAACGAAGCATGAATTTTAAAATAGAATTGAATGCCTTACACATTACTGATAGCTTTTTGCATTACTATTCTCCACGTCCAATACATTACAGTAATAATAAGAAGGAAAACATATGTATTTATAACCTTTTAAAAGGTTGGAGGGGAGGGGGGCGAAATCGTATCGCAGGAGGGGGGCGAGGAAGGGGGGGGGGGGGGGGCGAATTCACGGGGGGGGGGGGGGCGAAATCGCTGGTACACCGGCCCACGGGACCTCAGGAACAATTACAGGCCTATATCTGTTTTGTCTGTCATGTCTAAGATCCTGGAAAAACACGTTGCCAGATCTTTTATGTGTTATCTCACGAACAATGGATTGCTGTACGAGTTGCAGTCCGGTTTCCGTGAGGGTCACTCTACTGTGTCCGCTTTGATTAAGCTGACAGACCAGATACTATTCAATATGGACAATGACGAGGTCACTGGGATGGTACTTATAGACTTTAAGAAAGCATTCGATGTTGTATACCATCAGATACTCTTAAAGAAACTTAGACTAAACAGAGTTAGTGAGTCAGCCGTGTCCTGGTTCGAGTCATACAGTGTATCTTACAGATAAAACTCAGTTTGTTACTATTGAAGGACAACAGTCCGACCTGCGACCAGTTAAGTAGGGTGTACCCCATGGATCTATAATCGGTCCGGCGCTGTTTTTGCTATTTGTAAACGACATCCCTCTGAACGTGTCAAGTTCAGAAATTGCCATTTTTGCAGACGATACAACTTTATCAACGAGCGGTCATTGGTCCTCTACAAAATCGATCATCCAAGACATCAACAGTGATCTTGAAGCCATTCAGAAGTGCCTTGTGGTCAAGTCAAAATAAGATGTTTATAAATACTGACAAAACTAAAACCATGCTAATTACAGGAAGACGTCTGCAGAAAAAGATACTCCACGATAACCTCGACATCAAGCTAAACAACTCTAAAATTGAACATGTGTCAAGCAAAAAACTCCTCGGAGTCATCATTGATGTAAATGTTGATTATGAGGCACACATTGACGACCTATGCAAAAAATTATCGAAAAGACTTGGCCTGCTTAAGTACATTAGCTCATATCTAAAGCAACGACAAAAAGAAATATATTATAATGGAGTAATTAAGCCTACTCATGTATGGTAGCTCTATATGGTCAAATTGTAGCAGTGAAAGCATTACTAGAGTCCTAAAGCTCCAGAAAAGAGCGGCAATAATTATTTTAAGTGCAGACAGAGACACGCCATCAGTTATTCTCTTTAACAGTTTAAACTGGCTTCCTTTGACTGTTGCCCTAATCAAAAGATGGGTGTTTGCCTTTAAGCGTGTAAATAGTTTCTTCCACACTACCCCTACCTACATTAGTTCCCTGCTTGTGAGAAATTCAGATGTGCATAATAGAGAAACTAGATATTCAAATTTTAATTTATTATGTCCAAGATACAAGCGAGTTATTGAAGGAGGGAGAACATTTACCGTCAGAACTATCAAAAACTGGAACAACATCAATATCGAATAAAGAAGGGCAAATTCTGATTTTCTGCGATTACTTTAATACAAATTGTTGTAAATAGTAGGTTTTAGTCGTAAATAGTACATTTGTAAATAGTATATATTGGTAGTTAGTTCAAATCTTTTAGTAGTATTTTTTTTGAAATTGTTTTTTTAACATAAACGGTGGCCAACTCGGAAGCTTAATGCTACTTTGGCAACCGTACACCCGCTACAAGTATCTCTCTATTTATTCTGTATCTATATCATTAATTTGTTTTAAATCTATTTTGTCAAAAATGTAAAACCTATAAACAAGTGTGTAATAAAATTGAACTTGAACTTGATAAATTATAATATTAATAGTTCCATCAGCAGTATTGTAATTTTTTAGCTTTCTGACTTTATGTCAATTTGTTTCCTTTATTTATTTAATTTTATTAGAGGGCCATGAGGTTATCAGTTATTGTACTGTCAAGTGTCACCCTCGATAAATAAAGCCTATTATTATTATTATTACTTTCAGCTTCAAACAAAAGCCGCACGCACTGGTTTGTTAATAATTGAGAATTACAAATAGATGACTTTATTTCACATGTAGAATGACATTACCTAACTATTCACAGTGAATAGCAACATTATGTGGAATTTGTTGTTCTAAATTGCTTGATTTCTCATAGTTGTACTGCACCTGATATAATTACAATGCATCAAATTTGAGTGACTCAATATCGTGAAGACTACTCAAATAACCAACAACACCCATACCAAGTTTTTTTGTAATTCTAACGACCCTCAAGGAACAATAATATTGAAAAGAAAGTAATATTAAACTACAGAATTGAGGGAAATTGTGGCTGAAATGTACATGCATAGCATGTATGTATGTGTATTATGGCTCTATCATTTCCAACCCCCCCCCCCCCTCCCAGGCATACCCAAACCTAACCCAACCCAACCCTCCCCCCCCCCCCAGAATACGTGGGGCATTTGCACATTTACATTTGACAGACAAGAGCATCAGTAGACAACCAATTCTCTGGCTACTCTAGCACAACCATGTTGACACAAAATTATGCTAGAACTCCATGCAGTACATGCTATAGATGGCCCGAGTTAAGGCCACTCAGGGCCTCTTGTTTTTAATTAATCGAACTGAATCAAGTTCACCATGACTATATCGAACGTACTGCTCTCCTTTCTGAAAGCATGCATGCAGGCCGCGCCGTATGCATGCAAACACATCTGCATGCACGCATGGTGACATTCTCTATCACATTGCATGCATACGGCATGTGAATGATGCGTCTGGCATGCACGAACTTGCTGTATCTGTACATCTCATGCATGCCTGCATGCACCATTACCTAGTCCTTCAGCTGGACAACAGTTTGTGGAAACAATCATAATTAGTAAAAATATTTTTAATCTAGTGAGAATCATGCCGTCAGGGTTACGTTTGTCAGGTCGAGAAAAATCGACAGGTTTTTGAAGAACATAACTTTTTCAGTCCATTTTTGGAAGACAATTGATTACTAAGCTTGTATCACGGTACAAAAATTTTGTCACAACACCTGAAGTTTAATAAATATTAAAGAAAGAAGAGTATCCAAGCAACACAATCTCCCCATTGAATTAACTACTATCCTTAATTCTAATGACATTCTTAACACCAGTCAAGGATAAAGATAAACAATTGTCACATTCCGAACGGCGGTTAGATCGGTTCTTAGTGTAGTAGTCATGACGTTTGCACTACACTGCAGTACACGCAAAGGGTTACGAGATCGAGTAGGAGCGCTCAAAAAAACTTCTCTCTCGTTTACCTTCTCTTCTTGTTTACCTGTGAACCCTAGCTCTAGGTGAGTGAGAACCCGTCGTTTACCCGTAAATTAACTCGTCCAATGGTTAGGATTTGTCTTAGAATGAACGATTAACCAGTTCTTTTTAACTGTAGGCAAGAATACAGCTGAGGCGGCCGCGCAGTTAGCGAGGGATAATAACATCAGCAAGACGATACAAAGCCCATCTTCCCCACCTATTTACTATTCTTCTAGCGAGGTGTTCAATTTCAGACCAGTCTCATGTACGAAGGTGCAGCATATAATTTCAGCAATGCCGTAGTAGTATAAGCGGGATTAAAATGATACCACTTTTTCTTGCACAACAAAACTCAAAAAGTGAATTCAGAAATTCATTTTTGAGTTTTCTTGTGCAACAAAAAGTTGTATCATTTTAATCCCGCTTATACTACTAGGGGTAACTAAGGGTCATTCAAAGTGTCACTAGACATTCTTGTACATAAAATCCAACTTGATAATCCTATTAGAGATATGATTACATATAGTTATATCGCCGCAACATCCTTACACATAAAATCCAAACTCGAGTATCTGTTAAAGCTATCCTAACGTATAGTTATATCGAAGAGAAAATGGCGAGTTCAAAGCTTTTCAACGTAGGCGATGTGATCAAAGCATTAGAAAGGACCAAAGAAGATGGACAATCCCATGGATCCATCATATCGTTCGACTGGACCAAGCCTAGGAACGGACCTAACGGATGCAAGTATATTTCCGTATTCTTTGACATTGGCGATGGACCTCATCCTGCGGTCTTTCGGTTCGAAGGGGAAAAGCACGTGGGAAAGATAGCACCACACAACGAACAAGATGCAGGCAAGAAACGTGATCGTCATCCTTGCCTCCAATTCCAAAAGTGGAATGCCCTCGTACCTACTGAGGCAGATGGAATCACAATTAAGCAAAATGACAAGGGAGAATTGGACCTTCCTGCAGATGAAAAGTTGAGTCCTACGTTCAAGTTAGTAGAATACCTTGATGAGGCCTTTGAAAGTGAAATAAGAAAATTAATCGAAAACGAGAAGGTCTGTATGCGCAATCCACGGAAACGCAGTCCACACGACGCCATCATCGTCCCCAACACCAAGGTGGTTCCGATGATCCAAAAGTTCATTTCCACGAACTCCACTACCAATGCTGGATGTCAATTACCCAATCCCATGATGAGGATGCGAATGAAATGTGATTACAAGACTGGAACGCCTAATGGACAATTCTTTGATAAAAGTAAATCGTACGCTGATGGGGACAACACTAAGTATGAACCTCTAGTCGATGAGAACTCTAGCGGTCTAGGCGTCGACAATGTGAGCAAACTCATTCTACCAGGTTCCATTCATGATGGTATTTGTAACGCCTCAAGTATTTGTGCATCTAGTATGGGACTTTCCTACCCACTAGACATAGAGATCGGTATAGTACAACAACCCTCAAAGAGGAATAGGTATGAGCAACAAGATGTTTATGCCGCCAATACTAAGCATAGTGCCACAGCCGCAGAAGATGAGTGAACGTAGGTAATGGAGGAAAAAAAAAGAAGAATGAAGGAAGTCGTTGCGTGACTCTCTTCATTCTTCTTTTTTTGTCACTAGACATTCTTGTACATAAAATCTAAACTTGAAGCATATGTTAAAGGAATGATTATTATACTGTATATTACCACCGAATGGTATTAGTATATATTCTTTATTCCACGATATTAGCATTCGTTGTCATCTTAGTACACATTAACACCATACAGATCAAACATGTCGAAGAAGGACTCGAACGTAGACACCGCAATAACTTGTGATTGGTTGATGAGAGGGAAGGACTTGAAATGCCCAAAGAGGATTTCGAAGACAACGAAGTTCTGTTCCCAGCATAACTACCAAATCTCAAAAGGCTGTGCCCCATATGTACCATGCTCGAAGTGCGGTAAAGGATGTCGTACTGATTACGAGCTTTGCTCAGGATGCGACCGTCTTACCATCAAGGTGAAGTCTTCCGGTGTCTATATAAGACGCGCTAAGAAGTCCAGCAAGAAGCTAGAGGATCCAAGAAAGGAGGAGCCAAACATGGTGGAACCGGAGGTAGCATTGCCCGCTGAATCAAGAGTGCTGGAACCAGTGGAAGGTCTCGGAGAGTCTCTCAACCATGCGCTCAACGAGGTGTTGGCTGCCTTGAGGAACGAGAAGGACGCTTAGGAATAGCCACGAAAAAAGAAAAAAGGAAGAATGAAGAAGGTCGTTGCGTGGCCCTCTTCATTCTTCCTTTTTTTTTCTATTGAACGTACGACATCTATAGTTGTATCATGGACGAGCTAGTCAGATTGTTTGGTCCTGGAATTCGTAGAAGCCTGAATATCAAACCACAAGTGGAACATATTAACGCCAGTGAAACATGTCCTGATTGTCTCTGCCCCTTTGAAATACAAGGAACGGAATTCGTATGTCCCACCTGTGGTCTTGTTTCCGAGGTTGAACCATGTGAAGAAACGAAGGTCGAAATCATTACTACTCGACTGCGTATAGTAGGTCCGGAGGGATCTCAGTATCAAAGTGATCTAGACCGCGCAAAACCAAAGCAAAGCGATGATGACATAGAACTGAAACGACGAACGCTCCTACAAGAACTACGAGCATACAACACTATTTACGAACAAAGTTATGACCTATCGTTCCCTATGAACACGTTAGGAATCGTAGCCGACGCATTCACCCAAATAATGAAAGTTTGTCTCAAGCGTAGTGATGCTAAGAAAAATATTTTAGCTGCTCTACTCTACCATGCATGCATACAATGTGGATTCGTCCGATCTAAAGGTGAGGTCGCTCGCTTCATGCAACTAAGAAACGAAGGCATCCATAGTGGAGAGGTCTTCATACGTTCTCTGTGTGACGACGATAAGATTGATGTAGACTTGGATGCTGAGCGCCTAGTTCCTCACATTGCAACGACTTTCCTACAACTAGATCTTGTAGGAGTACCTAGGGACGTTCAACAAATAGTCCACGAGGTCGTTACTACGGCAATGGAAAACAATATAGGCCCAAAATCAATGCTTAAGACGAAAGTCGTTGGAGCAAGTTACGAGGTGCTACGTCGCTCCGGATCGTCTATGTCTTTTAAGGATGTCGTTAAGCGATGTGGCATATTTGGAAATGCGGTCAAGCGTTTTGTCAAGGAGTTGTCTTCTTACCATTCCCACTTCGAACCAATCTACACTAGACATAGGCTAACTAGCAGTAGGACTTGGCAAAGTGAAAGTGAGAACCATGTTCGTTCCTTTCATAGGAAACGTTGATTCTTACATTCCAAGTTTTTCTCGCATTTCCTTTTGCACTTCTTGCTTGAGTTCGGCTCGAACCCGATCCGTGCTTTTTTCACCTATGGAAGCCTTGCGACGAATTTCAGATCTCATGATCTCATACTTATTCGCTTCGTTCAGGATGAGACTGTATTCAGAGTCGGATATGTTTTCATCACGTAGTGCCTTCGATACTAGATCGCGAATCGTATTGATTTTTGCCTTTGCCAACATAGTTGTCCTTTCATGCTTAGAAACCTTCATTCCTAACTTCTTAGCTCCAAGGGTCGTAGATGCTGAAATTAATCCACATAGTCCACCAATAACTCCAAGTGGTAGACCAATCACTATTCCAACCCCAGTCAACGCTGCGCCCAATCCAGATCCAGATAAGATCACAGATAGACCTCCAGTTGCCACTGCGATTCCATGAACTATTCCTTGAGAACGTGCATATTTCTTGCGCACACCTTCGTAGTGCCTTTCTTGAACTTCGATGTCCGAAAGCGTGTCTCGGATTGTTTGCAGTCTGAAGTTCTTTCCAGTGTCACTAGCAATCTGTGGATAGATACTTGGTGCTGAGGGAAACGGTTGAATCGAATCGCCTTCCATTGTACGTTATACATATAACTTACTCAAGCTTCAACACGTATCGTATAGGTCGACCACGGAAGTCTACCACGTTACCTTTCTCATCACGAATCGTAAGGCTAAGACTATTTCGCATTATCCCTATAGCTTGTAGGACTTGGGGATTCGTTATAGTATAGGTTATCCTTGAAAACCAAAGACCTCGGACCTCTATGCTAGCCAAGACTTTCGATCGTTTTCCCTCTAGAAGTGAGAAACCGGAATCCACCACGTCGCAACGGACATACACTGTGTGGATATCTTTGATCTTAATGCGGTAAGTACCAACTTTTAGCAGGAACTCGTTATTCTCTTCTTCTCCACCTTCGACACCTAATAGTGTGTAGAGACTTTTATTGAAATTGATTGGTTTTTTAACTATTATAGCTTTGTCCTCCCTAAGGGAGGTATCGCTCTTAAATTCCACGATACCAGCCCTACTTGCAGGATTTAAGGCCTTCTTGGCTTTCCTAAAGTTGTAAGACCCTGCAGCAACGTCGTGTGGGAACACAATACTACCGCCATTCCACCAGAAAGAGCCCACCTCTGTTAGGTTCCACCAAGTGTTCTCGAAAGTGACCTCGACTAGTGAAATGTTCCGTATAAGAATAGGATCGTCGAAGTAGACCGTATGGTCGGATGATGTGGTGATGACATTAAGGATCGTCATTATATGTTGAAGGTATAACTATATATACGTATAGCTTCAACATGAGGAGGTCCGGAGGTCTTTTCAGTTACCACTACGGAGGGAAAGACGAAGAGGAAGAGTTCCCAACACCGAATGCTAATATACGGTCAAAGGCTGAGAATCAAGCTAGGAGAGAGAATCAAGCTCGGATAGATAGAGAAGATGCGAAAAGTAGAGAGGTTGCAACATTGAATGCAGATCTATTAGCAAAGTTCAAGAAGAAATACCCACATGCAGATCTTCACAAGTTCTTTGTCTCTACGGAAGTGAACGGTCCAGGCAAATATTCGACGAGTATTTGGTTTCGAGATGGAGATTCTAGCTATGTCGTTTACGGCGATGATGTCTCCAAGCTACCTGCAGTCACTCAAGGACGCATCGATAATGCGTTGTGGGATGTGCATAAAGGTTTCCCATCTACGTTGACCCTAGACAGGAGTGCGAAGTATCCTATTACAGCAGTTCCTTCTACTGGACCGGCACAAGATATCGATCTCACTAATCTATGGATATATGCCACCTCAAAGAATAAGTTCAAAGCAGGCGTTCCAAATATATTCAAGGAGACCGTCGTAAAGCATATGACAGCAAATGAGTCCTACCATTGGTTACATGGTCCGGATTTCAAATATTGGCCTCAACAATTGAATTTCGCAACGTGGTGTGCAACTTCTGGATGTGGAGTGTCATTGTTTGATCCTATTTTCAAAACGTATCCACCAGTCGTTCAGGGGTTCCTACGATTCCATGTTTATTTCACGATACGAAGAATTCTACGTGAACTTGGTGGTACTCATGGAGTTCCTTTACCTGGTGACTCTCATTTCAAGCAAATGGATAACCTCTATAACAAAGCAGCTCTTGAGAAATTGTGCATTGAATTCGGTATATCTCGAACACCAGATTTCCGATGGCACGGAGGTAGGAATAATGGACTAGGAGATATATTCCTTTTGTACCCAGGTTGGAGAGGATACGTAAACGTCCATGGAGACCGAAGCTATGACAAAGGTGCAACCACATGGCCTCAGAAACATAACTTATTTGCAGACCAAGGAGGTAAGGAGGATCAGGGCGATCTTGTGGCCTTCATTAGGAACGATGAACATGAAGGAAAGCAATACAATTGGTTTACGCCACCAATCGGAAAGGGTTTGACAGCTGTTGGATTGGGTAGGTTGAATAGATCTGTCGAGGCTTTTGGACATTGCATACTTGGTGCTCAAGCCGACTTGAACGGATCCATCATAGATAGCCATAACGTCCAAGAAAAGTTTAAGAGCTTAGTCGAAGATGCTATTCTCGAAAACGACTTAGTGGTGAGCTACAAAAACTATCTTACCGCTATAACGTCAACGCATAAGAGGCTCGATCTAGCAATAGCTGTAGACGTGCGATTATTGCCAAGCAATCTAGTGTACTATCTTAGTGAGAAAGATGGCTATAAGAATCCAATCCCGAAAGCTACGAAAGATATGGTGCTAGGCACTAACGACATCAATGCAGAAGGCAAAGGACACCTACCTCTTCCTATGAAAGGACCACCAGATAAGAAATTGGTGCCGCATCTCGAGAAACGAGTTCCTGTACCAAAGGCTGTCACGCACAAGAAACAAGATCCCGTACAAAAGGCTGCCCCACAACATGAAATTAATCTCGCAGTGACATCCATTGCCGCAGCTGGAATTGCATGGATGTTGTTTCGTTAACGTCGTTTGTATTGCTCTATCGTGATCACCACTATTGCTACGATGAATAACCAAACGTTCTGTGCTAGTACTCCCAGAGCTTTACCAGCCATAGTAAATATGAAACTCGCAATCGATCCAATCATTCCAGGTAGGATCTGTCCAAGTTTCTTTCCCATTTCTTTCAACAACCCCCCAGTCGTTTGCAATCCCTTCTTTACTGCATCTGCTGCTTTATCAATACCAGTCTTTATTGGTTTTGGTACGGATTTCGACAACAGGGAAACTATCGTACTAACGATAGCGCCAATAGAAGTTACCACTGCAAGAACAGTCATTCCATGCTTTCTAAAAATGTATTTGATCCTTTCACGTAGCGACATACGTTCTAGTATGGCTCCCTCTTGACGTTCGAGTAATTCTATTTCGTTATGGATGTGTACTTTCTCTTTCTTAGCCGCTTCCTTCTGATCCTCAGTTGACGTTAGGTCTTGAAGTATGCTATCTTCTACTTTGAGATGTTCGGCGGCCTTTTCTTGACCTTGGAGGACTTGGTCTTCTCTTTCTGCATCTGTAGGACCTAGGGCAAATTTGAGATCTTTACCCATACTTTGATATCTTTCACCCTTCACTGTGGTCAAAGGTATGGGCTTCTCTTTACTTCCAAGTACGTGAAGATAGATTCTAGCCAGTTCCTTATTGGCCTCCCATATTCCAGTTATCTCAATGAATCCTCCACGAATCCCTACATCCACATAGTGTTTCCATACAGTATCGAATAGCATTTGTTTCATTTCATCCGCTGTGCCTGTTTTGAAGACTACGTGGCGATCGCTAAATTTCGGATGTTTGATTCTATCCTCATCCTCCGCAACGAGTTCGTCGAAGTAATCGTTATCTTCTACGGTAAACGAGGTTTCCCGATTCTTTGGTCGAGCACCTTCCTTGGCGAAGTCGCGTCTAGTTTTCAGGTTTAATGATTCACTCGGATCCACATTCGTAGAGTCTGACGCCAATTTCCGTGCTTCTTCATTGACAGTATCATCGTTGTCGTAGTCTCTTCCTCTTTCAGCTTCATCAGTTCTTTCATCATACCTACCCTCAGAGGCCATGTTAAACATATCTACATATATAGTTATATTCAACATGATCTCGTTAACATTGGATCCCACACAAGTACGAAGAGAGCCTCATGCACTCAAGGCTCCACGAGACTTGTATAGGAAAACTTTCACTCGATCATCTGCCAATCCAGGTGAGACTCTATACGTAGAAGTTCCAAAGCTAGCAGAAGATGTAGTACTAGTACCTGGTAGCTTAGCGCTATTGGGCGACATCGTACTATCTGGTGGACATGTGAATAACAGAGTCGTTTCGAACGTTGGACGCTGTTTGGTCATGCGTAGAATCTGTAGGATGGGAGCTGAAACAGTAGAAGACCTTGTCAGGCCAGACCTCCTACAAACATACTCCGATGTATACCTATCTACGCAGGAGAGAGAGTCTAGAATACAACAAGGCATTCAATCAGAGAACTTGAATAAGCTACGATCGAAAGCTGGTGACGCAAGTACTTCATCTGCTGCAGACAACGCGCTCCTAACTGCATGTGGTTCTAAGTATAGGATTCCCTTAGATGTTGACATTCTGACACAACATGGAGTTCTATATCCACATGCCTTAGAAAGTACCATTACGTTCGAGTTAACTCTAGCGTCTGCCAACGAGGTTGTAATTGGATCGGATACGACGAAGATAGGTACGTACCAACTTACCAACCTCCAACTAGAATACGAAGCAATCAGGAACGAAACGCTGGCTAGTAGTGCACTTCACAAATATGAAATAGGTACTGCATTCCTATACAACTACGCTGTTCACTTCAAAACAGTAGATATCGCTAAAACGTCCGATACTTTGATATCTCAAAACATCAATGTTCCACGACGATCCTTTGCTGGACTGCTTCTACTATTCATAGATCCACCTACCATTGGCACGCGAGATAGTGAAGCATTCTCGAATCCAGATATCTTAAAGGTAGAAGTAGATGTCAATGGGATTCCCAACAGACTCTTTCCAAGCGGCATGCTTCCCCTAGATTTCTGGGAGGCTGCAAGAAGCTGGTTTGGCACCCCCAATACTTCTATGACTCCAAAGAAGTTCTTTGAAAATAGATTCTCTATTCTAATCGATTGTCGCACAGCAAAAGATTCCACCGTTCATGGTGATGGCTTGGCACAAACCGGTAGTGGAAAGGACATCGACATTCGCATACATAGAACTGCAAAGGGAAGTGGAAATGTGAAAATGCACATCTATGTCCTTGCGGATGCTCAGGTCACGATATTGAACAGATCTCTGCAAAGTATATTATACTGATGGATTCTCTCGTAGAGCACGTGCCGTTCAACGCACTCATAGTCGGTCCGACGAATTGTGGGAAGACTGCGTTTCTCATAGAACAACTTCGTGGATCATTTCGTGGTAAGTTCGATTACATAGTACTGATTTGTCCTACGTATGCCCACAACAAAACTTATCGTGGATTTGCAAATCGAGATCCTCGTTTCTTCGTCATGTCACCACCGCAGGATGCCATCGATGCTACTTTGAGTATTTGCACAACATTTTGGTCAGGTACCAATACTCTATTGATTCTCGATGATTGCGCCGCATCGAAGGACGTCAAGAAACGAACTGACAAGCTAGTGGACTTAGCCTTTTCTGCACGACATATAGGGCTTTCCGTTTGGGTGCTGTCCCAACAACTAACAAGCATATGTAAACCCTTCCGCGAGAACGTAGCTATCGTAGTAGCATTTCATACAGCATCGGCCGTAGATGGCAAAAAGATATTTGAGGATTATGGAGGCTCACAAGAATGCAAAGAGTTACGAATGATACTTGGATCCCATAAGTTCGCTCGCATGTGCTTCTGTCTCCGTCATCCTTTCGAGGTAGTGTTAGAGCTCCCAGCACCTATAACATATTATCATGGATAAAGGAATACTCGAGATATTCGGTGAGGATGTGACAGGCCCACCAACCAACCTAGACGTTACGTCAGACAATCGCGAATCACTTTCGATCTTAGCCGCAACAGGCGTAACGAAAGAATACTTAGGTAAGAACTTTTCTCTAGGAGACATCTCTAGACTTCCTGAGAAAGAAATAGACAAGTTGTATAGGAGGTATCAGGCCGTCCTAGCTCAGCAAGTAACGAAAGGCTTAGTCGACGGCGTGACGCGTCTAGCTACCCGCCTAGTTGCCTACCTAGTACCAATAGATTCTCAAGAAGCACTGATCAAGGACCTACAAGAAGACCCTCTAGTCCGCAACGAAATCAGTGCTGCAACTGGCCTACTATCACTCAAAGCAGGTCGCCTTGTAGCTCTAGCTAGCGTCCTATTCCACATATCTGGCCACGTAGTCATTCCTGGTACACCTATTGAACCTCCACATATACCTACTATATTGAATCAAGATGGAGGATCAGATAACTGCGAATCCTCCAACGACTGTACCAACTAAGGTAAAAAACCCAAAGCGCGTCGCAGCCGGAAAGGCACTAGCATTAAGCAACAAGCTCGCTAGAGAATCTCAGAAGAGAGAGTTGACGCGCGAAAGCGAATCATGCAAAGAAGTCGACGTAGAGAAAGGTCGGATCGAAAACCTGACTATTCTCGCAGTCATCGGTACTGGCGCTACATTGTTTGGCACGTACTTTGCGTACAAGAAGTATGTAGATGGCAACACGCGAGCTGCTGCCGTTAGCACGACACAACCTGCAGCTCCGGCAAAGCCAACGGCACTAGACATGGAGTAACACTTAAAGACTCGAGACCATAGTAGTATATATCTAGATGGAGAAGGAATTGACGAAGACGGCAACCGATGCAGTCAAAATCGTTGGACTCGCTGCTGGTATTGGGTGGATCGTAAAAAAGACCACCAAGGAATCCATGCTTAGTGATCCTTCTTCTTCCATAGTGAATTACGCAAAGTGGACTGCCGTGATAGTTGGTAGCTTATACGCAAAGGAATATCTTGAGAAATAACTTGAGAAAGAAAAAGGAAAGACCAAACCGTAATGGCTGCAGCAATTGGAATGGCCATTTTCGGGGCTATATTGAATGCAACGGCATTTACTGGTGGTGGCATACTAGCTAGAATGCTTGGAAAGGATGGTGATGTAGATGCAGAACGAGAGAGACACGATAGGGCCACCGAAAAACTAGAACGTGAAATGAAAGCGTATAGAATCAAACGTCAAAGCTTATATGACTATGCACAAGAGCAGGAAGGTCTTGAACGCAAAGCACACAACGATCAAAGAGATACCAACGAAGCCTTAGTACGATCCGATAGGTTACGTAAGGCGCTAAAACGGCTCAAAGAGATGAAAGAACCCCACTTATCTGACTACTACCAACCCTCAAACAATCAGAAGACTGGTGAGCTGCTCTACGTTGGTGGTGGAATGCTAGGCGTTGGATACGCTATTAGTAAATGGATATAGATACTACTAGTAAGTTACCCTAAGCTACTAGTAAGTTACCCTAAGCTACTAGTAAGTTACCCTAAGCTACTAGTAAGTTACCCTAAGCTACTAGTAAGTTACCCTAAGCTACTAGTAAGTTACCCTAAGCTACTAGTAAGTTACCCTAAGCTACTAGTAAAAAAAAAACGGAAAAAAGGAAGAATGAAGAGGGTCACGCAACGACTTTCTTCATTCTTCCTTTTTTTTTTTTTTTCATCTGTTGAAGGTTAGAATGTATAGATGTATGATGGATTCTAAACTTGCGAATATCTTCTATGGGCCTATGGGCTATTGGAAAGGTCACACTGCAATTGGCAAGCTATCCGTAGCAGCGAAAGAATCAGAAGACGTAGCTAGGAGTTGGTTGGAAAAGCAATCTATGTGGCAAATATATCTACCACCACCAAAACACATTCCACGACCACATTGGACTGTATCGAAACCAAATGAAGTCCACCAAGCTGATTTGATATTTCTACCACACGATCGTCCTGGACGTGGAAGGAAACTATATAAGTATGCATTAGTGGTAATCGACGTAGCTTCTCGATACAAAGAAGCCGAACCTTTGGCATCTAAAGATAGTGGTGAAGTTTCTGCGGCATTCGAACGAATCTATAAACGTAGTCCACTAGAATGGCCAAAGACCTTGCAAGTAGATCCTGGTAGAGAATTCATGGGACGTATGTCTGAAACGCTAGAACTACATGGTACGAAAGTTCAACGAGGTGAGGCTGGTAATCATAGAGCGCAAAGTTTTGTTGAAAGAGCAAATAGGACTCTAGCTGAGAGATTGTTTGGCTATCAATATGCACAAGAGATGGTGCTTACTTCGGAAGGATCAGATGAGCGTAGTAGAGAATGGGTAATTCGTTTACCAATGGTTATCAAAGCCATGAACAGTGAGGCGACTCGTTTGACTGGTAAAGAGCCTTCGAATTCTGTAGTGGCGCAACAAGTAGATCTGAAGACTCCTACGTATTCGCGCACCGTTGGATTGAGAGAAGAGCGTCTACCATTCGACGTTCTAGTTCGATATCTTTATGCACCAGGAGAATTGGAAGGAGGTGAAAAACGTAGAGCTACTGATCCTGTGTGGAGTTTGCAGATATACACCATTTCGCGAAGTGTAGTATCTTCGGGCCAGCCTGTGCTTTACTACCTTGCGAAGGAGAAGGACGCACCCAAACGTGGATTCGTTCGTGAAGAGCTACAAGTCGTTCCTAGGGATACAGAACTACCACCAAAAGGAATTCTGTTTGTACCTAGACGCTAAACAGCGTACTCTATTGGCTCGGTGTGGATTCCATCGGGAAGAACGCGTCTTTTGTCGTAGTAAGCCGATAGCCCAAGCTTCCGTTGTTTGTAGGTTGCTATGCCTTCTGGCGATAGTCGGAAGCCTCGGTTTTCCGCCATGTCGATATCACCCTGGAGGGCTGCTTTGAATCGATCCCACGTAATATCGTTGTGACGCCTAGACATACCTTTAGCGGAATACTTCTTGCTGCCACCCGTATCGACGTAGTAGGCTTTCGAGCATAGGGCAATGGCGCGCTGTCCTTCGAATTCGAGTTTGAAGAGTCCTGGCGTACGACTGCTCCGTTCGTCCCAAGCTAGCCATTCCTTCCTTTCGGCTTCGAAATCCTCTCGTAGTTCCAGTCGTACAACTTCATCGAGACTATTTCCAGAGATGGCAATGTAGGCACTGTCTGTGTCCATCTGTATATATTCGAAATCATTGCGATCGATGTACTTGTCGATGAAGTCGTAGTAGAACTCAAGCATACGCAGCTTTGCGAGCTGGTAAACAGCGATACCTACTTGGAAAGGGCGTTTGATTCGGATCTGGTCCTTCCTACTCTCGAGTTCGTATGCCTCGCCAATCTCTTCCAGGTCTTCGAACCAAACACTTCGCAATGCCTTGTCCACAACCTTCTCATCTTTTGTATAGGTGACCTTTGTTTGGCGTCCCAAGTCTTCGAGCAACTTTCCATAAGCGCTGTTTCCCAGTAGTTTGAACACATCTGCCAACAAAGCCTCACCTTTGTCTTCATCTCCCATACGACGTGCCTCGGTGACCTGGTCTACGAACCAACCGAAGATTTCTTTGGGTTCGTATTCTATTGTACGGTAGACAGCAGTGATCACTGCGCCATGATCTACATACCAACGTAATAGAGGCTCATAGAGGAGCAACTTCTTTCCAGAGAGACTTCCAACTAACTTCTTTTCCTCGCTGAGCTTTCTACCAGTCTTCTCAAGGTAGGCCAACATTTGTGGAGGAATTGCTTCCTTGGGGATTTTCTTGTTGTAGAAGAAGGGTGGCATCTCCTCAAATTTCTTCCACAATTTCTTTGGTATCTCAATGTCTACTTCTGCATATCCAAACCACGAACCATTTTGTAGACATTCGACAAATCCTTCGGCTTCTAGACCTGGCTCATCGTAGCGAATGACCTCTTCTTTTCCACAAGGCATTTCAAGCTCCATGGTAGAAAGATATAGGGCGTTGGCATCGTATCCAAGAATCTTACGACAAATCTTAGTTCCTCCCTGATGACTACGAATCTTAGTTTTTCCCGCTTCGTGGAGTCTGGTGAACACTATGCTTGGACCTCCCACGACAGCGTCTTTCAGCATGAGGTAGGCTTCCTTACTTGGAGCATACATCTCAGCTCCCCTTTCTACACTACCTCGAAGCAGGAACTGTAGTGAGACTCCTGGAATGGACACTGCGTCTTTCAGCATGTCTACTCCTTTCTCGTGATAGAAATCTTGCATCTTTTCGAGTGCCTCTAGGAATGGAACTACATCTAGGTTGTTGTAGTATCGTAGCCAGTCTGCAAAGGTCTCCATTCCCTTGTCGAGAAAGGTGCGCTTGCAGTCTTCGAACTCTTCCCTAGATAGTAGGTGTTCTCTTTTCAACTTCGAACCCCACTCTGGATAGTCTGGTAATCCAATGTGATCCAACTTGTTGGGAGAATCGAACCACTCATATGGGAAGAAACTCTTTTGCGATTCACATCCATATGCCTTGACCCACCTTTCGTAGGAAGTTCCAGGTCCAAGGTAGTTAATCACATCTAGGAAACGGAAATCTGGAGTCAATAGAAACATAGTGGTGTTGGCTTTCTTTGCTACTCTGACTTTCTTGCATGTGTCGGCAACGGTTCCTACAAAGTGCTCCCTGATCAGGTTGAGATCATACCTGCCAGAGTTGAATCCCAACACTGGAACTTGATAGATCCATTCGTTGATCTTCGCTTGTTGACTCTTTGATAGGGTGTAAAAGGAGAATTTGGGTGAATCAAGCCAAAACCATCTTTCCATAGCTCCTTGGATTGTCTCTGCTCTTTGCTGGAGTTCTTTGACAAAGGCTTTGATGAGTTCTTTTGGATTGCGTCGACAGATGTGGGTTGGCTTTCGATCGTACGTGTCGGCAATTGATACTGATATTGGGACATGGACGTTTTCGATGGTCAAGTGTTCTGTTGGTTGTCTTCCTTTCGTTGTATCGAGATAGGCTTCGAAATCGTAAACTATGAAGTGTGGGTAGACAGTTTGTGTTGGTGTGGGGACCGGTTTGTTTTTCTTCTTTGTGGAGCAGCCCCAAGCTTCCACTACTGTATAACCAGCTCCTTGTAGCTTTGCCGTTCTTTCACAGGTCTTGAGATAGAGCCTCCTTTCCCTAGGGAAGCATTTCGGGCAGCCATGGAAATAGCATCCATGAAATTGGAAGATGGTTTTCGAAAAAGGTTCGTAGCCGTCGACCGGCGCTCCTTCTATCCAATGCTCTCCACCATGCCCACAAGCTGCATGATGAATGTGTTGTCCAATCCTTTTGGTTTCGCGTTCCAACCAGCATAAAGCGACTTTGCTGGCTGTGCTCTCTGGCCAGAAGGCTTTTTCGTATGCCGACTGGGGTACTGTGATTACTTTTCCGGGGCAAACAATCTTCGTTTCGCCACGCCTGCAACGATCCGCATGGCGTTGAAGGTGGCAAGCCTGTGTGAACCGTTGCTTACAATCGTTACATACGTAGATGTGCCCTAGCTTGTTGATGTTCTTGATGTAGAAGGCATGTCCGTCGTATATCCCAATCGTCATCGTATGCTTGTAGTGAGCTGCATGTCGCATCAGATGCCAAGCGCCATCCTCCGTAGGTTCGTACACCCGAATACCGATTCTAAAGTGCAACTCGACTTCCTCCAGCTGGTCTAAGGAAGTTCTGGGAACGTCTTGTGTGGGTGCTGTCAGACGATAGAAGGCCTGGGCAAGTTTTCGAGCTTTGACGCAACACCTATCTATTCGTGCTCCTTCATGCATGGCAAGGCAGCGCCAAAGACATAGATTGTCACCATATCGATCAAGGGCAATCATTCCTTTTTTCTGGCGAAGCCATTGGGGCAGTGGACCTGTTCCCAACAGAAGCTGACGATCGATCACAACTTTTACATCTACGTAGATCCAACGAATGAAGGCCCATTGGGTATTTGGTCGATTGATGTTGTCGGGATTCAAACGAGCTGTCTCCTTGCTATCGATCCACTCTTCTGCGTCTCCTAGGATGTTCACCCATGGAGAGCCTGGGACAGTCTTGGAGAATAGAATCACGCGTCCGTCATTGACATTTCGAATGCGATAGGTGTAGCTGTATCGCAGGTAAAAGCTGGTGGTTACCTTTGCAACTAACTTTTCCATGATCCTAGGAGTCAAGTCTCCTGCCACACCTTGGAAGAAGCGCCATCGAATAGTACGGCGACCTATCTCCACTCCCTCGAGCATTCCATCTCTCTCCTCTAGAATGGCACCTGCCTCTCGAGCTAGACTCCGTGGAAGTGGTTCACTACGTGGTCTCACCATTCTCCCTTCGATATAACTATACGTTAGGATAGCTTTAACAGACACTCCAAATTCAGATTTTATGTGTAAGGATGTTGCAGCGATATAACTATATGTAATCATATCTCTAATAGGATTATCAAGTTGGATTTTATGTACAAGAATGTCTAGTGACACTTTGAATGACCCTTAGTTACCCCTAGTAGTATAAGCGGGATTAAAATGATACAACTTTTTGTTGCACAAGAAAACTCAAAAATGAATTTCTGAATTCACTTTTTGAGTTTTGTTGTGCAAGAAAAAGTGGTATCATTTTAATCCCGCTTATACTACTGCCGTCGAACAAGTCTCCGAGTCCTAACAAGATTAGTATGCGAGTAATGAAGGACTGCCTTACAGTCATCCTGGGACCATTAACAGACATTATTAACCACTCTTTCTCGACTTCAATATTCCCGGATGCACGGAAGGAGGCTGAATTAATACCACTGCTGAAAGAAGGGGGATCACGAGGTAGCATCCAATAATAGACCACTCACGCTGCTTGGTGTCGCCTCAAAAATCTGTGAAAGAGTTGCGCTCAGTTCAACTCTTTTCTCCTGAGGAACGGCCGTTTGTCTTCACATCAAAGTGGAAATAGAAAGAACCATTCTACTGAAACAGTGAACATTTTAACGAGCGGCGCCATGTTGGAGGCAATGGACGGAAAGATGCTGACTCCCGACAGTGTGGTCAAATACATCTGCAACAAACATAAAGAAACTCCAAGCCGTTCAGAACTTTGCCTGTAAGATAATAACGAATACTAGGAAATACGATTATGTCACCCCAGCCCTGCACCAGCTTAACTGGCTACCGGTTAGAGACTTGTTAGTATATAGAGATACAGTCATGTCATATAAGTGCATGAACAATCTAGCGCCATCATATCTATTTGATAAGTTCGTAAAACGCACGAAGGTGAATAATCGCTCCACACGCAACTGTGGGATATTGCAAATCCCCCTTTTTAGAACTGCTACAGGACAACGGTCGATTCATTACAGAGCTGTAAAGATCTGGAATAACTTAGACAGATTTACAACAGTTACCGTCACTTTGTGCCTTTAAGAATAAGTTAAAAGGTCACTGAGATGATCAAGGCATTTTTATGCAGTACGTCTTAGATCCATTATATAATTAGAGTTTTTAGGTCTTAACAGTAAGTAGATTAACATTTACATTTTACATAAGTTATATATTGTTTACTATTTTTAAATATCATTTTAAATATATTCTTAAACCATGTAATTATATGTTGAAAAGCCCTTTTGGGAGCATATAATAAAGTATGTATGTATGTATATATTATCATTATTTCAAGCGTGTTTCCCATTTAAGGATAGTTGTTAATTCAATGCGGGGAGACTGCGTTACTGCAGGAGAGCCTTTTTCATTTCTAGTCACAATTTATAATAAGCGTGAAAAATCCTCACAAAGGCTACATCTATTTCATAAAACGATTTTGGCGGGAATCTGGTTACGCGCGCGCTTGTGCAAAACTTTGGCGCCTTTTGGGCGAGTTGAATCGAGGAGTTTGGTTAAACACCTTTGCAAAACGCCCTCAAATGCCCTTTTATTTGGATACAAAGTTATTTTCAGTTCGTTAAAATACTAGTTATATTAAAGTAGTCAGTTATTTGAAATGTTAAAAATACAAGCAAAAATGAGATGGTTCTGGCTAGTTACTGTCTAAGTGTAGTTACTGTCGACAGCGTTCTTGGAAAAAAAGTTGCTGAATCCAGATATATTATATGGCAGAGTCGCAGCAGAGTCAGAAGGCAGTTACCCGGGAAACATGTTCTAAAAATAGCTCAAACCGCGGGTCATACGCTGACTCACGGGTATAGTGTATATGGACGCTCCTGGTAATGGGCTCCTGGCAAATTAGAAACTCGTAACCCAATGAAAACAATACTGAGCTATGTGCCATGTTGATCTTTTACACTTTGTTTCCATTCTCTTTTTCTATCTCAATTGATAAAGTTTGCTTGTCAGTATTTAAAAACTAAAAACGTTAACATACGTCCTTGTCGGGAGGTTTATAGACAAAGTTTCTGGCAAACAAAGAACATATCTGTAGCATTAAATGAGAATTCAGACCATTATAGAGGACAAAGTTTTTCGTGTCAGTATAATAATAGATCCACAAGACAAAACGTCAAGTCGACAAGTAGTTACAATAATAGATCCACAAGACAAAACATCAAGTCGACAAGTGGTTACAATAATAGATCCACAAGACAAAACGTCAAGTCGACAAGTGTTTATGTTTAACGCCACCTATTTTGATGACACAATTACCTGTAAACAATAAGATGGCGGACGAAGCGTTTCGCGTTTTGAATTCAAACATCAGCTCGGCCGTGCGATGGTGTAAAACAATCAACGTGTTCTACTCATTCAGACATACTTTTTACTACGATTTTGTGAAACAACAATTTTTCTCTTTAAGTGGGTAAGTCATTGAAGAGTTTCAATCGAAGTTGATTCACACTCTAACTATGAATAATAGATACGATGATGCATTAAAACATTCATTTGAAAACTTCGATACAACATGTAGTCATTGCAAAAAAAAATCATTTCACAATACTTTCTCTAGTAGTATTCAATCAGTATTAACATCCTAGAGATGATATTTCCAAGCTTCTTTTTGGCTGTTTCTTTTTGGGTGTTTACAACGTTTGTATTGGGAGCTTATACAAATAGTGATCCTGTTGTAGTAACACCGATTGATCCTTTAGTACTCCAGAATTATCCAGCTCTTCTCAATGGCATTGACGTAGCTGTGGAACTCGAGGGGGTAAGAAGGCGCACTCCTACTAAATATGTTTACTTGCCGGACACGATCCGAGCTACAGAACAAACAGATACGACAGGAACAATTTTGTACCAAGTTAACGCCAAAATCACACCCTCCAAATGCCCAAACAATGGAGAACACAAGTTTACACGCTTGGAGCAATGTCCCGTGGATGAACAAGCAAGGACTCGAGAGCTGTCATGCCATATAGAAATCCTCTATCGGCCATCGTTGAACGAAGGAGAGCGTATTCGCTTGCAGGAATCTAAGTGTAACGTCGCAAGCCCAGCAGGGAGCTCTTCCACCAATATAACCGTTGATATCAATATGCGAGATAAGCATGGCGGAAAACCCGTGAAGGATCATGATACAAGGAAACGACGGAGGGATAGACACAGGAAGCATGAAGATTAATTCGATTGCATTTTGTAGATAAAACGAACAGAAAATGTGAAAAACCTAGTACATTATGTTTTTAAATCGCTCATTGTTTTAGGCGTCCTTCCACACAGAAATGTGTTGAACATCAGGAATAAATGAACGGATATAAAGAGAATCCAAAAAGTTGTAATGACGTTAGATACATTCAACGACAAAATCTATAGTTTTCTGACGATAAGGACGCCGTGAAACATCATCAGATCCAAGATGGCGGCGCCCAAAATGGATCAAACTCATGTCCAATTTTTTCAAAAACTAAAATATATTTTCCAATTTTGTCAACATATTTTAAACTTGGATCATATTTCCGACAATATAACGACAACTGTTATTTACTGCTCTCTCGATTCTTCAAACGATATTCGCCATTTTTAAATAAGATCTATAAGTACAGGACGTTGCCAAAGTACATTGTATTGATGTGTCTGTTGCTACTCAGTTACTAACTCTGTCACGAGGCTGTTATTAAAAGGACACTGCCAACCTCCAAATGATAAACATTCTCATTACGAAAGACAAAAATAACTACTCAGATTAGCAGAGTATGCTTACAAGGTATACTGTAGAAAATGTGAGACAATTGTGATGACTCATGGCAAAGATTCGAGTGCATGAAAAATACTGCTTTTTATGATAAATTTAAAGCAACTAAAAATCGGTTCACTGCAACCGAAAATAAGTTCAGTTCTAGAATAAGCTTTTGTAATCCACTTTAATCTTTGCCATCCTCTATCGAAAAAGTTTGAAAAGCATATCAGGTCATTCATGATCACATGGTGTTTCTCTTCTATCTCAGGGTGTTATTTTTGCGGTAGTTTTGTTTTAAAGAAACTTGAAGGTTCAATTCAATTAATAGTGCTCCTTTAAAGGTATGTGTCAATACTGTGATGTGATAGTCTAGTAAGTGTACGTGCGCTTGTTCTCTCTTCCAAGTCAATTTCACCCAGGTCAATATCATCATCGCTTTCGCTATCAGAAAACGAGGGAAACTGATACGAGTCTCGTTGTAAATCAAGTTCATCGTATAATTCCAAATATGGATTTTGTTGTAACATCATCTGCTCTAAGGTTTCGCGTAACTCGGAGAATGTAGGACGATCCTCAGGCTTGTCACGCCAGCATTTCCTCATTATTGCGTACCTGTAAATATGTCAATAACTACATTAATACCTCCATTTATATTCCTGTTTTTATACCTCACTTTTCAGTTTATAAACAGGCAAGTTTCGTATTGTCACGCCACACAAGCTCGATTGAGGCTCCATCTTGGATTAGGCGCGCAATAACCCCTGGAAACGAGTGCTTTTAGTGAATTCCCTCGCATTAGCCTCCATTGAGTACTCGTTTCAGCTCGTCTGTGAGAATACGAACCTAGCGTTAATAGGCCTTTTGCAGGAAACATCACTTCAATAACCAATCAATTGCGCTCGTGATCCCATGGGAAAGGCTTTACTGGACGGCAAACAAACTTCTAAACGCTGTTTTAAAACTGAACTAAGATAGACAATCGACTGGAGGTGGGAAATAGCATTTACAAACAGGTTTTGCTAATAACAGTACCGATCTTGTACAAGTGCCTTTAAATAAATGAAGTCAGGCTTTTTGCCGCCCAGTACAACCACGTGATTGCATTCCAGCAAATGGACCATTTCTTATTGGATCCGCTAGGGCTTAGAAGTCTTATTAGTCACATGTTCCATGTATAGTATTGGTCTGGACTTCTGGAATTCCATCCCAGAAGACCTCAAAATGCTCACTGAGTAAAGACCGATTTATACGGTAAAACGTTTGCTTACAATTGTCGCATGCAATTATCTTACTTACGTAATCGTTCGTGTCGTATGCAACAGTTGTCAGCAATTTGTAGCTAGGGTTGATTTACATTAAGCAATTCCAATCGTGTCGTGTGCTTGGTGCAAGTTATACCGTGTAAATCGATATTTTCTTTTAAAAACTAATAATATAGATACAAAAAATACTCAATTCTGATTGCCTGAGCATAGACATGTTAATCACTAACAGCAGTGCAAACACAGTTAATTCGATGTAAAAACTAGTTAATTCGATGCAAAAATTAGTTAATGCAGTGCACAAACTAGTTCATTCAGTTCTCCTTTTCATTTTTGTAAATATATTATTAACCGGTAATCATTAGTGTGCAACGTTCAGTACTCGTATGCGGACTCGTGTTATTTTGTTAGAATTTTCAAACATCACTCACACTATTAATCGTTAATTGAACTTGCACACCAGTGACCAGTACCAATACAAATTGAATGTAATTTCATCATCAATTAACGAGACAGTGTACATAATAAACTAAGAGTTTTCTTCTCCTATGTTTTTTTTTCTATTTTTGTTTGATTGCACATTTGGCTGCTTTTACCCGCTCTTTTTCCAGTGACTTAGACTAGCTACATTGTGTATTTACTGGTTATTTCAGGCACCCAGTACTCTTACTGTAGTTATTCTTTCTGTTCCTATTACATGTATATTTATATCTGGGAGTATCAATAAAGTACTAGTTGTAACTCCGTTAATGCATGTATAGGTGGCGACTCAACTGCTGAAGAGGACGGTTCACCGAAACATCTCCATTCAATTATATTTCTGTCTTTATTTACTGCATATTTATAGTATCGTTATCCACCCAGCTGACCCACCTACACTGCAATCATGATGATCTGATATAGGGACTCCGTACTAATGGGCCTTTTGCAGGAATGCAATCAATTAAGTTTTACTGGATGGCAAAACAATCTGACTTTTGTTAGCCAAACCTATATGTAAATTAAATGCTATTTCCTAGCTCCAGTCGATTGTCGATCTTTATAAAACAGCGTTTCGAAGTTTGTTTGACATCCAGTAAAGCCTTTCCCATCACGAGAGTTGCATCGCCAGAAATTTCAGACGCGCGTTTTGTGCTACATCAAGTTCGCCGCACTGCTTCTAAATTTTACTAAGAAATGTATGGGCTTCCATCAGAAATTGTGTTTTACTTCCTCACACAAGGATTACGTCACAATGTTTGGGCAAAGTTTGAAAGTGTAAATGTTAAGAAGTGGTTGTTTAAGTTGATGTGTCCAAATCCACGATTAACACGTCGAACTATGTTAACAGCATTTGTATGGGATTTTACTGCAAAGTTTATAAATTGATATTTAAGATGAAAATCGGTGTGAAAAGAAAAAAAATCGATGCTTCCCGACTCGGGCGATATCGGTTTTCTCGTCCAATTTAACGTGGAATTACCTCGTCAGGCATGTGATTTTACAGATACGGGATCCAACCCTTGTGAAACCGCCATCTTTACACGGTAAATATTGAGAAATAGGCTGAATTCAACATTCAATATCTCAGCCTACGAAGCTCCAAATCGCACGAAAATGGCAGCAGAAAACAGCTTGTTTCTCCATTCTTCGAACCAAACTAAGCAAAATATATGGTCAGCAGTAACTCATAAAACATGTCACTGAAATACCCGAGGGAGACGAGTCTGCGATGAAATTCTAGTAAGCGGTATTTATCATCTACTGGTTGGTACTTCATATATGTTAAATTATAGTGTCCTAGTATACCACATGACAAGCCTACCATCATCTATCATTAGAACTCGGTGTCCGAAATGTCTAGCGATGGGTGTATGGGTGGTGCAGTGTGTTAGCGCTCACCGCTGCGGTCCGAGTTCGAGTCAGACTTGGTGCCATATGTGAGTTGAGTTTGTTTGTTGTTGTGTTCTCTCCCTTGACACGAGTGTTTTCTCCGGGTTCTCCGGTTTCCTCCCTCCGTAAAAATCATCATGTGAGCTTGTCTGACAGTAGTATGTACAAAAATATATGAATGTAGTGGGGAGTGTGTGTGGAGTTGAAAGCAGGCCCCCACCAGCTATGCTGAAATACATATCCTAAGAATATTTATTTTATTTTATTTATTTTGAAATGATGTATCAGCACGTGACTTTTTCCTGCAAAACGGCTATTATTACATCCATCCATCGATCAATTCACCTACCCAGCATTCGATTCATACTGTATGTACTTCAAATTACCTATCCATCACAGCTTCCCACTTCATCTGCTTATTTGTCAACTTTGCAGCAGCACAAGAAAAGAAACTGCAGTAGACTGATAGACACATGCAGGTACGTAACAAACCAATAATGAATAATACATCAATCTAAAGTTCTTACATTTCGTCGCTGCAAAAGTCAGGTTTGTCCATTCTATGTCCAGCCTTTAGCATCTTAGGCAGTCTATGGTTGTTTACTGTGGGGTATGGATTTCCTCCTAATTTAAAACATTTACGAGTTATATGCAAATCAGTAACAAGGACGCACTCTATTAAAAGGGCCTCAACCAGGTTGAAGACACCTTCAGCTGTCAATCAGCCTTTGTGGAGTGAACATCTCTTCGCTTCAAACCTCCAACATGTGAGATATCGCGCGAATTCAAGTCGAACGCTTGCAAGTCAAAGTATGTCATGGCTACATGCCTGGAGCGAGGAGGTCGCCTGAGGGCTTATGTTTTCATACTGGCGAGGTTTGCTAAGAATAGCACTGATTGAGATATGCCATATTCCCCTTGCATTTTAAAAACATGCACTATTCATGTTATTAGGTATATTCCCCTCTATAATATAAATTACGGAAGCATCCTAAGAACGCGCAATTTAATTGGCTACTCAGCCTGCTTGATTTTCTTATAATGCACGCTCGAGCATTTCTTTCCGCGTAGATTCAAAGATGGTTCTCCTATGCCCTACACCAAAATAATGCACTTCTGAGCTAGAGTGCACTGTCAGCAGTGAATTTCAATTGAAATCAGTTGTCAATAACAATTTCATAAAAAGTCAAATATTTCGCATGAATTAAATCACTTTACGGTAAATATCTCCACAAAGAAATGTCATTTCAAACAGACAATGAATGAAAACAGGTGACTTTTAATATCCAACTAAGTAGCGAACTTTGCAAAGAATAATTTACTTTGACGCTCGGTCAGTGAAGTTGACGCCTTGCGAGCCCAATAGGAGATATTGTAGTTGAGTCTACGAATAGCAGTTTCAGCGGTATTGACCCGAACGCCTCACTTCAATGTAATGAAGCGCCATTGAAACCATCATTCTTACACGACACCAACACCCTCCTAAACAAGCACGACTAATTTAGATACACAGTTTGAATAGCGCTTCATTACATTGAAGTGAGGCGTTCGGGTCAATACCGCTGAAACTGCTATTCGTAGACTCAACTACAATATCTCCTATTGAATCAGTATGATTGTACATTTAACTCGAAAACGTTTCTCTTGGAGCCATGTATTCAAATATATATCTTCTGTCACTCAGGAGACAGAATTCAATCCTGCCGTTACGTTTTTAGTAATTGTCTACATTTTCACTGTTAAATATGCGATTGGAATGAGTCTTTCCAAGCCGGTAAGAGAGGATCTGGGTCGAGTGCCTTGTTCTCCTATAATGCACGCCCATTAGCCAATCACATGCTTGGATTTTGTACAATGCACGAAATTTGAATATTAATTTGTTATAGAACATGGAAAACCATCTTTTATTTGTCAAGTGAAGAAACAAAGAAAGCCCAAACAATGTAAATATAAGCATTAAATATGCTATGGATAACTAGTTCCTGTAAAAACTAGTGTAGGGCTGTATCGGCGGGGAAGATAACCTCAGGCTTCTACTCAGTCGTCCCATCATGCAATCGCAAAGCTATTTTTCAAAATGGCGGCCGTTTTGACTCCCGAGTAAGAAGCCTGGCAAAACCTTCAGGTTTAACTCTCGCAAAGGGAAATGTGTGTATTTTTGGAGTCGATGTATGTTTTTGACTTTCGTAAAGTACCTACGGCGAAAAATTAGGGCCCATGTTTCACACGTATATTCCATCAGAAAGAGTTTTAAAAAGAATGAGGAACTCGTGTGATCGAGCCTTACCTATTGTGGCAATCTCCCATAAAACGACACCATAGGCCCATCTGGAAAAAAGGACATAAGAGAACATGTCTACCTATGTGACCTTACTCTAATAAAAAATACGATGAATAAAAGCTATTAGTATATACCACACCAGTGAATATGACTTTTCGCGCGCTCTGATTGGCTACTCAAACAATTAATGAATATGATTTCATATTCACCTCCGAGCGAAGCAGCGATCAATTCGCGCGAGATTTTCTCCATTTGACAGAAAATAAAATAACTATTTGGTGCTGGCTATTCACCTGCAGTATGGTATATACTAATTAACAATTATTCTATATTCAAGTCACAATCCCGTTTCTGGTTAACTGAAAGGAGTGCAATAATTTCTACAGAATATGTAGCAACTTAGAGCAAATCTATTAAAAGAAAATCTGTAGCAAATTTGTAGTAAATCTGTAGTAAACTATAAGCAAATGTGTAGCAACATAGAGAAAATCTATAAAAGCAAATTCGTAGAAAATCTGTAGCAACTTAGAGCAAATCTATAAACAAATCTGTAGCAAATTTGTAGTAATTAAATCTGTAACAAATCTATAAGCAAATTTGTAGTAAATCTGTAGCAAATCTATAAGCAAATATCTAGCAACTTATAGAAAATCTATAAAAGCAAATTCGTAGAAAATATGTAGCAACTTAGAGCAAATCTATAAACAAATCTGTAGAAAATTTGTAGTAATTAAATCTGTAGCAAATCTGTAAGCAAATTTGTAGTAAATCTGTAGAATATCGATCAGCAAATCTGGAGCAAATATATTAGCAAATATGTAAGAAATCGAGATCTATTGCAAATCTGTCGAAAATTCCTAGTAAATCTATAGGAAGTTATACCAAATGTATAAGCAAATTTGGAACACATCTATTGCAAATCTTTGAGCAAATCTGGACCAAATCAATGCCATAACTATATGAAATCTAAAAACAAATCCGCAACAAATCTTTGAAAAAAACCTATGAAATATGCATGTAGCAAATTCGTGGTAATTTAATAGCAAACCGTTGTCAACGGACGCGTATGACAAATCTTGGTGTTAATCAATAAAGCAAATCTTACATCACTTTTATAGTAAATGGAAAATCCATAGCTAATCGTAATTAAAATGCTAGAACCTATCACCTTATTACGAGATGGGTTTATAAAATAATGGTAGTATCGCGTCATCTGTTGGGTAACTTACTTCCAAATCACCACTTTTAAGTTAAAACTTACACATCACTTCTAGTTGTAAACACTTGGTCACACAGTGACTCGAGAGCCATCCATTTGATAGGCAGTCTTCTCTTCTTACGGCAATAGTAGATCTTCTCTTCATAGACGCTACGAGAAAGACCAAAGTCTGCCACCTTTGCAATCTTCTTCTCGCCGACTAACACATTCCTCGCTGCTAGGTCACGATGAACTATTCCCTTCCTGGATAAATACTCCTGACGGTGTTATGAAATACAAAAGCATTACCATTTTGCCCTTAGAAGACAACTGAAAATATGAAATTTGAGAAAATACGAGCATATTAACTAGTACTTTTATGCCAATTTCAAGTGTCACAGCCCTTCACGGAAAGGTAGCGTATAGCCTTTTGCAGGAAACAGACACGTGCTGATATATCACTTCAATAACCAATTAATTGGCCGGTAACAAAACGAGCAGGGGACTGGGATCGTGTTTATCAGAATTACTCTAATTCATCACATGATAGAGCATGTTGAAATTAGCATATGTGCCAAGTTTGACGTGATTCAAGTGAATCTTGTCTGAATTATAAGCAATTGAAATTTCTTTGTCCCTCCAAAATTTTACAATGAATGTATGGTTTGGAGGGACAACGTTAAAAAATAAGAGAGTTTGTATGGGAAAATTGACATATTTGATAGCTTCTAGCATCGTCAATATTGAGCCAAAGTTCACCAAACTTTCCAGACTAGCTTAGTTTGATCTGTTCTTTTGGAAAATAATGCTCACTTTGACTAGTTATTAATTGAATTAGTTTTACTGACTCGGCTTCAGTCCCCCGCTCGTTTTGTTACCGGCTAATTGCGCTCGTGATCCCATGGGAAAGGCTTAAGTGGACGGCAAACTCACTTCCAAACGCTGTTTTAAAAAGATCGAAAATCGATTGGAGGTGAAAATAGTATTTACGAACAGGTTTTGCTAATAACACTACCTATTTCGTACCGAAGTGCCTTCAAATAAATCATTTTGAGGTCCATCCAGTACAACCACGTGAGTGCATTTCTGCAAAAGGGCCATTGTGAAGTCAGGGAGGTGAAGTAGGCTACTTTTAACTTGTCTAATGGCAATAATTATCATCAAAATTATTTCCTCGAATAATCGCCCCGCTCGGAATAATATGGGCGGACACGTACACATGAAACGCACTGTAATCGTATGTCATTCAGTGCTGTTTACATCAATGCGAGAGACGGGTCGTATTATTGTTGCTAGAGCAGATTTCGTATGAGTGGAACAAACTACGGCATGTTCGTAGCCTTGCCGTAACCGTGCCGTGCCGTATTTCTGTAATTTGATTGGATCAGCAGGACAAAAGCAATAGGGAAACCATTTCAATGTCACGGCATGCCGTACAGCAACCGTGCTGTAGTCAGTGCTGTAGTTTGTCCCAATCATACGAAATCTGCTCAATGTTCCGTAAAGATCCGTAATTAATACAATAATACCATTATCGTGCTTACCATTCCCTGTGAAATCTGCCAGGCAAACGCTACCAGGTCTCCAGGTGTGAGCCAGTCATCCTCTAACGGCTTGTGATCCACCTCTCGTGTTAATATTTCCACCTGGCCGTCACTTCCACGCCTTCCTTGTCTGTAGCTAATGACGACACATGATGTGTTTGTGCTATTACGACCTTCTCTTGTGACCTAAACAATAATTAAAATTAAGAGCATTCTACCATAACCACGAGCGGGGCACGCGCGCGGAATCAATGTTCAATTGGTGGCTGTCAATATTGGCTGCAAACGTTAAATGCTTGATCGATTTGAAATGCACTATTTTCCTTCAAATCTCGATCTACACACAGTTTGTCAGTCCGGCTTTTTTGCAAATTTGCTTTGATTTTAACCATCCCACAGAATCCATAGCGTGAAATATGGAAAATACGCCACTCATATCCCGGATGTATGACGTCACGATTGACGCCTTTTGAACTAAAAAGATGGCGGCAGGTCTGTGAACATCACAAAGGAAGATGCAAACAGCTTTACTGAGCAACCAGAAAATGAACATTCCAGTCAGAAAAAGGAAAATAAGATCTAAAACTCTCAAAGGATTTTCTCAACTGCAACAAAGAGACAAGAAAACCCGAAGAAATTCTCCCAGAAGAACTTCGAAAGATCACGAAGAAGTTTATACTGACCGGGACAGTAAGCAAAATTCTTAGAGCAGTTTAATTGTCCATATAATAAAAAGAAAATTACACAGTGGTTTGAAGATATGAAGTTTATCCTCTCGAGTCCAAAACATTTATCTCGTTCACTGTGTTCAGTCGTGAAATATTTTGACTCTCGAGGATAAACTTCATATCTTCATACCACCTCTATTTATTGGATTCGGTTTTCGCACGATTGCAAAAATTATCAAAACCAAGGTCTGTAATATCAGCCGGAGCCGACGACTGATAACACAGACCGAGGTGTTAATAATTTCGCTATCATGCGAAAACCGAATCCAATAATTATTTTATTATTCATTTTCTAAACTTCTTTTAAAAATGTTTTTGCAAAGAGATACCAGATGAAAATTACGCAATAAGATGGTTCATGCGCATCCTGCAGATAAACTACATAACACGCTATCGTGAATTCGCGGTAACTCTCAGCAAATCAAAATCAAGTTTGTCACTAAAATGAATAATAATTTAAGAAATAGAAAACATTTTCCGTTTTTCCATAGAGTTATAGAAACACGAATGGAACACGAGCCCGAAGGGCGAGTATTTCCACAGCTATTTCGAGTTCTTCCAATCTTTCACAAGTGTTTCTATAACTCTATGGGAACACGGAAACATGTTTTCTATTTCCTTTATAAAATAAACGAGGAACACGCTCGTTTTATTTGATCAAAATGATAAATTTTCCCAACTAGCTCAAGCACGCGCTCAGTTTTATAATATTGTTACACTATAAAATGTATAACCTTTGAAATATTTTAGAAAAGGATTGGTGATTAGCAATTAAGGGTTTTTAAATAAACAGTTAAACATGTAAGCAGGAAACATAGTTAAAATTATTGTACAGGAATCTTCAACTTCAGAGTTTATAATGAGTTCTTGTAGTTAAGTACAGTTTGTTTCCTCTGTTGCGCCCAAATGTCGCGATTAACAAGCCATAAAAGTAGTAATGGCAAAATAGTATTTAGTTAAGGGGTCGGTATACATTAGCAGATGTAATCTTCGGAAAGTAAAATGAGTTGTCCCTTCTTTCGGATAGAATTAATGAAACAGCCATCAAAGTAGAGTAAACGTAATATCTTTCAATCTCATTAACTGTACGAGAAATTCTTGTTCTGTTTGCTTTTCTAAGGAAATGTTCTGTCATTATATTTACTGTTACTTACGTACAGGTAACTTGTGTTAGCTTGGAGTAAAGTATAGTATCATGTTTATATGATCATTACATATGGCTACAAAATAGGCGGTCCCTAGTTTAGCTTAGGCTAAGCCCCGCCTCGTACTATCTGATACAGTGTTTACTAAGTTAAATTTGGACTCTGCTCTAAAGTTATCTCTTCGGTTAAGACTTAGTTACGGTAGTGTAAGTACTAATAGTTACGGAGATCCTATATGTTAACTTTCATTGCCAACTTTATATCCTGAATATCTTTTATGTTGCGACCAGAAAAGCTACTGTGTAATTACAGCCTCCAACTTTATATCCTGAATATATTTTATTCTCATTTTGTCAATCGTTTTACTGTTTACTCTCAGCGACCAGTTGCCTTTCATCAGCATATATTACTAATGTTAACCAATCAGAATAAACTTGTAGATTGCCAGTTCTCTGTCAATCAAAAGTATATAGAGCTACTCTATAAAAGTAGAGCCGTAAAATTGTAAGTTGCAGTTAGAGTTGGTGTTGGAGAGGAGTTTCCGCGAGTACGAATAAAGAAAGTCCAACTCAAGTCTCGTCTATTCTTGTTGAGTACGATCCCGGTCCCAAGGGAAGCCAGAAGAAGGTTTCTGATCCCGAAACTATATAACCCAGATAGTACGAGCGCTCTGATTGGCTTATAGACTCAAAAAAGCTATGGTCTATTGTGTCGGTAAACACATAGAAATCGGCACGCCTGCTTGCGTCGTGCCGTAGTTATATCATAAAAGGGATGGGATGTTGAAAAATTTTTTGAAATTGTGTTCTCCCAACATCCCGCGTGCTTTATTTCGCCAATAAACACATTGTAATATATGGTCTATTGCTTAATTATCACATGAAATCAAGAATCTTTAATGTATTTCGTACCTGGATGGCGTCTTCCATTCTTTCGTACTTAAACGTGTCCCGAGTGTACATTGATTCGTAGTACGAGGAGTAAATAGATTTCAGTCCTTCTCTCAAGTTTTCCAACAGCTACAAAGAAATAAAATCAAACAAATACTCAGTAAACGTTTATCAAAAATATAATGCCTACAAAATGCGCCTACAAAATCACCCATACTACATTGGCTCTCTAGTTCTCTAGTTGTTTGTATGTTTGTTGTTAGTTCATTCGTCTTGTGCGCAAGTCAATAAATCAGTCAGTCAATCACTTGATGAAATCATACCTGTGCTCGCCTTTTTCTCAAGAAGTTTAGCAAATCTCCGTAGCAAACGAGTTCAACTACAAGAAACAAAGGCTCGATGATCGTACGACATCCCAGCATGTTAACAATATTCGTGTTTGCTCCTATCTCCTTCATGAGACGAATTTCATCCATGAATTCTTCTCTCTGATCCTCACTTGCAGATTCTAGGGAAATCAATGAAGACAAGTTCATTTATTATAACTTTTATTCACTATCTCAATTGATTGGCTGAGAACACATATCTAATTCTCGATAGCTGGCTATAGCGTACAATATTATCTGTAGGTATTATCTGTAGGTTGTGACGTCACAAACCCTGCTAGCAGAGGTTCTTTTCTCTTACCCTCTCTCCACTAAGGGACGGACCATTAGAAAAGTTATGGGGGGGGGGGGGGTGGGGGATTCTCAAGCTGCATGAATTTTTTTTTACTCCAGTTTGCTGTGCAGCAATTTTTTTTTCGGCTAAGATCTCATGCACGTTTTTTTTTTTTTCAAAAATATTTTATGTACTAATCTCAGTATTCAATTTGGAATATTAAGTTATTCCAAATTTAGCTATCTTTGTACTTAACAGTTCTTGTCCTAAGTAAACCTTAAGAGCCATGCCTCTGTGAAAATCTTTTTTTTTTATCAGGGCTAGCGTGCCCATATTAAAAGTTATACTTTAATATCGATACCTATAAAAGTGTACAGCTGCATCACCTTGCATGGCAAATGTTGTTTATGATTCAAGCTCATAGCGAGACCAGTGAAAATCCCATTAAAACAAATATTTTTGAGAGACGAAAAGTTTGTAAATTTCTTGTGTAAATTTCTCCTGCCTTTTAATAGTGGATAAATCAAAGGATACATATGTGTACCTCTCACAAAAGAGTTGCTACAACAAAAACACAGTGTGATAGAAGGAAATCATTTGGAGTTGCTGGGATCCCTGTACATTTGTGCAGTCCCTGACGTCTGCCTTGCCTCTCTCCCTAGCCTGCGAACAGCATCCCCTACTTGAGGGAGAACGACGATTTCATCGTTTCCGTTTCTCCCCATTCTCTCTACATGGGGAGAAACCGCCGTTCTCCCTCAAGTAGTAGCCTGTGACCCTACCTGCCCAAACCGAGCTCAAAACCCTGGCCCACCCCCGCGGCACATACATAATACGTCACAAACAGGAGTACCACCCCGGGGTACACAGACCTCCGTCTATGGATGAGTTAATCGTGTTCTAGGTCACGTGGATAGATACAGGAATGTTGTAACCAGTCGCTGGTGTCTCATAGCGGGTGCTGATTGGCTTAGCGGTTATGTTGACCTTCGAGCTCGGGTTTTTCCCGCGGAGCCAGAACTATTCACTCTGGTTTGGAATTGTATTAAGACAAATTGCTATGTCATTTTGTGTCCTGTACTCGGTTATGCACCTATCAGCGGCTTCGCCGAGGGGTCGGCCCCCGGGCTAACCACGGAGATATGTGGAGGAATACAGGAGGATTGAATGCAAACATTGCCCCTGGTTGGAAAACTGGGGTGGGCGATTTGTTCCTTAAAGATACTATGAAGGTCAGTGAAGTGTTAATAAAGTTCCATTTTCTGTTGAAAATAGAGTGTTCAATGTTATATAAATACGGTTAGTAACGAGATTCCAGTAGTCAATTCAGGTCCATCGGTCCGGCTCATTTTGTGCAAAATGACGGGGGATTGTAGGTCGTGGAAGACCTAACCAGGGGACTTTGAAAGGGACGATTCCCCTACCCCTGGGGGAAATCGTCAAGATTTGTTCTGTCTTTTTACAATCCCCCTGGTCAGCCCGTGGGTCGACCCCTCGGAGAAGCCGCTGATAGGTGCATTAATGATAAGAATATCGTTCATGGAACTGCTGCATTTCAAGTTAGGCCTACCTACAAAAATCCCGAAAAATGGCCTAAAACTCTTTCCGGATAATCTACAGAAATGCTCTAAAAATGTCAGTTTTATCTCTCTGGGAAGAAATTATTTATCTCGAATTTCAAGTGAAAAGAAATAGCCTCGGCGGTCAGGCGAGTTCGGCTATGAGCGCGAATTCTCAAACCTCCAGTTCACACGGTTCTCAAACTCAAGAGTTTATCCAATCTTCAACTCCCTCGAGGAAAGAAAGATCTCCAAATCCCTTCCTTTGAAGGGATTACGCCGTCTGTGTATAGGCTATCGAAGAAGGAAATTTATTTATTTCCCCCGCTTCGCAGCGTCCTCCCTCTTTGTCTCTTGCATTGCCATTAACAATAGGAAATGAACAATCTGAAATCTACAATGTGTACCGTCTAGTGTTTCTCGGCCAATGGAAATCGAGTTGTAGTTTATGCAAAATTATGCCAGAACACGATTAACGACAGTGTAGCACAGACGTCCCTTCCCGAGTTTTGAGGGGAGACGTACGGCTGTACACAGGCTATCAAGTAGAGGATGCTGTTCGCAGGCTACTATCTCCCCCTCCATGTATGATTATTTTTTTTGGTGTTGCTGGCTGTGCATGGATTTTTTTTTTGGAATTCCCCCACCCCCCCCCCCCCCCCCCATAACTTTTCTAATGGTCCGTCCCTAACGAGGGAGAAAAGAACCTCTGCCACGATCCGAACGGTTTTCTGTTGAGCATGCGCCACGGTATCTGGATTTCCATTGGCCGAGAAAAACGATACGGTAAACATTGTAGATTTCCTATTGTTAACGGCAAGAGGAGGCGTGGGAAAAATAAAATAAATTTCCTTCTTCGAGGGTAATGTTGCTTTTCTTGAGGTTTGACACAGCTGCTTTTAACGCTACTTCGAACTCGCTCACGCATGTTCACTCCAACTTGAAACTGCAGACTCTAGACTGGGCAGCGTTTTAATAGTATCAACAATGACGTCGACCTCGAAAAACCGGTTTTTAAACTGGTTATTAAACCGGTGTGTCATGTGACTTACCTCGAGAGCCGGCGAGATCTAAAGAACCGTTCGGATCGTGGCAGGGGTTCTTTTCTCCCTCGTTAGTGGAGAGAGAGTAAGAGAAAAGAACCTCTGCTAGCAGGGTTGACGTCACACTGCTATTAGCTCATTTTACGCTGGAAAGTAGAGACGGAAATTCTTTCGCTTTTTTGTGGCATTTTGCTATTTTAAACTCTCAGCTATGTCTTTCTTTCCCCCTAAACTTGTAAATAAAAGCAATTTGTAGCTCGAATAAGAAACAATACGTTTTGAAATTCAATTGTAAACAAACCGATTGACGACGTTTCATTTAGCTTCGTTTTCGGTAGCTTTCCTTTTGCTAAAACGTTTGCTCAATAATAACACAATCAGAATTCGGTATTCGCATGATAGCGTAAATTATCAAGACCTCTGTCTTGATAATTTTCGCTATCATGCTCAACCTCATCCAATAATTGCTTATTATTGAGCCACATATATGCACTTGTCTCCTTGTGTATTTCACGGTTTGTGAATATTTCACAACAGCACAAAATATTACACTTACAACAGTTCTAAAGAATTGGAAGACGGCGCATGCGCGTTCGCCTCGAAGGGACCTTACGCACCGAGGACGACGATGACTATGACGACGGGACGTAAACAACTGAGTGTTTTCTCGCGAAATTAGGTGTTTATCGTTTCCTTTATTCGCCTGTTATCGCTTTTCACATTGAGATTTTCGGAAAATATGATGAACACAGTGTTTCTCTTTTGAATGCGTTCTCTTTTAAACGTGTAATTTTGGGTTTTCACGTTGTGTTTTTGTGGAGAACGGTCACAATGTGTGCGACTGTATTTTGTAATTAAAGCCTCATTTACACGACAAGCATTTTGGACACGGCACTCTTAAAGTTGAGCCCGCGGGCCGATAAGTTTGGGACCGGAACTCTTGATTCTTTCCGTGTAAATCAAGAGTGCCGTGCACTAAATTATCGGCACTCCTGATTTTTGTCGGTCCCAAAATAGAGCCTTTCAGCTTGCCTGTTTGTTGCCCCATTTCAGACCACCATTGAGTCATGCTTTTTAGTTTTTCTGTATTCCAAGAGGAAATGTACAAATTTTCTATAATTGGAAAACAAAGCACTGAGTCGTCTGGAGAACTATCACGTGGTCTGATATGGGGCAACAAACAGGCAGGTGACTAGGTCTATTATCGGCCTGCGTCGTGTAAATGGAGCTAAGGCTATTTTTTAAGTCATTGTCCTAGACGTCAAACGATTTCAACATCTCTTCAACATCGGTTCTGCATTTTGTTGCAGGAGGCCTTCACCTCTCAAAACCTTGCATTTCATTGGACCCCATTTGGATTGCACTGACAAAGAATTCCATTGTTTTAGGGTTAGGGTTTGTACTGTTTCAGGATTAGGCATTGTTTGGATAGCCAGTACTATTCCAGGTTCCGAGGAGGTGAAGGCCGCCCCTTTTGTCGAAGGATGGTGAGAGCTTGCATGTCAAACGGTTTCAACATCGATTCAACATTCCGAGAACATATGGTTTCAACATCTGTTCAACATTCTAGTTAACTTCTGTAAGCCACTTTCAAGATCATATGCAATGTTCATATATTTTTGCTTCAACTGGCGGCGGGCCACCTACTGTTGAACACCCACCTGCCCACCAAATAAACAAAGGATCTATACAACTACTCATGATCCTGAAACTGGTCTATTGCTCTCGAAAATATTTTCTGACCTTTCAACATGTCAAACGGTTTCAACATCGGTTTCAACAAATGTTGCACTATCATTGTCTGTTCTTATACTGATCATGGGAAAGAGCCAATCAGAAAGCGAGAAAATTGGTGGTAGTTGTAAAATACATATTCACGGTTAAGTAAAATCCCTCTATAAGGGTACCATTAGTTTCGTAACTGTAGTAGAGAGAAAATCATTCGTACCAAAATCCGCACCTTACCGTGCAAAAGCTTGATAGCGACGGGGAGTCTTGAATCACCAGTAATCTTCCTGCGTAAAGTTCTCCGTAGAAGTGTTCCTCCTCGATGTTTCTTCTGTTGGTTTGGGTTGCGTTGCAGCATGCCTTTATATACCCTACCAAATTCACCCTCTCCCAGCAAATCAAGGAATTCCAGTTGATCTCCGCATATCTCCCATTGGTCAGATACTGGCAATTTTGATCTTGGAGTTAAGCAAAACTTGTGAGAAGAATGGATGCATAAAACGAGGGAAGTTATTGCCACTTTTGTCGATAAAATAGCGCGCGCGAGAAGCTTTTATAGATAACAGCCGTACGACGACATCAATAGTATCTTAAATCAACCTTTTTGGACAACAAATATATCAAAATTTATCGATCAATAGTAAATATCCCCTGTCTCATACAAAGAGGTTTCCTCAGAAAATCCCAGTTTCACCCGGGAGTATGCAAAAGCAAACGATTTCAGGGACAGTGAATTCTTTCAATGGCTTTCAGTAATTAACTGCACGTACCCCTCTTGGTCGAAAGAAACACTCAAAAATCAAAAATAAGTATATTTGATTTCAGAATAAAACAAATGTTCTGTACTTATCAACGGTTACGAAAGATATATTGGAAAAATCAGTCATAAAAAATATATAGGGACTTTGTCAAATGCAAGATCGAATCGCTAACCGCAAAGAAAAACCAGTCTCCTAGAGAAACGACACGGTAATACAGAAATTGACTGGTGTATGAAAGAGTTTACCATACTACAAACAACACATATATATGAGCCTTTCAGTACAAGTTAATCAATAACATTTTATATCTAAACCGTGACTTGTTTAGGTTTAATCTTATTGCCTCCCCTCCGCTTTGTTACTTCTCTCAGTAAGTCCCATACGGAAACAGCTGACCACATATTTGCTGAGTGCATTGAGTACCCAAAAACATTTTGAAATAAGAACCTCTCTCTTACAACACGACACTAACTTTTCCTAAACGCCCTGGGCCGGGTTGTTCAAAGCCCGATTAGTGTTAATCCTGGATTAACACAGAACCTATTGGTTGTCATGGAAATTAACCCTGGATTAGCACTAATCGGGCTTTGAACAACCCGGCCCTGAAGTGAAGTGCTAGAACGTAAATGTACCAAGGAAAGTCAAAAACTCACTTGGAAAAATGGGACAAACTTTTAATTTTATTATAAATCTGACTACTGCCTTCCCTTAGATAATAAAAGAAACTGGGAGATGTAAACCATCACTTTCGTATAGAAATTAATATTTACATAATTGTTAAAATAATGAAATCAAAAGATCAGTAAAGCCAGCTCTTGTAAACCTCATTTTTATGTTTTTCATCTATTTAGTATTTTTTTGTTAGATAGATAGATAGATAGATGTGTTTATTGTCCAATCGATTTGCCTCCTCGTCGACTGTGATTCTTATTCTCAGTCTTAGTTTAAACACGGCCACATCAGCTTATGCTGCAGTTAAACGCATCGTGTATAAATAAGTGCTATTATTATTATTAGAAATAATAATAATCAGATTGCGAGAAAATTGGCGATTGTTGTCAAAAATACAATGGATACAGCCGTATTTGTTATATCCTCGTAACCCAGGTGTGCTCACATTTTCGTTTTACCCATAGTACGTAATTAGAGCGATTTTGAATCGAGTGTTGTAAAAACCAAACCAAAGTAATCACAGAACCAATCACAGGAGCAAGTAAAAACACAATGAGCCAATCACGAACTGAAGTAATTCATGATTGGTTTTACTTGAACCAATCACGAGGAAAAGTAAACGTAATCGTGGATGGCGTGATGATTGATGGCGTGATGGACCAAAACACGTTTGGTTTTAGTTTAGCACTTGATTGGCTGATAATCACAAAACATTTTCCACAGCCAATAGGAAAACTGAGCAAACGCAAAACCAAAGCAACCACGGATTGCTTTCGACACTCAATCGAAATCCGCTCTATAAGCGGGTGGTAATCATAACATTGGTACTCACTTGCGTTTGCGTCTCAATCTGACAAGTAACCATATAAGGACAAGAACGACCACAAGAAGAAGAATCCCTATTCCACTGGCTTGAGCGATGGCAGAATTAGTAAGAGTCTTACCTGAAAATATATAAACAAAAATCTAACCATTGGCTGAGTTCAGTGTAGGTTTAAATGATACTTCAATGAATGAAGTATAAAAGAAACGGAATACTTATAAGAACACATGATCAAGAGCTATCAAATGTTCTATTCGTTCTAATATTACGCGACTTTTCACCAACAGCCACGCCGGGCACAAAAGATCGTAAAAAAGCCGAGGTTGAGTGCACAAAAAAAAAAAAAATGAACACCATTTCTTTACGACTTCTCTAAATTTGAAGAAATTTTGGCAGATTGGTAACAAAGTGAAACTTAATTTTTTTGTTGTGACGTCATAAGGGATGTCTCCTTTTTTGGTGAAATATAACCTTTAAAACACGTTGCAAACAGATTATGTGATAAAAATGGCTTCATGAAATATATTCATTTAGCAAAAATTTGAAGTCTCTACGATAAATATATCCAGAGTTATGGATGATTCACTATTTCTATGACGTCATTATCAGTGACGTCAGGCTTCAAGCATAAATCAGACTGCCTACTATAAAAATAGCACTAAAGGAAATACTATGACTTCTGAGTGTTAGACAAAGGTGTTCCATCATAAAATTCAAAAAAATCTGAACTGACTATTTTCTGAGGACATCCAAATATATTAATGACGTCATAATGACGTATACCAAAAATAAGGCTTCAATTCTATGCTGTTATACTAAAAAAAACAAAATTCTAAAAAGAACATGTTGTTATCAATAAAGAGTTTTATTATTGTGCAAAATATGATGTACCAATATTTCGAACTCTAAAAGTTAAAACAAGCGATATTTTCATAAATGGTTTTGTTATTTATTTCCCGCCAATTTTTGGCTGGAAAATTGCCAAAATTTAAAATTGAATAACTTTTGTTTACCTCTACCAATCGAGAACGGGTTTTCGAGTCCTTCATTCTCATGAACAAGAGATTTTAAAAAGATATAATAAAACGTTTTTAGAGGTAATAAAAATTTATAGGAAACCTATTAGAAATGGACAAATGACGTCGTTGTGACGTCATAATGATGGCTACATTAGCTTAACTTATCAGATTATGTTTTGTTGGCACTCATTTATACACCTACCAAAATTCATTTATCTACGCCGAACACTTTTTAAAATATAGAAACCCCGGCCTTTTTACGTTCATTTGTGCCCGGCGTGAGCTAGCAAACATTATATGAATGTAACAAATAGTCACACCACAAGAATAACATTCGCTTGATAGTGAGGCAGTTATTCTAGCTGTGAGAACCAAGTGAAAAGGAAAGCGAAGAAAATATCGATTTGGTGCCACTGGAAGCAATACTACATAACGACAGACACAGGCGTGTTTGTTTATAATCCTGCAATCTGACTGGATAAAACATCGATGAGAAACATGCAAATATCCTTACCATTGTATCCAAACAGAAGCACCATTGCAATTGCTAAAGCCTAGTCCTCACAAGCGACATAAGCAAAGCACGCGCAACATATGAAGACGCAGTAATCACATCTGTGAGAAGAATAAGCGCTGCTAATGATCAATGCATTACTGCGTCTGCATATGTTGCTTGTGCTTATATGCTTATGCCGCTTGTGAGAACTAGGCTTAAGAAACTAATGCTTCTGATAATCAAACCAAGATTGCTCAACACAGTTGGAGTTTATTTATAATGCACGCTTACCTCCACAAGAGCGCATCTCACACAGAGCAGACGAAACATTCGTTCCTACACACTGATCGCCTCCCCAGAGAGGAAACGGTCTGGAGCAGTTGCGCTTGCGTAGTTTAGTCTCACCGCACTGTGCAGTACAGTTTGTCCACGGTCCCCATAACGACCAGTTTCCATTCACTTCGATTAAGAAAGATGAGAGTCATTATTTTCAAGTGTATACCGTATATTTCTGGACATAAAGCATCAGCTTGTAATTGTCAACTTAAATTATTGAGGACATATATACCTATTTCAGAAAACATGTCCAGTCTCATGCATTGTGCGTGTTGTATTGCCTGTTCCAAGACACAAAAGCACCTCAGCGGTAATCATGCACTCGACACTATATAAACCGTTTCCCCACACACAATTCCCTCTTTTGCTCTGACGAAGGGCTAGCGCTCGAAACGTCAGCTGCTACTCGCTTTCCACGGCGGTTAGCATACCTCAATCGACTTTAGTTGATTACATACCACTAATTTAATGGCGTGTCTGCATATCCAGTCCACGTGTGTGTTATAATAAGTATTCAGTTCAATAACAACGAGGAATACTCTTTTTATCAACACTTTTATTGCAGTTGTTGTACCCGGCCTTTGAATGCAACATCCACAAGACAACCTTTGTTGGAATACCTATATATTTGTGTATTTTTATCACGGAAACGCAGTGAATTGGAGCAAGCCGTTGCAGTATCCCTGCCTTATTAAATAATTATTGCTACTATCTGTTTTTGTCTTCTTTCTTAATGGCAAAGTAAATAAATAAATAAACGAATTTTCAGTGAAGTATAGTGGAACCTGTCTGAGGAGCCACCTTTCGTAAGCGACCACCTCACTTAGCGATCATGCATGTTTTAAAAACCCGTTTGTTTGTTCTTCAGTCAAATAAATACATTAGGAACCTGTTGTAAGCGACTACCTCACTTAGCGATCATGTTTGTAAAACCCATTTGTTTGTTTTTAGTCAAATAACTACATTAGGAACCTGTTGTAAGCGACCAACTCACATAGCGATCATGTTTATAAAACCCGTTTGTTTGTTCTTCAGTGAAATCACTATTGCTGGTTTTCACTTGACGTCATAGCCGCCATGTTGGTGCCCTTAAACAATAGATTCCTCGTTAGCTTCTTTTGTTGGGGCACCAACATGGCCGCCATGCCCTTTGTCATTTGAATCTCTGGGGATTGAGTGAAAACCAGCAATACATTTGAAACCTATCGTAAGCAACCACCTCACATAGCGATCGTGTTTCTAAAAACCGGTTGTTTGTTCTTCAGTCATTTACAACATTTAAAACCTGTTGTAAGCGACCACCTAGCTTCGTTTGACATTAACGGTGATTCTTACAAGAGGTTCAATTGTTTTGACAACGTCTTAGCAATGACTTTGCAGCAGGCTATGGAGACCGTGTTCGCCTCTTCATTAATAAGAACTATATACTAGCCATTTGATAAGATCAGCTCCTCGTCGTTCCCTGACGTACCTGGCAAGAATCTGTACACGAATACAGACGAAGCAATGCCAACTGCAATGTCTGGCTGAGCATGGTAACAACTGTTGGACTTGCCATGACTATCGTACCATCGTTCAGCTTGATAACCCGTCCAACATTCTCCCCAGTATACTATGCCAAAGTATCTGTTCCTGCACAAAAAATATTTTCGAAGCATGACGTGTCTAGCCTGCGAACAGGCTCACGGGAATAGTGGGAGGAGGGGGAAGAACAGCCTGCAGGGACGCTATACAAATAGGAATAGCTGATATTACTGTTGAGTCTACGAATATCAGATCCAGCGGTATTGGTCCTTTGTATTGACCCACACGCGCCTCTCTTCGATGTAATGAAGCGCCATTGAAACCATCATTCTTGAATGGTGCTTTATTACATCGAAGTGAGGCGTTCGGGTCAATTGCGCTGAAACTGCTATTCGTGGCCTCAACTGTAATATCAGCTATTACACTACTACATTGATCCCTCATTATAGGCTCCGTTCAGACGCCGCTCCATGTCCACTCGTGCCGAAGGTAGTTAAAACAAAGGATAATAATTGGGCGGCTTTGTTTATCTAATTAGGTTTAGCCTGCAGAACAGGCGCTTTGAGAAGAGACCCCAGAAAGTTGGTCTGCGAGCGGAGCGGTCCTCTCTCGTGCCAGTCTCCTTTTCTCATTTTCGCGCGGCCAAAATTATTTTATCACTTTCTTTGCGTTGAAATAACACTGAGAGCCTGTTTTTGCAGGCTAAATTAGGTTTGGCATGAGTGCAGCGGCATCTGAAACGGACCTTAGATATCATATCTAATTTACACTAATAGCCTGGCTAGACACGTGCCCTTCAATACGCGGGCTCACATTTGGAAGGATGAGATATGTACATGGTGGTGGATAGTCTGTTATTGTTTACTAAACTACAAATTTTGTATTTTTTCATTTGCAATAGCTTTGCAATGATTTCGTTTGAAACGTTATTTACTTTATTCTATAAACTACAGTGTTTTACAAGGATTTCCAGCACTGAGAAATATCGTATCTGAACACACGTAAAAATACGATAATTTTACGTGTGTGGATATCGTCTCTCAGCCAATCAGCGATGTCCACGTCACGCGCTTACCCTTGCTTCGAACAACCGGGCTCAGGTTGTTATATATTAAAAAAAAAAATACATGGGTGCGTGGAGATATGAAATTTATCTCCTCGTGTTCAACTTTATATCTCACTCCTTCGCTGCGCTCACTCGTGATATCGAGTTGAACACTCGAAGATAAATTCCATATCTCCACGCACCCATGTATTATTCTCAATTTAATAAGTATCGATGACATACCAGTGTATATCTCTCTCTAAAAAGTGATATCTTCACACGTGAAGATATCACTTTTGAAAATATGACTGCGCTCACTCGTTAGATGTTTCATCAACACTCGAAGATAAAATCCGTATCTTCGTGCTATATTTGTTTAACTTAAGCCAACTTTTGAGTAAATATTAGGCTAGATGTGGGAAGAAATCGTATCATTTTTGATTTTTGAATTTCAACTTCATAGTGAAATTATTGGCGATTGTTTAAATTATGACGTCACAGTGAATGACGTCACTGAAACGCATTTGGAACAAAATTTGGGATTAGAAAAAGTTTTAAACAATTCTTTTTCAGTCCACTCAGATTATTGTTAGTGATATTCCTGATAAAGTATTGGTACGTTTTGGCAGGAAACATGAACATATTGTGTTATTTTATTTGATTCGTGAAATCCGGGGGTAACTGTTGCTTTAACAGCAGACTTTTTCACGTTTTGATGAAACATTAGCGGGGGTGGTTCACCCCACTGTGCGATTACAGACCAGTTGTAAAACGTGATATCCTCACACGTGAAGATAAAACTTATTTCGTGAAGGTAGTAACACTTTAACAATTTCTACCCGTTTTAGTAAGGGCTAAAAAAAGGTATTTCATCGATAATTATTTATTAAACAGAACATTACATGCCTGCAAGTTTTTTTTTTACCGTTTGGCCACCCAACCCAAGTTCACTGCATGTCAAAAGTGGTAAAGAAGCGCTTTTATCAATGAAATTTATGGGGAATTTAAACCGCTAACTAGTATGGAAATGGCTTTTTACGGCTAAACTTGCGTTAACTTGCGGCCTAACTTGCGAGTCGGTTTGGCCACCTGTCCACAAGTCTGAGCGAAAGTTTAGATCTCGAAACTTGGATTGACTTGTGTCGACTTGCGAGTTCGTTTGGTTAAGGGTTTAGAGCTGTATCATTGGACAGAATTACATTAACTAACTTTGCAGTACGCGACTCTAAAACGATACTAACATAAAATGAAACAGATACTAGAAAAGCTTCAGCCATTCAGTTTGAGCATGGTCCAATGGTTCCTGCATGAGGTCGTTTGCGTCAATTATTTCTTCTTTAACAGTCATGCGCAATAGTCTTGGGGTGATTGTATTACTTACTTTCGCAAATAGTATTACTTACTTTCGCAATCCAAAGCTGTATGGATTGATTTTAATTGGATGGCACGATAAATAAAGGAAATCAAAAGACGAAAGGATCATTTTGGACACGTACAAATCCCATGTGTTGTAGTTCCCAAGGGTTGCACTGAAAACATTGGGTCAAGCAGTTGCAAAATCACTTTAGCAAACTTTAGCTTTAACAACTATGGTCATATTGGTGATGGCTGGCTCTTCAAAAGTACCATTCCTTATTATCTTCCATGTACATACCCATGCTTGAATTGTACGCGTTGGGCACATCTGTACACAACTGCAGCAATGGCAACGTTACTGTCCCACATAATAGTATCCCTAAAGCTCGTGGCATAGTCTGGTAAAGGTCGTGGAGCAGCAGGCAGGTGGCCGTTATCTTTGTAACAACCAACCGGTTCAAATGCGTACAGAGCTTGTTTCTCCTCTTATGATACAAAATAAACGACAATAAAGAGTAATTAAAACTTATTAGAAATCATTAATCATTCATAAGGGTGCTAACCAATCTAAATGCAGAGATACCCAGCTCGATATTGTAAATCAGATACAACATCGACACGAATATCGTAAACACCACTTAAAAGTATTCAATTTCTTGTTGCCATAACTTATGGCATTCATTCTTACTTCATCCCCTTTGGGGATAATTAGTGCTTTAAATACCACTCATTAATGCATTTCATATCACTTGAAGTTGCACAACCCAAAACAACGGGCCTAATTTTCACCACGCCTTTAGTATTCTATCGAATAATTATGTCACGTCTACATTGTAAGCTAGCTCGTTTGATTATAAGCCGTATATTATTATATTACATGCTACTCGGTGTGTGTTAATTATTATATTTGCAATATTGTTCTTAAAAGTATTATTAGGAAGCTTTAAAAACCTTTTGACTCCAGAGGTAGAGGTGAATTTGCACTGGTTTGGAGAATACGTTTCCGGGGTTTTCCTCAACTGGGTTTTTTTTATCCCGGTTTTTCGTATCCGGCAATTCACCATCTAAAATCTAGCTCAGAATTGTACTATAATTGTACTGGCCTATTGTTGTTAATTATAACACCAACTTGAATGTAATAAACGATGCTGATCCACGTGCAACCCTCCTCAAAGTCGTGTTAAAGGTAAAAGGTATTCATTTATATAGCGCAAATTCTATATGAATATATCCAAATGCGCTTCACAAGGTTATTTTTGTAATACGGACTGCTATTCTGGCGCAATGTGCTGCCGTGCAGTTTACAATCATGAATGATTGTTAGTACCTCAGAATACCAGGCTGTTGTGTCGGGAGACAATCCCCTACTCTTTTTGGAAATAACACAACAGGTTCTTTCACGTCCCTCTCGTATAGATTAGAAGAGGAAGGAGAGAAGGCCAACGGATTATACGTCCCTGCCCAAGGACGCGGCCGGGATTCAAACCCCTGACCTCCCGCACTCTAGACCGTGCTCTACCAACTGAGCTAACCAGTGAGGCGGTTAGTGTTGTCACTGATATAGAAATGAGAAATATTTTCTATTCGCCTGAGCGTAGCGAAAGAGAATAGAATTAAAGTTATGTAAATGCTAGATATGCTGGAGTGATTGTTATCAATGATGCGTTGTTAACTGTTTAATACCAAAGCCTATTACAGCATGGTTTCTTCTTACCCTGGTGGCTCTTGTAATTTTAGCACAAATTTTACACACCTCTCATGGTTTTTATCTCATTAATTGAACTCATGTTCACGTATATGAGTCCTCTCTCATTCCGACAAGGTGCTAGAGCACGAAACGTCAGCTACAGCTCGGTTCTCAAGGAGATACGATACAGTAATCGACTCTTAGTTGATAATATCGTTATCATTATCACCATCATCATCATTATATATACTAAAGACACCACCATATCAAATTAAAGACGTGCAATAAACAATACCAGTAAAAATAAATTGAGGAACTCCCTATCAGTGGTTATGCGATCTTACCTCGACACATCTTCATGTAGCACCCTTTGCTAGATTTAATAGTCCCTTTACAAACTTCTCCATTTCCAGCCGGTGGGGGATTGGTGCAAGTTCGTCTATTAGATCTTGTGCCCAGTCCACAAGACGGGCCACACGGTCCCCATGGTCCCCATTCACTCCAGTGACCGTTGACTGCATTAGGAAACAGCTTTAGAAATGCATTTAATGTTTTAAAAGGAAGCAAGAAAAAGACTAAAACACATTTTGTATCCAATAATAATCGCGCCAAAGTTGAAAAGGAGAAAGGGAGAGATCGAGGAAAACTCCCCGTGTGCCGGCACCCTTAAAAGACTAATAGAAAGCAAAAACAGACCTTTTATGCAATCGGCTCATGACCCCTAACGCAACGTCCTTGCATCTCAGTCACATCTTCTACCCCCGCCCAAAAAAGCTTGGTAACAATGGATTCAGAACGAGGCCAGTTGTCGGCCAAAACATTGCAAATCTAGTGTCGGTTAGAACTCTCTTAAATTTTGTCGTTCGGCACTCTTGTGTTCCTTTGTATCAAAGTAAAATAACGTTATTTTCGGTTATCGATTGTACATTTTGCACTTCCTGCAATAAACTGGGACACATGGCCTCATTTTGATGCCTTTATGAATAAAGACGGTTTACGACCTCATTTGATGCAAGCATAGGTCATCCACATTCAATATCTCTCAATCGGTACAACGTAAACTAATAAAATGTTGTAAATGTTGTCGTTATAACTATAACTGTAACTATCATAAACGAAAATCAAAATCTATTTATACCTGAACACTCCGTGAGGTTGCATGTCTTTTCCTCGTTACCATGCCCCTGACAAAACGCGCCACCCCAACGAGGAGGGGGATTGGTACACTTGCGCATGCGTCTTACGGTTCGGTTTCCACACGATCTTGTGCAGCTCTGCCATTCACCCCAGGCTTCCCAACTGCCATTTACTATTATAAAACATGTTGAGTAAGGATTGGTAGTAACAATAATATATGATAAAACATCCTGATTAGTAGTCATTACTCGGACCACGTAAGCGGGTCCAAGTCTTAAAGGAAACTCTGGATGTTGGAAGAAGTTGCCGTTAAATTGTTGGCAATATGGTCTGAGTTGAAAATATGTTGAAAAAAAATGGAATATATAGTTTAGTTTTTGTAAAAAATAATCATGAATATGAGACATGTTCGCCGCCATTTTGGATCTGATGATGTTTTATGGCGGGCCCTATTGTCAGAAAACAATAGTTTTTGTCGTATAACAATAGAAACCGCCAAAAACGTCATCAGATCCAAGATGGCGGCGCTCATGGCTCATATTCATTTTTTTTTTTACTAAAATATATTTTCCTTTTTCCCCCACCATATTTCCAACGCAGACAATATTGCCAACAATTTAACGGCAACTTGTTCCAACAGCCAGGGTTTCCTTTAAAGAAATGCGCCTTCTGTTGTTTTTTCGTGTCACAAGTGGGAATTGACGTGGGCCGGATGAATGACTCTCAGATTACACGGCTATCGCGCCGACGCGTGAGACTTCGGTGCTCTATTTTCCTTTTTACGTCTTCCCAATTGTATTATTATTGTAAAGGAACTTTTATTGACCAAAAAATACAGGAATGTTTTCAGAAATCGCTGTCATTCCAACAGCACTAGCTAATGACGATAAGCCTGTGTTTGCGGAAAACTGGGTTTAGTCAGTTCAGACATGCGTATTCAAGCTTCTTACCGTGAGATCCAAATAGGAGAATAAATTTCCAGCATTTTGATGTATAGAACATTTAGGTTTGCCGAGTTTATAGTAGGTCAAATCGCTGTTCCAAATCTTACTCTTTCTCTTGTGTTGACCTTTGGTATGGCGGTAGCTGCAGTAGGAGAGATTTTCGAGAGTCCAAACGAAAGCAGAGAATTCTCCTTCGTATAATTCCGGTATCAAAAGGTAACTTGTAATGCCACTGAAGTTGTTATCTCTCAAATAAAATCACATTTACTTCAAAGCAATCACCAATACCAAATGTCCTCTTCTGTGTGCAAGTATTTTGATGTGCAGATCTCGGAGAATACGGAACACTCGTCACCAAATTTGAGAGGCACTAACTGCTCATTAGGCCAGTTTAAGAAGGTGCTCCTCAAATATTATTTTTATATTACTGAACATGTTTGTGACTTTGAAATTCCTCAAACATTCAAAACTATCTGTGCAAAATGTCACTCGTGTCGTCCCCTTTCAAGCTTAATTAACAGTCTGTGTCGTTAGCACATTTATTTTTTATAGTTTTCATCTTTGCTTTTTTTTCTGTTAATGGACCCCGTAATGAAGTCACGTTCTGTGGGGTTTCCCTGCCACTTGTGGCGAAGTTGGCGGGTGGGCGGGCGGGCGGGCGGAACGAACGAACGAACGAACGAACGAACGAAAAACTTTAGGCCGTAGGTTGGACTTTCTGCGATTATGAGACGATTCACTTTATAATTTAGGAAGAAGGCTTTTTTTTATAAGATAGTCGACCTGCCTATCCTGATTCTCTAATAAACTCGTACACTAAATAGGATTCGAGACGTACCTACGTTAAAAGTGCAGAAAAGACTTAAAACACTAACCTTGCAAAAATTTGTAAACCTGGTTCACATTGGGACCTCCAACTTTGTACCCACACATAACCCCTGTTGCGTTGCCGTGCTTGTTGTATGTTTTGTCGCCGTTTCTTCCAGTCCAGCACTCGCCCCAGTCTTGAATACCGAAGTAGCGGAAGCCGAATTCCTGAGTGAATACTGCGCATGCGTTGACTATTTTTGGGAAGGCTTCCTTGTAGTTCGTCCAATCTGTCTTTATAAAATGTTTAAAACTCGTAACATTTTCGAACGCTCTGTCGTCGACGTCGTCTTTGTAACAGCCAATAGGTTCATACGATAGGACCGGATGTGCGTTTTCTAAAGATAGGAAAATAAAAACAAGTTACAAGACTATCTACTACGCGCAAACATCGCAACAAATTGGGCGATTCTTTCTTAATTCTTTCTTAAGTCCTCCTTGCATACAGATCCTGTCAATAAGTTTGTATCCGCTCTTGGGGATTCTTTCAGGTTAACGAAATATTATTCAGTCAACCTTCGCTTATTCAACCAATTCCGGTAAAGTGCATATACCTAATGAGCCAGTTATATCGATTGTACATGAAGTCGGGATAGTCCAACGGTAGAATATTTTTTGATTTGGGTGTTACGTCTACGAGATATGAAGGTTTATATTTCCAAATATGCTAATGATGTCATGTCATCATGTATGTATGTATGTATCTGTTTATTTACACACGGAATCTCTTCATACAATCATGCTCTTCCAGAGAGCCGTGCTGGCCAGCCGTACTAGCCATCCAGTTGCCCGATTGCTTTAAATATATTGTTACTGCTCTATTTATCTTAAACCTCTCCGCAAGCAAATGATTAAAAGATTGTGGGAGTATTGGATGAATATTTAACTGAACAATATTGCTGTAACTCTCGCTTTGTGAGGAGCAAAACGCATGATAAAAACACACGATAAACAAGCGGCCGCTCGTGTGATATTTTATATTGTAATTATAGTAATCACACGGGTCCTTTTAGTGTTTGTACTGAGCTGTGGTAATTTTGCTTACTCAAAACAACCCTGGAACAGGGTATTAAGTCAAGTATTAAGTCAAGTACTATAAAAGAACAGGTTTTCAGCACCATTTTCTAGCTCATGTTGAGAGCACGCAAGGTCGAACTGTCATCCGCATGATCCCTCCACAAGGGAAGCAAATATAATTATATAGTACAAAAGGAACTAATCGTATAGTTGCGCCCTGGCCAGTTCGTCACAAGTAAAAAGAGCTAATTTAATGGCCAATCGCGATGTATTTACTAAGCATATAACTTTGCCCTTTCTCAGGACCCTTTAGAACGGTTGCAAACGAGACTAAAATTTAAGACGCTAAAAGCGAATGTCAAACCATAGTTAATAAGGAAACCTGGTAAACTTCAAAGGGCTAACAAAGGCGCTGCGATTTATGTTGGAAGGGGCCGGCAAGACAAAAGATTGTGCACGGTCATAGTTCATTAGCGTCCCCTGAACGACTGAACCCACACGTTTCTATTGGCTGATTGATTAACATATTGGAATTTCTATTGTGTTTTGTGCACGGTAATAGTTGAAAATAGCGAACAAAGACATAACAAAGAAGGTCGCTGGGTTTCATAACCATTCCACTCTATTAACTGTGGTCAAACGGATCAAAATATTATGTATTACAGCGGATATCATTTAGCTGATCACAATTTTGTAGCTGGGAATAAGTTAGTGAATCTCAATAAATGCTTCAAGAACGAAACTGGTATATACTTCATGGTTAGGGGTCCGTTCGATATAGTCTCCCTGCATAATACTGTAAAACAGTAGAGAAGATGAATATGCAGAGAGACGGCTATATGGAACGGAACACTACCATGAAGTATATACCACGAAACTAAAGGAAGGGAATGTCCAGTTCAAGAAGTACAAGCAAGGGTATTATTTTTATTCGAGCACAGCTCAAAAGCTGTCAAAGACAACTAATTAAGTTATAAAATATACAATTAAGCTTCGAGCGAGTAAATGAATTTTTTTATCAGTAATAAAACTGTTCTTTTTTATTTGGCTTTCGAAAGATATCAAAGTTATTAAGACCTCCAATCCAGAAACAGATAAGAAAAATAAACACAGACCTTGGCAAATGATCATGATACCATCTTTATCTCACCCAAATTTATGGATCCGATCTTCGTTTTTATTTAATTAATTTTTAGTTTTCCCTGTCATTTTGTGCAATTAAGAATGCGAACATTATTTGTTTCGTGTTGAAGTCGGGCAAAATTGTCCAAATCAAATGCGTGACGTTAGTTGGTGTCAAGTGGGGTTTGCACCTTTGTATTAACAAAAGTAAAAATAAGGCCGACGGCAAGGCTTCTTTGAGTAAAAATGTGACAGATGGCAAGGCCCCTCGAGTAATACAAATGTAGAATGAAAATTAGACAAAAAGAACGCATTGTGTTTTGTTTTATTTACGAAAACATATAGACCCATTCGAAAAATGGCGTCCAATTTAAAAATCTATTGTCCTGGTAACGTGAACACGAGGCTAGTCAGTCCACACAAAAGATTTTGAACGTGTAAGCGAGGCTAGTCAGTACTAAACAATAGTTAGTTAAATTGGACGCCATTTTTCGAATGGGTCAAAATAAGTGTGCAAACCACTTGACGTTACGATGTAATTAGCATATATTTAACCGCATGATTTGGACAATTATGCCCGACTTCAACATGAAATAAAAAAATGTTCGCGCTCTACAAATTATTTTTAATTGCAAAAAATGACTTAGGGAAGACTAAAGCTTAATAAAATAAAAACAGAGTCGATTCTTTCACTTCGATTCATTGTGCATGTGCCTTTTGTCTATCCAGATGCCAAATTTACTGAAAACAAAGGCATTATCGGAGATGTATTTCTCATGCACGACTTTTCATATTCCCATTTCTGCTTTCGATTTTCTTGTACTTTATCATATATACTATTGGAAATGTGTCTTTAGCTAAGTATCCACCATGAGAAAACATTAGTCAATACTTAATGTTTCGGATCTGCCGTCATGCAGGGAACGTAAGCGATCAGGACGGCGACGGCAGTGACGACGGGAGGTAGAAAAGTGAGTGCCGAAGTTAAGGGGCGAAAATCTAGGGGGGTTGGGGGGCATGGATAAGTTAGGAGGATTGTAATAGCAACATCCTGGGTAAAACTGAGGGTTGGCCGGGAATGGTCAACGGTTTCAACCAGTCTTTAAACCATGTGGACAAATCACCGTTGATGCTGTCGTTTCGTCATTACGTGCTGCTGTTTCATCGTCACGTGCTGTGGTTATCTCATTACGTGCTGTGGTTATGTCATTACGTGCTGTGGTTATTTCATTACGTGCTGTGGTTAGTTCATTGCGTGCTGTGGTTAGTTAATTACGTGCTGTGGTTATTTCATTACGTACTGTGGTTATTTATTTATGTGCATCGATTTCATTACGATTTCATTACTTAATTAGGTTTACTCGCCTCTTTACGTTCACTGACACCGTTGTGAGCTCTTTCGACATTATGTGGTACCCAGACTCCCGGGAGCATGTCTCATTAAGAAACTGGTTTAACAGGTTTAAAAGCGTACCCAGGCCGACTCGGCTGTCTTCGTTCCCGCCAAATTAGATCGCCAGGTTCCCCAGGTCCAAAATAGATGTGCAAACTGGGCACACGTGTTGTTGTATTATTTTGGAGTTTTGGCTTTGTTAAATCTTGTTCTCAACACAAGATGGAAAGTATTTTGAAAGAACTTCACCTAGAAACTCTAAAGCAGAGATCTCATGATCAGGAAGAAAGAATATAACCCGTAGTATAGGCCTTGTAGTATCCCATACAGGCCCTGTAGTATGGAACTCTATACCCCTGACTATTAGACTCTGCAGTAACATTGACTCTTTTAAGATCCAATTGAAGACCCCGGCTATCTTTTTAAGAAAGTTTCATCGTCATTTTTTAACTTTTTAATATTTTTAACTTTTTAATATTTTTAACTTTTTAATATTTTTAACTTTTTAATATAGTTTTCTTTCAATACGGAGTTACAATATGGATTTGTATGCCAGTCGTAGTACTTCTGTTTGGTCGCCTTAATTGGTTGTACTACATATGCTGCGACTGGCATATAAATCCTATTATCAGTCATTATTATATTTAATTCGTAGCACTTTAATATAATATAAACTAATTGCGATTTTGAGACGCCGATACCGAATTATATTGCCGGCCAGTTGGAAGAAAATATATTCTTCGTATTGGGCTTCGTCGCTGCGCGACTCCGCCCAATACGGAATATATTTTCTCCCAACTGGCCGGCAATATAATTCGGTATCGGCGTCTCAAAATCGCAATTAGTTTTGTATCGCGATTCAACAATTAAGTCGTGAATTGTTAAAAGAAAGAAGTGAATGAAGCAACAAACTTATGCTGATCGTAATTTCAATTCTCAAAAGCGCCTTAGTATATCTATGGCAACGGTTTCACGGCTTGAGTGGCGAAAACTTTCGCGACGTGTTTTGAAATCTCTTCAAAAATTGTGAAAATTGTACTTTTAGCGCATAAGAGTGTTAGATTTCTGACGGAAACTACAATGCCAACCTTACCTTTAGGATTGAATAAGTCGTATCTTGTAATTCACAGTGTTTTGAAGGTGAAATTGTAGAAATCTTGCTATTGAACAAACGACTTTTGAATATTTTACATAATTTAAGCGCTATATAAATTTATACATTATTATTATTATTATTATTACAAGTGGGTACCGCTAACGATAATCATATAATGGTTTCCACCCCTCCCCCCTCAATTTTGCAAGATTCGCAGATCTTACTCAAAATTGGCAAACAATATGCTGTGTTTATCGTGTTTAGTACCAAAACTATGATTTTTAAGCTGCAACTTCATTGAACCCACTTCTAAATGGGAGGGTAATATTGTTAACAGGAAATGCATATGATTTTCCACCCCTCCCCCCTCAGTTTTGCAAGGTTCGCAGATTTTACCCTAAATTTGCAAACAATATATGTGTTCATGGTGTTTGGTACCAAAACTATGATTTTTATGCTGCAACTTCATTCAACCCACTTCTAATGGGGGAGGGTATCGTTATTACCAGGAAATGCATATGCTTTTCCACCCCTCCCCCCTCAGTTTTGCAAGGTTCGCAGATCTTATCCCAAATTTGCAACTGATATGTTGTGTTCGTCTGTTTAGTACCAAAACTATGATTTCGACGCTGCAACCTTATTTAATCCAGTTCTGCACTGGGAAATAGCAAATGACACCGTCCCAGCATGCTTTGCGGCCAAAACGGAAAGGGCGATGGATTTTTACGGGTAGAACTGGTACAAAACACAAATAGTATTCAATTTATTGGGGCATGGGTGGGCTTGGAAATGAAAGAGCGGCTAACTACTTTTAAATACCTTTTAGCTTTTGAAGCAGTATTCCTTTTATTATCACCTCTGCGACTGCCCCTTGGGTTAAATAATGACATACGCTCTTGGAGGACTTGTCCATAATACGAGGATGAAGTTGCGGCCGCCTTATCAATATTCTTGCAAAGCTCACGAAGACGAATTCTGTCGCCAATCGTTAAAACACCGAGACGAGCGAGGTCTTCATCTGATAGCCCTATAACAGTTTCAGGTTCTATTCTTTCTGCCTGAAATCGCGGCTTAAGAGTTTCTAGGTGAAGTTCTTTCAAAATAATTTCCATCTTGTGTTGAGAACAAGATTGAACAAAGCCAAAACTCCAAAATAATACGACAACACGTGTGCCAAGTCCGGTTCTGGGGAACCTGGCGATCTAATTTGGCGGGAACGAAGACAGCCGAGTCGGCCTGGGTACGCTTTTTAAACCTGTTAAACCAGTTTCTTAATGAGACAAGCTCCCGGGAGTCTGGCTACCACATAATGTCGAAAGAGCTCATAACGGTGTCAGTGAACGTAAAGAGGCGAGTGAACCTAATTAAGTGAGAGCACGTAATGAAATCGATGCACATTACGAAATAACCACAGTACGTAATGACATAACCACAGCACGTAATGACATAACCACAGCACGTAATCAGTGACATAACCACAGTACGCAATGTAATGACATAACCACAGCACGTAATGACATAACCACAGCACGAAATGACATAACCACAGCACGAAATGACATAACCACAGCACGTAATGACATAACCACAGCACGTAATGACATAACCACAGCACGTAATGACATAACCACAGCACGTAATGACATAACCACAGCACGTAATGACATAACCACAGCACGTAATGACATAACCACAGCACGTAATGACATAACCACAGCACGTAATGACATAACCACAGCACGTAATGACATAACCACAGCACGTAATGACATAACCACAGCACGTAATGACATAACCACAGCACGTAATGACATAACCACAGCACGTAATGACATAACCACAGCACGTAATGACATAACCACAGCACGTAATGACATAACCACAGCACGTAATGACATAACCACAGCACGTAATGACATAACCACAGCACGTAATGACATAACCACAGCACGTAATGACATAACCACAGCACGTAATGACATAACCACAGCACGTAATGACATAACCACAGCACGTAATGACATAACCACAGCACGTAATGACATAACCACAGCACGTAATGACATAACCACACGGCACGTAATGGCATAACCACAGCACGTAATGACATAACCACAGCACGTAATGACATAACCACAGCACGTAATGAACATATCAATAAAATAGCGAGCATAAGTGTCGTTTTGAACTTCCCGCGGCCTCCTCCATATTAGGAAAATAACCTATTCCATATTTGGAAGAGCTGCCAGGACATTCAAAATGGCGGTTAATAGGTCCCAGACCTCTATATCGACGCTCGTTTCTTGATATGATAACCACAGCACGTAACGATGAAACAGCAACACGTAATGACATAACCACAGCACGTAATGACATAACCACAGCACGTAATGACATAACCACAGCACGTAATGACATAACCACAGCACGTAATGATATAACCACAGCACGTAATGACATAACCACAGCACGTAACGATGAAACAGCAACACGTAATGACGAAACGACAGCATCAACAGTGATTTGTCCACATAAGACAGCTTTGGCGTTCCATAACTGTCAGTCTATCTATGCCTCCACCTAGTAAACCCATCCCTTGTCATCTCCATATCATCCCCATAATAGCTATTCGAGTTATTCGTAAATGTTCGGCTTCCATAAGCTTTTACATGAATATTCGTAACGTTTGAGTATGATTTACAGAACATTGTCAACTAAATGCATGATTGCAGTAAGCAAAGTGTGAGAGGTAGTCACTGATACAGAGGTTATTAGACGGCTAAGCATCTAATACGAGTCTTGCGTATTTACGAGTCTTCCGTATTTTTGCGAGCCTTTGGGTGACGAGTCGAAAAACGGAGAGATTAACTTTCTTACGTTTGCGTCCTCTTGTGGACGTAGACTTTGGGGTTTTCACGTTGTATTTTTGCAGACAACGGTCGAAATGTAGGCGAGTGCGTACATAGAAGGTTTCATGGTACCGGCAGCCATCTTGGAAGCAGGACCAAACATGGCGTGAAATACGACAATGTTTGTATGAGAATCTAATGTCCAATATTTTGTCCAAATTCTATCTCTAAAACCTTTAGCATCCCAGAACTAAAGATATTATTTTATGGCTGCAAGCATCCTATGGACGATTCTGTCTGATGTTGAATTGCTCACTGATTTGTTCATGTTAAATGCCACGATCGAATTACCAGCAAATGTATGGGAAAAGTTAAATCGGATTGTAGCCGCGAGATAAACAATCTGTCTAATGCCCTCGAATTCAATCAACAAACTCCTTTACCATGAAACCTTCTATTTTCACATGCAGTTATTGTATTTTGTAAATAAGGGTATTGTTTTATGTCGTCGTCCTAGACGTTGCCGTCGTGGTTGAAAAGAAAACAGGAAAACGTTACCCAAAAGAATACTGACTTATGAAACTTATTTTAAATGAACTACAGTAATTCAGGTCAATATCTTACTTCTAAGAACTATGAATACTATAAAGTAGCTTTATCATTTAACTACACAGGAAACTACAAAGAAACGATTCGATTTGAAGTTTCGCAAACTCAAATTTCGCAAACATCGTTCAATGATATTGAACTGGCTCGTTGAGCGATTCAGTAACTATTTCAATCAACAGTCGTAAATTATACGTATGATATCCACTAACCGGTTGCTCGGCGATTACGACTGAGTATGCTCTCAGTATTTGGAACTTGTTTGTCAGATGAGGACAGCATTTTGTCGAAAGCAAAGCAAAAAAGAGTACTAAATACTGAGTAGTGTACCACTTTCATGGCCGGTTTCAGTTGCATATTCGCTTTCCTGTCCGAGAGACCACTCTGTACTGCGTCAAATCCATATCTGCGGTATGTCAGTACGACAAGTAAATTAAAACCCAAAAAGTCGGCGAAGTAGTAGACGTATTTCTAATTAGCTCTCTGAGCATCTTGCATGCAAAGAAGGTCAATAGCATTTCGGGCCGTTCTGGTGACACTGATGTCATTGTGATCACATGCAGATAAGATGTTATTTACTGACTAATCGAGCAGCTTATCGAAACAGTATTTTGTAATAAATTATCATTCAAGTGAAACTCTGACCGATTCAAGCAATTCTATATTATATCGATTTAAAGTTCTAAAATACTTGACTCGCAGGCAAGGAATAATTCCCTTGAGCCATATAAGGTAACAAATCAACTGGACATACATGTTGTTCCTTCGTTGTTTGACAGCTGAATCTCTTGAACTTTAATTTCAGTGGCGAGAGTAAACTAAGGAAGTCAAATATTTCTTGAAAGATATACGATCAGTGAGTTTAAGGTTTCAGCTGAAGTGCATGACCAGTATTAAGCTTACCCTTTTATACATTATGAATGACTGAACAAAAACGGCGTAAGTTACCAGTTAACTGATGATGCGTTTCTTTGGGAGAATCCGGATCCGGATTCTTGAATCCAAAAATGGATTTTGCGTTTCTTTACTACAATTTGTAGAATCTCAAAACGAATTTTGAAACCATACTCGCAATGGACTAGACGGGTTAATTAATCCAAAACCGGATTCTTCAGTACGATTCATGATCCGAGCGTTTCTTTGGGAAAGTGAGAATAGCACAATTAACTAGAAGTGGCTGGTTTGACTTTTAACACTCGAAAAATAACTCGCTGAGTTGTATTGCCTGAAAGTCTCTACTCGAAAAAGAAAAATCAGCTTGCCGCCATTTTCGCGCAAACTCAGGTATATCGGAGTTCTCACGCCAAAATAATCTATTTTCCGTGTGATTCGGGATTAGAATCCGATCTTGGGTTCTCCCAAAGAAACGCACCAGATCTTCAGTGTCCTCTATTCAAATCTTAGATTTTCATAGCATATAGTAGAATTAAATATGCAAAGTGTCGGTTTGAAAGTCGCAACTCTGGAGTTAATTCTGAGCGGCTCTACAGGCCCTGCAGCGCTGCCCACACTATCCACCGCGACCTAGCCACCTGCGATGGGAAAGCCAGACCTGTGTTGTAGCCTACACTATCCACCTGTCTACGCTATCAGCCTCGTAAAGGCTACCAGTTTTCAGTTTATAGACTGCACTATCTTATAGTTCCCGAGTTACTTGGCTTCCTCATTATTCTATTTCTTTGTATCGCTTGTTATTTGTAGGGATGATTTGACATCTTGTGTATATTGTTAGGTGACCGTGACGGAGTTTATCTGTGAGTTTGTGTGTTTTTGTGTGTGAAACCCCCGCGTCCAAAAAACATACGAAGGGCATCAATTTGAGCCCAAGAAAGTAAGACGAGTATTTTTGTGAGCCGAAGAAAATAAGAGATGGGTATCTGTGTGGGTCTTTATTAAGGCGTTTTAACTATTTGTTCCCACAGTGTTGAACACTGAACGATGTAGATTGGGATAGACCTAAACGGATATGTATTGCCTCTCGAGTCTCGGCAAATGGCACGTTCGATTCGTGCTAACACGCACACTCGTTCCCACTCTGTTATTTCGCAACCACCTATAACAATTATCTTCTTATTCAATAACTGTATGTAACTGGTACAAAACACAAATAGTCTAATAGCATTCAATTTATTGGGGCATGGGCGGGCTTGGAAATGATAGAGCGGCTAACTACTTTTAAATACCTTTTAGCTTTTGAAGCAGTATTCCTTTTATTATCGCCTCTGCGACTGCCCCTTGGGTTAAATAATGACATACGCTCTTGGAGGACTTGTCCATAATACGAGGATGAAGTTGCGGCCGCCTTATCAATATTCTTGCAAAGCTCACGAAGACGACTGAATTCTGTCGCCAATCGTTAAAACACCGAGACGAGTGAGGTCTTCATCTGATAGCCCTATAACAGTTTCAGGTTCTATTCTTTCTGCCTGAAATCGCGGCTTAAGAGTTTCTAGGTGAAGTTCTTTCAAAATAATTTCCATCTTGTGTTGAGAACAAGATTGAACAAAGCCAAAACTCCAAAATAATACGACAACACGTGTGCCAAGTTTGCACATCTATTCCGGTTCTGGGGAACCTGGCAATCTAATTTGGCGGGAACGAAGACAGCCGAGTCGGCCTGGGTACGCTTTTTAAACCTGTTAAACCAGTTTCTTAATGAGACATGCTCCCGGGAGTCTGGGTACCACATAATGTCGAAAGAGCTCATAACGGTGTCAGTGAACGTAAAGAGGCGAGTGAACCTAATTAAGTGAGAGCACGTAATGAAATCGATGCACATTAAGAAATAACCACAGCACGTAATGACATAACCACAGCACGTAATGACATAACCACAGCACGTAATCAGTGACATAACCACAGCACGTAATGACATAACCACAGCACGTAATGACATAACCACAGCACGTAATGACATAACCACAGCACGTAATGAACTGATAACCACAGCACGTAACGATGAAACAGCAACATGCACGTAATGACATAACCACAGCACGTAATGACATAACCACAGCACGTAATGACATAACCACAGCACGTAATGACATAACCACAGCACGTAATGACATAACCACAGCACGTAATGACATAACCACAGCACGTAACGATGAAACAGCGGCAACACGTAATGACGAAACGACAGCATCAACAGTGATTTGTCCATATAAGACAGTTTGGCGTTCCATAACTGTTAGTCTATCTATGCCTCCACCTAGTAAACCCATCCCTTGTCATCTCCATATCATCCCCATAATAGCTATTCGAGTTATTCGTAAATGTTCGGCTTCCATAAGCTTTTACATGAATATTCGTAACGTTTGAGTATGATTTACAGAACATTGTCAACTAAATGCATGATTGCAGTAAGCAAAGTGTGAGGTAGTCACTGATACAGAGGTTATTAGACGGCTATATAAGCATCTAATATGAGCCTTGCGTATTTACGAGTCTTCCGTATTTTTGCGAGCATTTGGGTGACGAGTCGAAAAACGGAGAGATTAACTTTCTTACGTTTGCGTCCTCTTGTGAACGTAGACTTTGGGGTTTTCACGTTGTATTTTTGCAGACAACGGTCGAAATGTAGGCGAGTGCGTACATAGAAGGTTTCATGGTACCGGCAGCCATCTTGGAAGTAGGACCAAACATGGCGTGAAATACGACAATGTTTGTATGAGAATCTAATGTCCAATATTTTGTCCAAAATTCTATCTCTAAAACGTTTAGCATCCCAGAACTAAAGATATTATTTTATGGCTGCAAGCATCCTATGGACGATTCTGTCTGATGTTGAATTGCTCACTGATTTGTTCATGTTAAATGCCACGATCAAATTACCAGCAAATGTATGGGAAAAGTTAAATCGGATTGTAGCCGAGATAAACAATATGTCTAATGCCCTCGAATTCAATCAACAAACTCCTTTACCGTGAAACCTTCTATTTTCACATGCAGTTATTGTATTTTGTAAATAAGGGTATTGTTTTATGTCGTCGTCCTAGACGTTGCCGTCGTGGTTGAAAAGAAAACAGGAAAACGTTACCCAAAAGAATACTGACTTATGAAACTTATTTTAAATGAACTACAGTAATTCAGGTCAATATCTTACTTCTAAGAACTATGAACAATATAAAGTAGCTTTATCATTTAACTATACACAGGAAACTACAAAGAAACGATTCGATTTGAAGTTTCGCAAACTCAAATTTCGCAAACATCGTTCAATGATATTGAACTGGCTCGTTGAGCGATTCAGTAACTATTTCAATCAACAGTCGTAAATTATACGTATGATATCCACTAACCGGTTGCTCGGCGATTACGACTGAGTATGCTCTCAGTATTTGGAACTTGTTTGTCAGATGAGGACAACATTTTGTCGAAAGCAAAGCAAAAAAGAGTACTAAATACTGAGTAGTGTACCACTTTCATGGCCGGTTTCAGTTGCATATTCGCTTTCCTGTCCGAGAGACCACTCTGTACTGCGTCAAATCCATATCTGCGGTATGTCAGTACGACAAGTAAATTAAAACCCAAAAAGTCGGCGAAGTAGTAGACGTATTTCCAATTAGCTCTCTGAGCATCTTGCATGCAAAGAAGGTCAATAGCATTTCGGGCCGTTCTGGTGACACTGATGTCATTGTGATCACATGCAGATAAGATGTTATTTACTGACTAATCGAGCAGCTTATCGAAACAGTATTTTGTAATAAATTCTCATTCAAGTGAAACTCTGACCGAGTAAACTAAGGAAGTCAAATATTTCTTGAAAGAAATACGATCAGTGAGTTTAAGGTTTCAGCTGAAGTGCATGACCAGTATTAAGCTTATCCTTTTATACATTATGAATGACTGAACAAAAACGTAAGTTACCAGTTAACTGAGGATGCGTTTCTTTGGGAGAATCCGGATCCGAATTCTTGAATCCAAAAATGGATTTTGCGTTTCTTTACTACATTTTGTAGAATCTCAAAACGAATTTTCAAACCATACACGGGTTAATTAATCCCAAACCGGATTCTTCAGTACGATTCATGATCCGAGCGTTTCTTTGGGAAAGTGAGAATAGCACAATTAACTAGAAGTGGCTGGTTTGACTTTTAACACTCGAAAAATAACTCGCTGAGTTGTATTGCCTGAAAGTCTCTACTCGAAAAAGAAAAATCAGCTTGCCGCCATTTTCGCGCAAACTCAGGTATATCGGAGTTCTCACGCCAAAATAATCTATTTTCCGTGTGATTCGGGATTAGAATCCGATCTTGGATTCTCCCAAAGAAACGCACCAGATCTTCAGTGTCCTCTATTCAAATCTTAGATTTTCATAGCATATAGTAGAATTAAATATGCAAAGTGTCGGTTTGAAAGTCGCAACTCTGGAGTTAATTCTGAGCGGCTCTACAGGCCCTGCAGCGCTGCCCACACTATCCACCGCGACCTAGCCACCTGCGATACAATACAACAATACAATAACCTTTATTTCGACTCGAATTTAAGGTAGCACAGGGTGCTAATATCTTCGAGAGAGAAAATAATAACAATAATAAATATATGTATAAAATAGAATAGAGTAAAATAATTTACAATTTGTATCGAATGCTATAATAAAAATACCATTAATTATATGAATCTATCATTAACTATCTACAGAAAGAACAGCAGTCAGTATCAAATTCAAGGTCGCTGATAGCAGATCTGAAAGCCCTAACAGTAGGAAGTGTCCTGATAGTGTTAGGGAGGGAGTTCCATAGCTTACTACCATAGTAAGAAACAGAGTGCAAACCATATGTAGTAGTATTAACATGAGGAATAGTAAGGGAGTGTACTCCACGTAACTTAATACTACAAGTTCTATAGGTAAAAAGATTACTGATATATATTAGCGATGGGAAAGCCAGACCTGTGTTGTAGCCTACACTATCCACCTGTCTACGCTATCAGCCTCGTAAAGGCTACCAGTTTTCAGTTTATAGACTGCACTATCTTATAGTTCCCGAGTTACTTGGCTTCCTCATTATTCTATTTCTTTGTATCGCTTGTTATTTGTAGGGATGATTTGACATCTTGTGTATATTGTTAGGTGACCGTGACGGAGTTTATCTGTGAGTTTGTGTGTTTTTGTGTGTGAAACCCCCGCGTCCAAAAAACATACGAAGGGCATCAATTTGAGCCCAAGAAAGTAAGACGAGTATTTTTGTGAGCCGAAGAAAATAAGAGATGGGTATCTGTGTGGGTCTTTATTAAGGCGTTTTAACTATTTGTTCCCACAGTGTTGAACACTGAACGATGTAGATTGGGATAGACCTAAACGGATATGTATTGCCTCTCGAGTCTCGGCAAATGGCACGTTCGATTCGTGCTAACACGCACACTCGTTCCCACTCTGTTACCGAGAAAGTATCTCTTCGCTCCGCACCGCCGTATTATTAGAGAGCTTAAGCAACGACGACGGGGACGGCAGTGACAACGGGACGTAGAAAAGCGTTTTCTCCCGAAATATGATGTTTACTATTTCCTTCGTTCGCCTTTAATTACTATTCACATCCATATCTTCGAAAAATATGATAAGCATAGAGTTCCGTTCACGAAAAACAGAGTGATTTACTTTCGACCGTTCGCGTTCTCTTGTCAACGTAGAATATGGAGTTTTCACGTTGTGTTTTTGCAGACAACGGTTGAAATGTAGTTGACTGCGTGCATTTTCACGTGAAGTTATTGTATTTTGTAATTAAGTCTATTGTGTCATGCCGTCGTCCTAGACGTTGCCGTCGTCGTTGCTTAAGCTCTCTAATAAGGCCTATTAGCCATTGAATTTGTCTATTGTTTTCGTTATCTGGCTTAGCTAATTGTCTTAATTGCTTCAATTTGTTGTTGATTGAAAGTTCCCTATTTCCGTCTGAGCACGTTTGCATTCACCTGAGAACCAAGAAAATTGATGTTGCTACAAGAATCCGTCATTTTGCTTTTAAGTTGTCAACGGATGTCCGCCGAACGGAAGGCTTTTGGGACAAGGGTGAGTGCATTCAGGTTTAACCGCAAAGTAAGTCGAGAAACACGCGGATTTCAATCAAAAGCAATAGTTTTTACTCAGCGAGATTCTAGACTACTTGTCCTCAGTGTAAATAATATTATCAAAAAAGGAAGCAGAAACTCGAAAGGCACTTTATAGTACACTTATTCATACTTTTGACAAGTTCGTGTAAAGACGGCAAAATCTACCTTAAAGTGCAGTTGAGACCCTACTTGGAAAGTTGACGGATAATCTTTTTGGTGTGTTTGGGTGAGTATACGTTATATTTGAATCGTACTGATTCAAATATAACGGCTAGGATAGCGCGACGCGACGTGAAAATTGTTCTTCGTTAAATCTTGTATTTTGTTTCTTCTATTTGTTTGGTTGCTTTTCACATTCAGATTTTTGAAGGAGGCGTGCAGAGTCCTGTTCAGGCCGGAAATTCGATCTGGTTGTTGATTTGTGAAGAAAGAAAGCTTTTGAGATTAGTTTTCAGGTGTAAATATTGGGTACATTTTACCAGCAAAATACACGTGCAAAGGCGTCGTTCTCACGGATCCTGTCAAGCAAGCGCAATCACGCATTTGAATAGACCCACCGTCGCAGTGCACTCTGGGATGGATATCTCAGTTTGCCATTGTTGTTGTTGGGCGGCCATCTTGGATTTAACAATGGTAACTGAGATATCCATCCCAGAGTGCACTGCGACGGCGGGGTTGCGATAGTCTATAGGCCATTTACGCTATGACGTCATTTGGCTACCAGAATCCTTTTCGAAATACTTTTCTTATTCGGATTTTGAAACAGGCTTCTCTGAGCCGACCGAGGAATTCGTATCCCCGATCAGTAGACTGACCCTTCTAGGGTCAGCTGGAAGACTAGATATGTACATAAAGTTGTTTATTTTTCTTCATTGTTTTATTTTAATTCCAAGACAATAGACTAAATTAGATGAACGAAAGAATCAGCGCAAAGAATTCCATAGTTAATAGAGTGGAATGGTTATGAAACCCAGCGACCTTCTTTGTTATATGTCTTTGTTAGCTTTTTTCAACCATTACCGTGCACAAAACACAACAGATATTGCAATATGTTAAACAATCAACCAATAGAAACGCGTGGGCTCAGTCGTTCAGGGGACGCTAATGAACAGTATGACCGTGCACAATCTTTTGTCTTACTCCCTTCCAACATAAATCGCAGCGCATTTGTTAGCCCTTTGAAGTTTTCCGGGTTTCCTAACCATTCCACTCTATTAACTATGGAAAGAGAAGGTCTAGAGTTTTCCCGGAAGCTGGGCATGTCAGTAGTTTTAACGTGTTGAGTAACTGAAAAGTCATTTAAAACTGTAGCAGAGTACCAATGACACTACTGCCAAGAACCACGAACACAGAACTGGCAACCACCACAAGAATTGATGAAGATAAGACTGTCAAAAACCCAATCTCAGTTGAAACAAGCACGCAGCCAATGGTGAGTGTTAACAAGGAAACTATAAACATTATCGCTGAGAAACCTACATCCATCATAAAGTAATCTCCAAACCCTACGACAGTGACCACAAGATTAGGAAGAACTGTAAAGACAACGTCTTACTCAAAGGACTGTGTGCCATGAACTGACACTCATCCAGTAGACAGAGTAGCTATTCCTTTACATGCATACATGTATGAACTTCAGTTAATATGCAAAGGTTATTGGTATTCATTCATGAAGGTAACCCAAGTGAGACATGAGTTCAGAACTTCGTGATTTCCAGTTTAAGTTCGTGTATCTATGTCCGTTTATGATCTTATTATTAGCCTATTGTTATTAGTTTATTATCTGGAGAACAGGGGATATAATGTAGGCAACAGTAATTAATGCATGCATACTGATGCATTGCATGTTGGGTAATAAAGGGTCTCTGAACAAAAGATGGCGTCATCGTACAGTTCATAGCAGTCCTGGGATTGAAGACTGAACCTGCAAACACTACCAGTAACTCGAAACTGCCACACTAAATATCAGGACTTTATGTCAAACATTTGCTTGAATAAACACCGTCGAAAATGCCTATTTTTGGTGTCCTTTACATCCAATCCTCCGTTTATGGGAATTTGTGATTTTCTAAATTATCTCAATGATCAGTGTATAATATATAATATAGGCAAGTGTATAATATATAACATAGGCAAATAGGAAGAGATGCACGCGCATCTAATAATGTAATGGAAATTCATTTACGAAAATAAATACTTCACGTGCAGTTGAGTTGCACGTGCATATGTAATGGGAAGTTAATGCGTGCGTGCAGACGTAATTACGAAAATAAATACTGCACGTACACATGAGTTGCACGCGCATATGTAACGAAAAAGGTGACGGCATACAACAAAAAGAACATGACATGTATGCGTGCACGCCGAGATATAACGGAAATTAAAATTGGAAATTGAAGATTTTTACGCATTACGGCAAAAAAATTACATTGATCATTGAGATAATTTGGAAAATTCCAAGTTCTCATAAACGGAAGAAATAAATGTAAATAACAGGACGGTGTTAAAAAGTCATACAAAACCGCGCTGGTGCACGGTCGGGCGGGCAAAAACATGTCGCTAAAATTTCACTCTAACACTCGAAGACGCCTCGTGGGTCCACAGCTATTTTGACCATGTTATGACGAATATCATTGTCAATATTAGGACACACATAAAAAACTAACTTCAATTTGTTAAATGGTGCTCCGCTTGCGCGCGCACTCCGCTATTAGGGAGCATATAACTACTATTCATCATTTGGAGTCCGTTTGGCAAGCATACATTTGCAATAAGGTTTTATTGGGCCAAACAAAATCTCGAAGAAGGAAAAAAATAATAAGTTGTTGCAAAATTTCAGCTATTTCGAATACTCGTGTGTTTGGGAGTTAACAGTTTATCGGAGTGTACACCGAAATACTATTTTTCTTATTCCATTCTGTTGTGAAGCTGTCTAGTTTTTTTAAATGTAAAAAGTGGAGTCAACCCTGGCCACTGGGGGGAGGGGGCCGGGGGTTATTATACCAATTAGCAAGCTGTTAAAGACTGAAATAATTTAGATAGGGATATTAGAAATTCGAATAGTATTATAACTTTTAAAGGTGAATTTTTAAACCAGTAGACCTTTCCCGCATTCAATCGAACAATGGCCGGGAAAGGTCTATTTTTAGACCATTGTGATATATACTTTCGCCTTTTATATCTTATTAATTAATGTTTATAGTTTTTATTAAATTCCATTGTAACTTTTTGTTACTATTCTGCTGTAAGGACCTTTCTGAAAATCACTTCGGTAAAAAAGCTAATTCCTGGCCGCCGTCGCCATCCTCTTTTTTCTTCTTCTTATTATTATACCAGACAATCCCAAAATTGAAATATACTAAATACCCATATTTCACTGTGAAAATACCGTATACTCAGTTTAAAAACCCTTAGATACCAGTGTGTTCGGCACCGACTGGGAAGCTTGACGTTCGACTATCTAGCTCCACTATGTTTTTATCCTTATTCACAATAATAGTTGATAGTAAAAACGTTAAACAATCAACAAATTATAGAAGTAACTCCAGTAGCAAACCCAGCTACAAACCAACCTAGAGATCTGCGGTGTATGGTCCTCCATGTTTTGAAGTTTGGCTCTGTTAATTGACGGTTACTGAGTCCAAAAACCATTGGCGAAGAAGTACAGAGAAGAACCACTAGCAGTACTCGCGTTGTCATAGTGAGTACCTTGATATCTATCTTCTCTCTGAATAATGCCGGGTGGCGGGTAAACGGAAATTGAAATTCTAATTAGCATTATTAGCCTCCTTGTTCTGTGTTCAAATCGAGCCAGCAATGGTTAAAAGAAATCAGATTAATAACGACCATTCTCCATGATTATTTGTCGTTATTCTTGTTGACCACGTGACATGTCAACGATATTTTAAAATTAGCATGCAGTCATTACGGAAAAGGAACTGTTTATTCCCCCTTTCGATCGAATACAAAATCTTTTATTACGGCAGGGTTTACTAAATGTTAACAAGAAACTCAGGCAATGGAGCATCTGCGCGTTTGTTTCATTTATCTCCACAAGATTGATTTTCCCAAAAGAGGAATATGCGATATCAGTATCTTGGATAACATTGGTTTCGATAAACCAATATATTCAAAGAAGTCAGGGAAAACAACCTTCTTAGAACTCGTCTCAAAACTAAATAATAACAGTTCTTGTTAAAGAGACTGCAAAAGCAAAGAACCCTTTCATTCTAGATGACTTGGGACGAAATTAAAAATACATGATGAATACTGATCTCATTTTGTTTTTGTTTAATTTAGACAATCTACAGTAAAGATAAAGGCCAGTATTGCCAGGCAACAACGCACACAAAGTCGGAGTATTTACCGTTTCAAACACCGCAAAAGCGATGATTACTCATGGTGGCAGTTTAATCTTGGGCACTGCACGTATCTACTAACCAGCGAGCAGATTGGCTCTGTTTGAACACGGCCGGATGTTGTAAATACATATCACTTTTATTACATAACATAGCGCCTTGGCGAACGATGCAAGAGACGCAGCGGATGTATTTTTTTCGTTCTCTTTCCTTCCTTACAATTTCTTGCAACTAAACATGTTTCAGTCTTCGTGTCAAATTACTAGCTTTGTTTCTTCATAAAAGCTCCCCGACTTTTGAGACGGTGTAACACGATGTACCACTAGAGTCTCGACATTCCATTCCCAATTGTGTGTGTTAGCATGAATAAATCTTACTGTTTCTTCGAAGTTGGCCCGACAGAGACAACACAAAAGCAATCGTAGAGATTAATAAAGTCTAGGCGGACGTCTTTGAAAGCTTTTTATGTAAGAGTAATTGGCCTGAAACGAGGGGATATGTGATATAGGCCCCTCGGATTCTGCACGAGGGCGCAGCCCGAGCGGACTATATCACATATCCCAGAGTTTCAGGCCGATAAAATGCTTATTTTTTTACAATGGCGAAGTTTTCTCATTAACAAGTTCAATACACTGATTCGAGAAAGAAAACATGGACATTTTTTTCATTGTTCTTAAGCAAATTCTCAACTATAAACAAAGATAACAGAATATAAGAATATATGAATTCGCACTGCTAGCGTCATTGAACATGCGTAGATGTTTTTATTAGACCCACATGGACCACGGCGAATACCTTTTGTAAGTAAAATGGTGTTTGAAAACAATATCAATGCAGGGGGCAAGGTTAGTCCAAAAAATACCACTCAGTATTTGTTCTGACCCAATGCCATATAATCCCCATGTGTAGCTAATTAAATGTGCTGGGGGAATATATATTTTCACCTGGGTTAGGGTTAGGTTTTCCAAACGCAACTTGAAACTTCCAGAGTCGCACCCTAACGAAAACGGTTATAACGTCAAATTTCATGTTAGTTATCCCGGAGTTGAAATATACGTTAAACACTAAGTTCCGGTATAAACAGGTTAGCCCCCTCCTCTTATCGCGCATCGCGAGCTCGAAATTTAAAATTCAAAAAGCAAGCGAGCATATCAGCCTCTCCTTTGAAATGCGCCATAACAAAAGTGACCAGAGGGAAGATAGTTGTCCATTTAAGACTGCCAGTGGTATTTTATGACTGTTAGCGAACTCTGAAGCTCTGAAGTGAAACATTTTCGTGTTTCATTTGAATTTCGCGCGATAAGCAATCAGTAGGGAGCACTCAAGCGACATCCCGTCGTCGTCCTGGTTGACTTGCTTTAGTTCCCTAATGACAATGATGACGTGGCAGTAGGTATCCCTATATAGGGAATACCAATAAGTGGCGGCCTTATGGGATTTAGGGCAATAAAATACAGTGCTGATAGGCTGAATGGGTGTAACCATTTTCTAAATAAAGTTTAAAATGGAATCATTAAGTTAAATATATCATAGATCTTAAATATCCAGGGCTCGAAACTCGCAAAATGCAGGCCGATTTTTTTATTTGCGTGTGCTCGCCTTCGGCTCGAGTTTGTAAATTCGATAAAGCATGGCTACCATTCTGTATCTATTACCTAAAATATGTTCTTGTATGTTTGTACTTTTAATGAATTTATACTGTGAACGTATGAGTGTGTCGGTTAATGGTTTGTACTAATTGTTTGTTGACACAAGCTGGCGGCCGTTGTTGCGCGACAAGTTGCAGCGCCAGGTGGTAATACGAGCCACAACAACAAAATGGGTTGCAAAAAGTAGAAGTCACTTCTACTTTCTGCAACATGTTGATGCAACTTGCAACATGGGAATTTATTTCGTGCCAAGTTGCTCGAGTGGGTGGTAACACGTGCAAATCGCGCTGCAACTCGCAACGTAACAATGTTGCGCGACAAGTTGCAAGAAATTGTTACCCGTATTACTTCACCTTTATCAAGGTTTATATTTTGAATATGCTAATTATGTGACGTAAAACAGGGAATCATTTATTATACAAAAACATGCTGGTAGAGATATATGACCTTTATAAACATCCATGTTATATGATGTGAAGCTTATATCAGTGATTTTACCAAATGTGTTGTCTACATCAGAAAATAGTTTCATTCACAAGGACAAGAAACGTAGAACATTTCCTGTTTGACGGCACACCATTAATATATTAGAAATATAAACCTTTATAACTCATAGACGCAACACTCAAATCAACAAATATTTTACTATTCAACTATTTACTTGACGTACAATCGATATTAATGATAACATAAATTGGGCTTCAAGGCCCTCGTCGACTCATCCATGCTAAACCCGTTCCTAAGAGTCCCTTCAGCATTACGAGGTCATGACGTCATAACTCATCAACTCTCTTACGTTTTAACATAACCAACTATTGACAAACTCGCAATCTCATTGGCTACCAACTATTGGCAAACTCGCAATCTGATTGGCTACCAACTATTGGCAAACTCGCAATCTCATTGGCTACCAACTATTGGCAAACTCGCAATCTCATTGGCTACGCAGGCACCATCTATCAATCCATAGATGACAATGTCGACCAACGAGTTTGCGCAGATAAAAATCAACTAGAAAATTGATTATTTCCAACAGTTTTCACAGGTAAATCGACAGCTAAGTTGAAAAGAACCATGGCTTAGTTATGCTAAAACAGTTCGACTTCTCGCTCTTGATTTCTATTGTTTCTATCAGCCGATAAAAAGCTCGAGCTCGCAGTACAATCGTTAGAAAGACATGCTGGATGTTAAACGTCACAGAAATACAACTTAGCAACTTAGGAACCAGTCATTATTTATGATGGGGTGGGGGGAGGAGGTAAACATAGGATTTTAGATAGAGTATCACTTAATTTTTACCACTTTAAAGAGGGGGACTTAAAATGGATAGCAACAAAGTACCGCATATATCAAACCGGTTCTCCCTTCATGTAGGCAGACATGAATTACTACCAAATTGCATTGTATATTGTGTTCTATTGTATTGTGTATTTCGTTCTATTGTTTTGTATTTTGATAGCAATTCATGTGTTGCCTACATGAAGGGACCACCTATCAAACCGGTGGTGGTGTGTGTCTCTTCGTGTAGACGTACATGTTTGGGTGTCTTTCTGTATGTTTTGGCGTAACACTATAACTTGGTTGGGGCAGCCAGGGGAAGCAGTTAGTTTTATAAAGATTGAAATTAAATCCTCCATCCAATCTGCCATAAATAACGAATGGTCCCACAACTGAAAAATAATTAAACAAGTTTAAGCCTCCTAGTCCATCGCAATAGTCCACACAAGCCAGCCACGAACAGCAAGGTTATCAGGGTGTGTTTCACCACCTGTTAACATCATTAATTGGAAAGTCGTTAGCAATATTATTGCACTACACATGAATTCCGCTTACCCATTATTTCGTGATAGTAGCAGTTGCAGTAGCAACAGCAATAGTGGTAGTAGAGGTACTGTAGCAGCAGCATTATCGACAGCAACAGCAGCAATAGCAGCAGTATCAGCAGCAGTAGCACCAGTAACAGTAGCAACATCAGCAGTAGCAACATCCGTAGCAGTAGCAGTAGCAACAGCAGTAGTAGCAGCAGTAGCAGCAGCAGCAGCAGCAGCAGTAGCAACAGCAGCAATAGTAACAGTAGCAGCAGCAGTAAGCAGCAGTACCACCAGCAGCAGTAACAGTAGCAACAGCAGCAGTTGCAACAACAATAGTAAAAGTAGCAACAGCAGCATTAGCTACAGCAACAACAGTAGCAATAGGAACAACAGCAGTAGCAGTAGGAACAGCAACAGCAACAGTAGCAACAGCAGTAACAACAGCAGCAGTAGCAGTAGCAGTAGCAACAGCAGTAGTAGCAGCAGTAGCAGCAGCAGTAGCAACAGCAGCAATAGTAACAGTAGCAGCAGCAGTAAGCAGCAGTACCAACAGCAGCAGTAACAGTAGCAACAGCAGCAGTTGCAACAACAACAGTAAAGTAGCAACAGCAGCAGTAGCAACAGCAGCAACAGTAGCAGTAGGAACAGCAGCAGTAGCAGTAGGAACAGCAACAGTAGCAACAGCAGTAACAACAGCAGCAGCAGTAACAACAGCAGCAGCAGTAACAACAGCAGCAGTAGCAACAGCAGCAGTAGTGGTAGGAACAGCAGCAGTATTGCAACAGCAGTAGCAACAGCAGCAGCAGTAACAGAAGCAGTAACAGTAGTAGCAGCAGCAGTAGGAACAGCAGCAACAGTAACAGTAGCAGCAGCAGCAACAGTAACAGGAGCAGTAGCAGTAGCAGTAACAGTATCTAATATACTATTAAATTTCATGTGTCGGCCTGTATGTGTGTGTTTGTTCCAGTGATCTGATTGGTCGAATAATGTTCGCCGTTCAGCGATCTGATTGGTCAAACAGACTCACCAACTTTCGATCCAACTCTGAATTGAAGCTTAGCTGCGTTTCGTATCTCTTTTCTAAAACTCCGCTTTAGACTGTAAATTACCTCCTTTTTCTCTCCTACTTGGCGAGGCGCTAATAATATCTGGATGTTTGTGAAGTACTTTCTCAATAAAACATCTCTAACATCACATAAACCAGCAGAAAAACTGTTATCACTTGCGAGAAATTACGGTAGAGATTTCAATCTGTGATGTCGCGCCAGCCGGACGCTTACTTGCCACTCACTTGTTTTCAGTGGTTCGGTTCGGTACAGTGGTTCGATCTAAAAGCAATTTCAAGCTCGCATTCCAGTTCAGAAAGGTTACTTTGAAAGCTCAAAAACTCTATTTTAAATGAAAATCTTCTATAATCTTGGGAAGAAAAAGAATCAGATTTTATGGCCGTCTGAAAATCAGGCTAATCAGCGGACAATCGAAATACGGACCTCAAATAAATTATGTATTTGAAACACCGTGGATCAGACCACTGGGAAGAAACATTGTCAGCGTTTGGGGGATTGGATCTGGCGATGAAGTTCGATCGATTGGCTATAGCTGTTTAATTTATTTTCTATGAAGGTTCGACTCTTCAAATAACCATAGATTTATTTAATTACTGATTCATGTTGAAAGCGTTTTAATTCACATTTTAACGGATCACGGGAAACAAGAAAAGCGTTTATTTTTTTTCAAACGCAAGAGCTTCTCCTTCGGCACTATTGACTAAATATAGAGTTGATATACCCTGTGTTTCCAACGCAAGTAGTTTCAAGCGTGTTATTCCCGCACGAAGTGACAGGTTATTTTCTGGTTATTATTATTTAATCCGCCTGGCTGCATTCATGCAGTGAGTTTCCAGTTTTACAAATTAAGTTAATGTGTTGTTTATGGGTGTAAATAATTTATACATGTAAAGATTTTAAAGTACAATATACCTTGTCTTGCCATTTCAACTTTCCGATCACCACGTGATAAGGAATAGTTGAGAACGTTACCTGCAGAAAAATAATCATTAATAATGATGTCTTTATTTAACGAGGGTATACATCGATTACTGGTGCCCCAGCAGTTTACATGCATGTAATGCCCTGCTATTTTAAGTTTAAAAATAAATAAATAAACTGACGATTAATTAAGGTGCAATTTAAAAAGTGCAATTTAAAAAAGAAACTTAGGCCCGATTCAGACGTCGAACTTTTCATGATCCGAACCTAATTAGATCAAAAGAAGCCTCGTAATTAACTTATTCAATACACCGATTTAGCTTTGTCGGAGATTGGCCATTGTAATGCTATTATAATTATGCAACAAGTGAAGCGTGGTCGTTGAGTGAAGTTTAATTGGTTCATAAGCACAGTGTAAGGTAACACCCAGACAACTATTCACAATACAGGGTGTGGCGTTAGTTATCCAATCAGATGTGGATACTCGATTCGTATGTACTTGACATGTAACTCAGAGACACAAAAAACAACCGGATTAGAGAGAGAGTGTGTGTGGGTGATCGAGACGGAGTGAGTGAAACATTGTGACAAGAGACAAACCCTGATTGTGATTAAACTTCAAGATCATAAACCTGTGAGTTATTGTTGATGAACGTGCAACAAGCAATTCACGACAAAGCTTGTACATTTGTCCCAATTCAGATCATGTGACAGCTCTCCAGAGGATTTAGAGCTGTTTTCCAATTAGAGAAATTCATACATTTCCTCTTGTGATACAGAAAAACAACAAAAATTACTCGAGGGAAAAGTCAGGTGACCTGAATTGGGACAACAAATGTACAAGCTAACAGTCACGTGCTGATATAATACTTCATTAACGAATGAATTGAGCTCATGATCCCCATGGGAAAGGCGTTGCCATGAATACTGGAGAGCAAGCTATCTTTAAAAACGCAGTTTTAGAAAGATCGGCAATCGATTGGAGGTGGAAAATAGCATTTGCAAACAGGTTTTTCTAATAGCAATACCGATCTCGTACAAGGCCTTTAGATAAATGAAGTCAGTTATTTTTTTGCTCTCCAGTACAACCACGTGATTTGTTAGCTGCAAAGGGCCTATCAGGCCGTAGAGGCTCAACATAGAGTTAGCAAAAATATGCATAATTTACAAACACTGACCTAATACGTACGAGAAACATTATAATGTACTAGTCTAGAGAAGCATTCTCCTTGAGTAGTTTATCTTGTATTTTTCCCAAGAAACGTTTGTGCAAGTTCATAGTTCTAAGTGATAACTCAGTGTTGTTTCAAAGGCACTTAGCACTGGCGTGAAAGGTTCGGAGAGCTGAATTCTTACTACTAGTAGGCGTAACAAGTGTTTTCTTTTGAAGCTCTCGCATTATACTTTTCTATGAAACCAGCTGGGCACTCGTTTACTACTAGTAAAGTTAGCAATACATTAAGGTCTCGATGAAGGTTCGATGTGTTCAGTTCAAGAAGAAACACTCTTTTAGGAGTACAGAAAAATGGCACCACAATGAGCAAACAATTAATAACAGGCAGGGAAAACCATTGAAGCGCTGCTCGATCCACGCCATGTACACGGTAGACTGTTTAGGTCATTCTAATTTAATCGCGCTGAAACAAAACGGCAAACCTTTGCTTCCTGCATTGAATTATCTTTAAATTTTTGGTCGATTGAAGATAACAAAACTTTATTGCTTGATTCTCTGTGGACTTCTGGTCTTCGATGATTCTATTCGGCTGCGCCTTGTGAGGCCACAAACAAATTTTGACCATGTGATGACGTAAATCGTGGTAAATAAGAGTCCACACCACGGAAAACCAGAGGAAATTCGCTAAATGGTCAATGAAAATTGTTGTCTAGTCATGCACTGAAAAGTTGGGGAAACGTCAGGATATTTTTTTTCTCGATGGGTGACAATAATATTAACCTTGAGAACTCAGTGTAAACTGAGAATACTAGCCAGCTTATGCATACGCTGAGTCATGAAGCAGGGATTATCAATTGTATTGAGTTGTACTAATAGTTTTATTTGTATAATTACATTAGAAGTATTTATAACATAATTGACATTAGAAATCTGAATGTGAGTCATAATTATACGAGTCTAAGACCCGGTTCAAACGTCGCGCCACTGCCCGTGTCGAACTCAATAGCCCACTTCGAATTCCGCGATATGCTTTACTTGTCACGCACAAAGGTTTCAATACGAGGCCCCGTGCTAAATTGAATTTATTCTTTTCAAAGAGAAAACCTTTGTGCGTGACAAGTAAAGCATATCGCGGAAGTAAATACCGAGTGTAAAGCATTTTTACAGCGGCATCCGTTACAAATCCAAATGGAGGACCGACAAACCCCGTGCTTTCATTCTCCTGAAAACCATTTGAGATGCCAGAAGGAGAAGGAAACTAATACAGCAGTACGTTTTAAGCCATTTCATGTTAAGGAGAAGATTGATTCTTCAGGTGTGTTCTTTGACCCTTCTGTTACTTTCATTACGTGGAGCAGCAGTCCTCGATCTTGCCGCCGTGTAAATAGAAATACAGGATGGTGGGATACAGTTTGGAATACCTACACTGAGAAAAGGTCCATCGCCACAGCTCTTCGCCATTTTGTTTTGCTTTACGCATGCGTAGTGGTAGAAATCGTTAATCGCATCACTTTTCTTGTTTCATTTTTTTTCGTTTCGTTACGTTTGGCGATTAAAAGAACAACCACTGAGTTCGCACGGCGATAGCACGGCGTTTGAAACCACGTCGAGCTACTGCCGTGTAGCACGGCAGAGCTTGTCGAATTTAATAGTCGTGTCGAACTTAATTCATGTCGCCGTACCAAATGGTTTCAAACGTCGTGCCACTGCCGTGCTACAGTCGAATTTAATTGCCGCATTTAGTTCGACACGCGGTGGCGCGACGTTTGAACCGGGCCTTAGATCGTAAGGTGTGTATATAGATGACAGGGCCGCAGCTAGTGGGGGGGGACAAGGGGGGGCATGGAGTTGCCCACCCCACCCCACACCTCCTGAAAATATTTTTTTCTAATGTATAACCAGAATGACATTTTTTTTTAAAGTTTGTATTTACTAAATAATAACACGATGGCTACATGCTATAAAGTTTTATTAATAATAAAGCATATAAAGGCTTTACAGTGTTGATTGCAATGTCATATTGGTTAATTAATGCAACTTGTATTATATGTTAGATAATGTTGATCAGCAAACATTTATTTTGTTGGTGGGTCTCAGATGTTTAATTGATAAGGGACCAGTCATTATTTAACTTGGAGGGGGGGGGGGGGGGGGGGGGGGGGGGGGTCTTGTAAAACAAATATTGGAGAAAAGGGGGTCCCAAAATATTTTAAGGTACTCTAGAGGGATCTTGAAAATTAATTGGATACCAAAGGGGGTTGCTTTAAAAGAAAATTTACAGGCTGACAGAGGTCTTGAATTTTTCTTTATTACAATAAATTCTCCTCCACCCCACCCCCACAAGAAGTAGGGGGGAGGGGAGGAGAAAGGAAGGAACGCCTGCCCGCAATGCCTGTGATTTTGAAAAACGTCTCCTAATTAGTTATGCAAGTATGATCTGTCAAAAATTACCAGCCGACTGTAGGCCTCAGAAAATGTACATTTCCTCCAAAATTAATGGGGTTATCAACCTCTAAATCATAAACGTAACTTCTCTGATATCAAGCGAATTTAATTAGTGTTTTTTGTAGCAAGTTTTCTATAGCAATTTGGCCGCCACCAAGATTTAATTTAGTAAACAATCTGATGTGATGTAACCGCAGTGTTGGGTTTCGTTTAACATCATTGTTTGTACATCATGAGATGGGAATATAACCCGAAAGAATCTGAAGATCTCTGAAAACAGCACTTTGCTTTCGAAATAAATTGAAAAATAGAATCAGGCACCATCGTAGTTCTTACATATGTAACAGGAAGTTCATAGTTTTAACTGATAGAAGTGCTTGAAATAATTTTATTTATGCGCTTGAATATATGGTCGTTAACGTTTAGGCTTCCGCCACGTTTGCCAGAAAATGTCCGGGGAAAAATGAATGTTTTCTCCAAAATCAGTCGGGCTAATATAAAAATCATAAACATAACTTCTGTATAATGTCAAGCAATTTGGATTGCCTGTCTGTAATTTGTGTTGTAAATCTAGCCTTCAATTCCATCTTAGAGGTGAAACAACGGCTTCGTCATCAGTTTCCTTCAAACTTTTTCCCAAAACCCGGGTGCTGAGACTTACTCGCCATTCTTCCAACCTAAAGACAAGTTGTTAAAAACCTTTAATATTTCTTTTTCAGCCTTATTTAGAGATTTAGCTTTAGTTTAGAGCAGGAAAATTATCACTTTGGTATTCAATTGGTGGGAAGTACATCGACCTAGACCTTGAAAGTACCTTTGGAAACCTTTCATTTGACCGGTTACACACACTCTGCGAAAGCTGTAGCTAATCAAGTTTGTAAATCTTAGGAAATTCATGGTAAAATAGCAATATTACTCACCGCTCTAGCTCTAGTTCCCTCAAACTCTAAATCGTCGTGACGAATTGAAAAGACCAACTCGCGACCTCGTGAACAGGTCACCATCGGCACATAGTCGTCATCTTCATTGCCATTTTGTGATTGGATATTGTCGCTAAATGAAGATTCCGAGTAATGCACGAAAGCCAACGACACATTCAATTGCTCCCGAATAAAACTTCACGACCACTTATCGACAATGTTAACAAACACACTATCTTACGCGCGTCATAGGACTCGATAACATAGTGTCTACAGCTTCTTAAGAAGCAATAGACACAAACAAAATTGAATTTGAGTATTTTGCGATGCTAGATTAGGGCTTTTAGATTTAGAATTTGCGGAAAAACGTATTTTCGAAACTTTTCCATTTTGAACGCCACCATTTTCACCTGACAGAATTAATGTCAATACAAATTCCTTGTAGACAGTAAAAAACTGTCTCAGGAGCTGGTAATAATTGTTATTAATCTTGTCTCCTACACTGATTGAAGTTTTCTTAGGTTATGTTATTCAGTTTCTGTCAACATTATTTGCCGGGGATACTTTCTTCGACCATACTTGTCAGTCTAATACCGAGTAATTTAAACACCAACAACAAAACCTAACAAACAAACAAATACATGTCATTACAATAACTGAAATCCAGTAGAAAGTAATGAATGCCGTTTTCAATTAACGTTTTTGAGCCGTTTGTAAAAATTCATTAATAATTGCCTTTCTTTTCTCTTTTTTTTTTTGCACATAAAACTATTTGACAAGTCCGCCATTTTGGTTCGATTAATCGGCCAATTAACGACTTAATCCACCTAGCTAGGTGGGTTCAAAAGATTTAATCGTGGGTTAACACTAATCGTGCTTTGAGCAAGAGAACCTAATGTAAGATTATAATTCAACCCTGGGTTAAGCCTATTTAATCCTCGGTTTATAATAGCGCTAATTGAGGTTTTGAGGCAGTGGAATGGTAGCAACCTTGTACCCAGGGTCTTCTCAGTCAGAGATGACGCCGGCTACTCCAAGATGGCGGCTACTCCGATAAAGGCTGAATCACGTGACTAAAAATCTCAAGAAATCCTGAAGATTTTAATCACGTGATGTGGGCATCCAAGATGGCGGCCAAGGGCCAAGCTAAATAATTATGGAATATTTCATCACGAAACACAAACCACAGGTATCCCAATACGGAATGAGCGAGATGCGATTAACGGTATTTCCACGCGGCGTATTTCCATGATGCAGTGAAAACAGGTCTACTAAACGGCTCGAAATGGAGTTTACTTGGATAAAGAAACAGTGGAAGGGTATCACAATGCTACCAGGATGTACCTAAGCTAGAAGAGAATCCTAAAAAGCAGTTAATTTTCCGTTACCGTTGAAGCGAAGCGATGGATAGCACTGACATGTTCAGATTTAATGGCTTCTCCTGGCTTTCCCACTGATGAAATTTACCCGAAAACTAAACAGCGATGCACTTCATCTATTACTCTCACCTATACAATGGGTTTAAGGTTATTTAAACTAAGTCGTTTTACTGATAAAATTTGAGCAATCGAATCTATATACATGCACATTCTTATATTTTGTATCAGTACGTTGGGCCAATAAAAAGCATTGTAAGAACAACCTTTGCATTATAATCGAAGAGCCGATCAGAATACGTGACAATTCAGCCTTTACCAGGGTCTTCTCTCGGAGTAGCCGCCATTTTGGATTTATCCGAGAAGACCCTGGTAGGAGGTTGGACGAGATCCGAGCCATACAGCTTTGCATGTCAAAATACTGTGGACCTACCATAGTATACAAAGGGATGATAGTCTGAGGCATCAACCAATGAAGAAAACTAAACAACTTCTTCTTTGCTAAAAACACACAAGAGTTCACGGAGGACCGCATCTGAAAAAAAAATAGAAGTAGAAGTAGAATGAAACTCTATTAAATAGCACGGTATGCCTTGTATGTTGTTATACAGCTTATTAAGTTTAGCAGGTGCAACATCTTCCAGCTAAATGCTTCTGGTGCAACATAACTGACTTTTAAAGTATATTATTGCAGTAGAATAGAGGAGTTAATTGCGCAAAATTTGCTACAAGAAATTCACAAGGAAATATGTTTTCGAAAACCATGAACGGAGATTTAAAAACCCAAACCAACAAAAAAATTAGTCGAAGATGTGAATTTGGATTTGGTTACATTGTATGCAAGATTTAAATACCTCAATGTAGTTGTACATGGCCAGGTCACATATCGCCTCTACGTCAGAATTCCGTACTCTCGAGTATTCTGCCAGGGCCGCACCTGGACGAATAAAGCACGGACTTCGCATGAGTAACTTGTTTGTTCGTGCATTTGAACCAGCGTTTGCTGGGTGGGGTATTCTATATAAGAGGGGCGTTTCATCATATATATAAAAAAACAAGCTTGCGCAACTGCAAGGATAATCGTAATACGAGCAAACGAAAGAAAATCTTCCTTTTTTCCGTTCCGCAACACACATTTCCATTGCATCAATTTTTATTAGGAACATACACTAGTGTCAAGAGTGCTGGATACAAAACAAAATGCAAATTAGATGGTTGCGCCAGGATACTATTCGAGCTGGTTGTAAGGAAACTTGTGGAACTTGTCTCGCAAAATTACAAGGTTTCAAGTTGCACTAAGGTCTAACTTGCTCGCGTCCAACTTTAATTTGTGTTTGCGAGACAAGCTGTACGTAAGTGTACCGTGTGAAGCGGGGCCTTATTACGGGCCGGTTCTTGTCGTTTTCAAGCATTAACTTACCGATATTGTTATCGTGTTTTTCAAAAAGTCTGTCGAGCACAGTGCAGTCCTCAAAGCCCTAAAAAAAGGCCGCCTAGTTAGAACAAATGCATGTTGACAAACAGAACAAAGTCATCAACAGTTACTGAAAAAGGTAACGTACACAAATGACAGAAATGATAGAAACATGATTTAAGCAAGGAACTTTGATTAGATCAGTGACCTTCCAGCCATCCTGCAAACACATTTAACGCAAGTCGTCTGAACGTCTACTGATGCGACCGTCGTTCCAGTTGGATTAGAAAAGGCAAAACAAAGGACAGCTACCATGCAATACCTCATTAAATTAAAGCGCTGGTTATGCATGTCGTTTACAACATTACTTCCACAGTTCATTCCCTGTCCGTAGAATAGAACCATGCATGTCGTGTACAACATGACTTACACAGTTCATTCCCTGTCCGTAGAATGGAACCATGCCTGTCGTGTACATTACTTGCACAGTTCATTTCCTATCCGTAGAATGAAACCATGCGTGTCGTGTACATTACTTACACAGTTCATTTCCCGTCCGTAGAATGGAACCATGCGTGTCGTGTACATTACTTACACAGTTCATTCCCTGTCCGTAGAATGGAACCATGCGTGTCGTGTACATTACTTACACAGTTCATTCCCTGTCCGTAGAATGGAACCATGGCGTGTGCGGCATCACCCAGTATGACCACCTTGTCCTTCACGTGGTAAGGTTTGCACTGGAAGAAAAAACAAATTCAGCACAATAATGAGTGTTAGCAGGGTGATTGCAAATGAATGAGCGAATCTCGCATTATCTGTGCGGTAAGTAGTTAACCAGCTGACATAACTTAACAAGCTTATTAACTAGCTCTCTACTTTGGCGTTTTACACTTATAAAGTGTGCAAATACGTTCCATGATTGGAAGATTCCATTGTGAGGTGGGTGGCACACCGTATAAGCGCTCGTCTCTCACCACTGTGGCCCAGGTTCGAACCCCGGACGTGACGTCATATATGAGTTGATTCTATACAATACAATACAATACAATACATAGAGTATATTACATGGCCGCGCGGAGATACCGATTTTATCTTCGTGTGTTGATGAAATATCTTACGAGTGAGCGCAGCGAACGAGTAAGATACTCATCAACACGAGAAGATAAAATCCGTATCTCCAAGCGGCCATGTAATGTTCTGTTTAATATATAATTATTGATGAAATACTATAGTTTCAATCTCTTACTAAAAAGGCTAGAAATCTTTGAAATCGAGTCATATTTTCAAAAGTGATATCTTCACGTGTGAAGATATCATTTATATCTTCACGTGTGAAGATATCACTTATTAGAAAGAAATATATATATTTCTTTCTAATAAGTGATATCTTCACACGTGAAGATATAAATGATATCTTCACACGTGAAGATATCACTTTTGAAAATATGACTCGATTTCAAAGATTTCTAGCCTTTTTAGTAAGAGATTGAAACTATAGTATTTCATCAATAATTATATATTAAACAGAACATTCATCGAAAATTATATATTAAAATACAATATTCTCTATTTACAGAAGGAAGACACATTAACCTTACATAGTTATCTAACATGCGGCCCTCTATGTTACAAATAAAACGAAATGGAAAGGAAAGAAAATATGGGGGGAAAATATAATGAGTAATTGGAATCAATATAAAGAGAATATGAAATAAAATCAAAAATAAATATACTTACTAGAAGACTATGCGCAATGGAAGGGGCTATGCCATGGATGCGGCGCCAGAAATGCAGCAGCAGTGAAGCAAGGAACGACAGTTATACCAGAGGAGCTCCTCTAGATGGTTAACAGAGGAGATGTGCGGAAGAAAAACGTTACGACGCTTATGCTTAATAGAAGCGTATTAGAAGAGAGCGTAGTAGTAGATGTTGCAAGCTGCTTGAAGTCAGGATCCAAGGAATTGAAAAGAATAGCAGCGCTATAAGCCAGAGTGCGCTTGCCAGAATTACTGCGAGGGTAAGGTACGGCGAGGTTATGCATGCTGGCTCTGGTGCAGCGGCCAGAAGCTCTACGAGTAGTAGAGAGGAAATGGAACATGTTCTTAAAACATGTAGGTGCATCAGGATTAAGAAATGTGCTGAAGAGAAGTAGAAGTTTCCTACATTTAATTAGGTCGGTGATCGGAATCCACTGAAGCTGGGAGAACAGATCAGTGAACAGAGGGTTGACGGAAGTCGGCATCCAAGAGTATGCGGGCAGCGCGTTTTTGAAGGCGAAGAAGTTCTCACTCATGTTCTCCGGGTTCTCCGTAAAAATAGACATGCGAGTTGTAGATATTGAACGTAGTGTGTCGATAATGCTCAGATCATTAGCAGGATCTACTAGAGGCCTATGAAGCCTCAACCGATTCGGGGGTAAACAAAATATTAGATTTTGATACATTTGACCTCTCGTTATATTTTTAAGTATCCATAAAGTTCAATTTCAAATCGAGATGTCAACAGAGAAGTTATAGTTACCTTAACGGTTACCATAGATCCAACCGGATTTTTAAAGAACTCGTTCAGCAAGCATTCCCTGTTAATGACAACAACGATAAAATTTCAGTATAATTTCAAGGTACTGATTTTGTCAAAATGTTTCTTTAGTTTTCTAGTGGTACTGATAACTATGGCGTCACTGCAATTCTACGTTTTTAGACAGGGTTTCAAAATAGGCTCGCAGATTATTCTGACAAATTACAGCGAATAAAGTGATCCAACAAAAAAAAAAATCCAATAAAATAGGGACATTGTGTATCCGTAACGTATACGTTTTCGAATGAAATCGTTTTTTAATGCGTTTTCGCCTTTCGTCCGCACGTAAACAGACGTGATCGTTTTCATAGAAAACGCATCTTTCTGAAAACGCTTTCCAAAGTAGATTTTTTGAAAAAGGGAGGTCAATCGTTTTCTTGTGGACGGCGTAATCGCAGCCGTCAATCAAAATAACCTGTGTACACGTGCTCTGTCTTTAGGGAGCAGGTCAAAACACATGCCCTCTCGACGGACCCATTTTGGGGTAGGGGGGTGGGGGCTCCTGCCAGCCATCTCCTCTGGAGAGGAAACTCAATAGAAAAAATAATTTGTTCTTAAATATCTTCAAAACTAAAACGCTAAATTCCAATTCGATCTGTGGATTAGCCGGGACCTGGCTTTGATCAGCCCCCATGGTTGTTTCAGGTCTCGTTAGAAATTCATAGGCATAATATAGAAACAAATGCACTGTATGTTTTGTCGTACGTTATCATTTCATTTTCTGTGTTATAATTACCACTAGGCCCCCCAGAATGGAAAATAGATGATGTGGGTGGTACCCTGCGCTGACAGCTGTGTATGTTGAAAAAAATGGGTCCCTATCTGGGGCATGTGTTTTGACCTGCTCCCTTAGCGCTTCCGATCGTTTTCAGCGGTTTGTGGACGGGCGTGGACGAGTAGAAAACGACACGAAAACAATTGTATGAATGAACTTTCAGCTAACATGAAAACGCCGGATTTTTGAAAACGTAAAAATGCGTGGACGGGGCTTTAGTGTGAACGAAAAGCATTCCTGCATGGATTTTCCAAATTCACTGGCATTGTACTTACTCTCCCATTAGAGTGAGGAAATCAGCAAACTCCTTACGGAAGAACTTCAAAATATCTTCCTAAAAGAACATGACATGGACAGAAAGGCTTTAAGTAGGTATGGTGTCTTTTCATATAGAAAAAATGGCACATCCAGTTGAGTTTAATTGCGAACCGAATGACACTGTCTGCTTTCAGCTAATTGTGTCAGCGTGTTTATAATGTAAATGGGTCTGAATTAGTGATTTCCAGAGACTATTTCATCTATTCTTAATCTGGAATGCGATCAATCGGCCACGCCCTAAGAGAGGATTTCGTAAAAAGTGCAACATAACCAATAAAGCCGCATCGAAGTCAAGCCAAAAATCCATCCAAGTAAGCGGGTACTTAGACGCATTACCAGAGATTTTTGAAGGTTGACGAAAACGGCGAGTTTTTTTTAGAGTTATTGACAAATATTAAAAGATTTAACGATTTAACCGAAACAAACAAACCTTTGTTTTTACTTTACCAGTCGCTAAAATACTTTTCAGGTTGTTGGGGGTAACCAGGGATCAATCCCGATTTCTGGGAAACCCCCACCCCTCCCCCACACTTCACCCTAACCTTTAATGCTTAACCTTTAATAGAACGATGCATATCCAAGGGAGGGGTGGTTGGGTAGTTCCCCAGAAACCGGGATTGAGTCGGTATACCGTAAAATTCCGAAAATAAGCCCCGGGGCTTATATTTTTCAACGCACCTTTTTGAGGGGCTTATATTCGGCAGGGGCTTCTATACGGAGGGGCTTACTATAGGAGTGAATTTTGCGTTTAGAAATCAGCTGGGCTTATAATTGGAGGGAAATTTGTGTCTGCAATTTTTCAATGTGCAAAATGATAATATTGGGGTGTTAACTAGAAATTCGTGACAACTTACGGTATGGTAATCCCTCTGAACATGCCAACTTGTAAATACTATGTCTATGGACCGAAGGAATTCAAGGCGAGAGTGAGGAGTGAACTACGTAAAGGACAATAAACTCTGACACTTCTTCCACAGTGGTTCAGCGTACGGAAACGTTGTTTTATAAATAAAAAAGGCTTGATCATAATTTACGTTGGTTTATTTTGTATTTGGGGGCAATTCCCAATTATAAGCCCCCGGGGGCTTATATACGGAGGGGCTTAATATAGGCGGCTTTTTCGCGTTAAGAAGCTGAGGGGCTTATATTCGGTAGGGGCTTATACAGGGAGGGGCTTATTTTCGGAATTTTACGGTATTTTTAAGGAGTATTTTTGACAGATGAGAATCTTTTGGAAGATCCGATGTGTGCCTCTTTCGTACAGCTTCGAGTATTTAGCAGATTCCCTATGACAGAAATATGGCGTGACAGCAACTGTACAATAGCTTTGTAACCTGATTGGATCAGAAGGTCAAAACCACGTAATAGTAATGGCGAAACCATTTCAGTGTCACGCATGCTGAAGCCGTGCTTTAACCGTGCCGTAAGTTTTCGCCGTAATTCTTTCCCACTCATCCGAAATCCACTTTGTTCATGTTTTTGTACAATCACAGGCAGCCCAAGCTCAAGTTACGAAAATATAAGGGTTTGTATGGGAGCGTAGCGAACTCCGTTTACTAGCCAGAAATACTGTAAAATATTCGAATAAAATGACTTACCTTGCCACTGTGATGTCTTCTGTCGTGTTTCTCTCCTCGTTGGGTGGTTTTAAGCTGATTTCAGCCGGGTTTTTTTTCCGGAGCCCCTTAAGAGAGAAACACGACAGAAGACATCACAGTGGCAAGGTGTCATTTTATTCAAATAGTTTACAGTATTTCTGTCTAGTAAACGGAGTTCGCTACGCTCCATACAAACGTAACCCTTATATTTTCGTAACTTCAGCTGCCTGTGGTACAATCTGTTCTTTACCTTTGTGTGCATCATGTCAAACTGACCAAATGGAGCAAACATTGTGCAGGTAAAGGAACGATCCTAAAAGACAATATATAAAGATAATTACTGGTTATTTCATTGTTTTCTATGGAATACGGGCGAATATTTCACGAGAAATTTGTATTATTTAGTATACAACGAGCCTTTAGGCGAGTTGTATATCAAAAAATATGAATTTCGAGTTAAATTTTCGCCAGTATTCCATAGAAAACCATGAAATAACCATATTATCCTATAAATAACAAATTTACAAAAAGATTTATCACGAAAACAAAGTAACTTACCGGACGATAGACTGCAAATTTTCTTGCCGGAAAACACAAATTTCGAGTGGCAACCGCGCACGTCTGCAGACTAATTATGTATTCAAAATGGTGAATTCTTATTGGCTGATAAAGAAATGGCGCGAAATTTCCTGCATTTTGATTGGCCTTGACCTAGCCATGAAATACCGCTCCGTATTTCATAGAAAAACCATGAAATACCGCCCTGTATTTCATAGTAAAGCTGAGCTCTGATTGGCTGAAATATAATATTTATAGGATAATACCTGTTAAACTCGTACCACAGACACAAAGCCAGACACTATAGATGAATACAGCCATGACACCCGTGAACGTTTTCGCTCCTGAGCTTGCCTGTAGATGACTCCTGTAGATATGTACCTTCTCCCAGTCCACTCCTCCCAACCCCCACAACATAGATACATTTGTATACATAGAGCGGTTTTCAGTTGAGCGTAGTAAAACCAAACGCACACTACCCACGGCCAGCCAATCATAGGAGCGAGTAATCACAAGTTACTCATAAATGGCTTCCCTGTGGGCCAACGACAAACCAAAGCAAAACCAAAACCAATTTGCGTTTGGTTTTACTTTGGATTCTGATTGGTTGGTTTACTTTCTCAGCCAATACATACATACATACATAATCTTTATTTATACACGGAAAGTCTCATTCACATATGTGCTCTTCCAGAGAGCCGTGTTCTAACCTAAGCTATTTAAAAAATGCTTGTTAATAAATAAATAAAATTATAATTATACTAGTTGAGTAATAATTATATATATATACAGTCATGAAATTATTCCACTAACATACTAAAGTTATATTGTTCATTTAATTAATCTAAAATTAATGGCTATTATTAATGTAATTTAAAAAAGTTGTTCTTGATTGAGCTTGTTGAGCTCCGATTGAAAGGGAGTTCCAGAGGACTGCCCCTCTGTAAGAGAAACTCTTTTTGAGTGCTTCTGAGTTAGGTCTTGGGATAAATAGGTTCTGGTTGGAGCAACGAAGATTGTATCTGTGAACATCATTCGTTTTAGTGAAGAGATTTCCTAGATATTCCGGTGCCATTTTGTTTATTGAAATAAACATCGTTGTGGCTAGATGATTTTGTCTTCTTTGCTCCAATGTATCCCAACTTAAATTATCTAAATTTGTTACAGACCTTACGTCATAACTGGTACTAGTAACAATTCGAGCAGCCCTGTTCTGAAATGTTTGTAGTCTATCAGAAAGAACTTTCCCAAAACACCCCCAGACAGGGCTACAATAGTCTAAGTGAGGCAAGACGAGAGAATTATAGAGTGTGATTAAGGTATCATATGCGAGAAAAGGTTTAACCCTTCTGAGAACCGCTAGTAACTTTGCAACCTTTTTACTTATCTTATCGATGTGAGATCCCCAAGACAGTGTTTCGTCTAACTCAACACCGAGATATTTATAGCTACAAACTCTGTCTATTCTCCGATCTTGGACCATTACGGATGGGCTACTCGGCAACAATTTAACTTTATGATTTGTTGCTATAAACATACATTTGGTTTTGACAATGTTAAGGCTTAATTTATTTGCATTAAGCCATTTATGGACCTCTTGGAGGTCGTGATTCATTGTATAGAGAAGTTCATTAGGATCATTAGAGGCAAATGTAAGGAGAGCTTAGGAGAGCTTAGTAAACGCAAAACCGAAACACTTCCGACAGTCAATTGAAATCCGCTCTAAACTAGTCTGTTGATATACAATGATTATCAGGATACATTTACAGCATGCACGTAGGTACCGCTACCTACACGCATATGCACCTAAAAGTTTTCACCTTTTTGCGCCTACATGATGCACCTGCGCCAACTTGCGGCGACTTGCGCTCACTAATCAAACTCAAATTTGAGCAGAAGTCAACGCAAGTTTTTCGCCGTTTGGCCACCAACTCAAGTTATGCATGAGCACGAGATTCGCTTTTACTTATTCTCAAGACTTGGTGGAACAATGTACAGATTAAATTTAAAGTAATTCCCAGTCGGAATAGCAAAGAAATAATAACAGAACGAAACATGTGTGCGATCGTTTGGCCTCAAGTCTACGCTGGCGTTCACTTGCAAATGTGTTTGACCAAGGCTTAGCAGTATGTTGATAATTACATGATATAAAAAAATATGCTGTAAACCCTCAAATGTACTTGACCCAATTTAGGATAAGGGCTTATCTTCCTTTCTATTAAAACTTACTTGGTTGGGTAGGGCTATCATCATAAATGTATTTCTGGGCCAGATGTGCAAGTAATTGACCTCCATGGCATACTGAAATATGCAATCGGCATACTATTAATTATTATTGTTTAATCTACATGCATCCACAAGGCTACGGCATAAGGTCGACATGTTATTATCATGATTGAATTCCCCGTACTCACAAAAGCATATTCAGTAAGTTATAGCCCACATTTACAACATACATTGTATCCACAATATAACGGGAGCTCTGATTGGCTAAAAAAGCATTTTTATCAGAGCATATACATGTAGCTATAGCATGCGTGACATGCATTTTATTGTTTTCTACTGCTTGGTCGCTTTCGTCGCACACTTAAATCCATATCATGTACGGGAAGTAAAAAAACCTTAGCCAATTGTGACCACACACGGGAAAACGTACACTAACGGTTATCCGTTTAGTGCTCTTAACCGTTTGTTATCCGTTTAAACGGGTAAAAAAGTCGTTTAAACGTTTTCGAAAATCGTTTAAACGTTTTCAAAAACCGTTTAAACGTTTTCGAAAATCGTTTAAATGGTTTTGAAAACCGTTTAAACGTTTTCCAAATTCGTTTAAACGGTTTAGAATTTCGTTTAAACGATTTGAAAAATCGTTTGCTTTTTCAGCCTGCCCGTTTAAACGTTTTCGCAAATCGTTTGCTTCAAAACAGAAACCGTTTAAACGATTTGTCAGATTGTTCAATAGTCCGTGTTTGGCCGTTTAATTGCCTTGGCAAACCGTTTAATCGAACAACCAAACTATCTTACATGCCGCGCTTCGTAATTCACCATGAGAACTTATGTTCCTTTTGTTTTGACAGATCCATATTGCGTATTTCTTACCGCGGGCGAGTTCTCTGCCATGGACACACACGAGCCAGTAAACAAATGTTCGCCCTCACATTGAGTTACTGTACAGTATTGTGCAAAAGTCATGCAAACGTATTTCGACGAATTTCGCTGTTTGTTCCTACGAATGTCGCGACGAAATTTTCTCGAAATTTCAGGCAACTTTTCGTTCGAAATTTCCACGAAAAATCGATCAGATACGCGAAAATTCGAATGCCAAGGCGAAATATCGCCAACCTGCGAGCGACATTTCGACAATATTATTTTCATTTATTGTCAAGCCCCGTAAAAGTCGTTGCATAAAGTTTTCAAGTAAATTCGGACCATGCAGTTATCGAAATATCGTGAGCCGTAAAATAAACAAAACGGCTGCTCGCTTATAATTAGTTCCCAAACCGGCGGTGCGTGGCCCGCTTTAAAGCTTGACTCACTCGCTGAGCGCAAAGCATAACACCAAATAAACTTCAGTATAGTTTCACATTTAAGGCAGATCCTTGTCTTGTTACTAGTATTAAAAGGTTTCGGCAGAAATCATTGTAAATGTTTGCGTATTAAAATCTCATCTCAACTCTTCTGAATTTCCACGTGCAATCAGTCAGGCGTGAACGTGTCAGTCTGATATTTTACTGAACATCAACAGAGTTTTGAAGCAACGTTTGTCATATTGAAAGACGTGCAAAAACTTCTATACTCTTACCAGAAAACTTCTACTGGGAAAGTGCAATTCCTTTTGAATTAAAAGAGCTTTAATGCATCGGATCACATCAGTCAGTTCGCGTAAATGGAAATTAATTATGCCCCCGCGGTATTTGTGTCAGAAATGAGACACGCGTCTGGCTGACAGTTCACGATTGACAGAGACTTTATTATATAAGAATCTTGACTTTTTGACGCCTCTGGCACGCAGGGTATTTACCAAAACCATCTTACTGTACGCTTGTAAAACTGTTTGTCATGAATTCGAATTTGTCACGCGTTAATCCTGGTGAAAGAAAGAAAGAAAAATACAAAACTGTGCAATTGACACGTACGCTATTTCGGATCACGATATTTCGATAACCTGGTCCGAATTTTCGTTTGACAATAAACGAAATATCGTCGAAATGTCGTTCGCATGTTGGCGATATTTCGCCTTGGCATTAAAATTTTCGCGTATCTGATCGATTCTTCGTCGAAATTTCGAACGAAAAGTTGCCCCGGCGACATTCGTAGGAACAAAGAGCGAAATTCGTCGAAATACGTTTGCATGACTTTTGCACAATACTGTATGCATTAAAGGTCTTTTAATTCAAAAGGAATTGCACTTTCCCAACGTTGCTTCAAAACTCTGTTGATGTTCTGTAAAAAATCACACTGACACGTTCACGCCTGACTGATTGCACGTGGATTACAACGCTCTGAATTAGAATAATCAGTGTTCTTGCAGAAAAACAAGGGATCCGCCGCGCCGAATCATTTGCGCGAGTATAATTTATGTAGCACAATATTTCTGATTAATATGTTATTACCAGTAAGTCGGAACACTGGAACTCACTTCCAAAACAAACCACTTGGATCAGGAAAGTTTGCATTCAAAATCATTCGGTGCCGCAAGATTGCAAAGAAGACATCGTGAGAAGGAGAGGTTTATAGGCCTGCAAATGGCAATTTAGTCAAGTTTTCAGGTGAGTTTAACGGCTTGCTATTACTTTCCCCGTTGCATCAGTCGAAGAGCAGGGAAACTGACAGCGGTAGAGAGTACCTACTATTATGTTAGTGCATTCGCTTTGTATAGTTTACTTTCGTAAAATCTAAATCTAAAATCTTTGTTCCTAAATCATGACCGTGAGAGTAGTTCATATTCTGATTGGATGTAAGTGTACAATGATTTTATTGAAGTTGTCTGAAACCTGTTAGGGCATTTGAAGTATTGTTTTCCTTGCAGTTATTCGCAAAGTTGAAAGTGACAAACTGCAAGGAGTTAGCGCTTTTCGTTTCAGTTTTAACTCCAAGATCACGCCTTTGAGGGAAATTTCTTGCCCCTGTATAGAAATCCATCCAGTGACGCGCTCTTATCCGCAAACATTTACGGGGCCAACAGGACATTCGCGAGTTGCTTTCCGCAAGCAGTTTAATCGTTTAGGCTATCACTGAAAACCGTTTAATTACTTTCCAAGATTGTTTAAACGTTTTTAGAAACCGTTTGCTCTTCAACCCAGTCCATTTAAACGTTTTGGTAAACCGTTTGCTTTCCAAAGCTGCCCGTTTAAACGATATGAAAAATCGTTTAAACGTTTTGAAAAAGCGTTTAAACGATCTGAAAAAGCGTTTAAACGATCTGAAAAAGCGTTTAAACGATCTGAGAAAACGTTTAAACGATCTGGAAAAGCGTTTAAACGATCTGAAAAAGCGTTTAAACGACCCAAAAAAGCGTTTACTAACCGTTTAAATTTGCCCGTTTAACGGAAAAGCGTTAGTGTACGTTTTCCCGTGTGTGGTCACAATTGTATTTTACTGTCATAAAACACTCCAGTCATTTGAGAACACTCAAGAAATGCTAAACGCACGCATGCACCTTCTATTCGGCTTGTACTTTAAAAATTTCTTTCATGTAAAACTTTCAAAATGCCCTTCGTATTTTATGACAATATCACACACGCTTAATTAAAGGCTTCTTTATTTGTTAAGTAATATTCACCTTTTATTATCACAAAATATACCAAACATTCCTTCGATCTGTTTTATTTTAATGTACAAACCTGCCCATCTGGAGTGGGTTGAAGACGAAGTTCTTTGTATCCATGTGGGATGTATGTCTGGCTGTAGTCAAACCTAACAACAAAAAACATAATGAAACTTTTGAAATGAGCACTTCTTAGGACATACATGTACTGCTTATTACAGGGACTGGTATATCATTCATGTAAATTATGAACAGAAGGGGTCCAAGAATCGATCTGTAAGAAATACCACAGGTTATCTTTCTCAAACCAGAAAGCTTATCGTTCAATTGTCACTTTTGCTTTGCATTTGATAAGAACAAAGAAGATTTAGCGCTTTCTCTCCTATGCCATACAACTCAAGTTTACACAACCTGGTGGAGTTGTTTCTTTGAAGGGAACTGTCTTTTACCAAACTGCCAAAAAAAAGCAAAACAGCTAGAAATGTTCACAGATGACATCAGTTTAACGGCATTTGGTAAAACACTTGGAGAAACAGAAAGGGACAGTGCAGAAGTTGCTTGTGCTGTACAATCAAGGCCTGAAAATTAATGGCTGTTTTAGATATTTAGTGATTGCTATCCATGCTTGCTCTCCATCTTGTCACAGACTTTATTCAAGGCTTTTTTATAAGACAACAAATCTTAAATAGCTGTATATAAGCCAGCCAGCATGTCAAACATGTGAGAATCGAAATATAATTTTTATAGATCTAAAATATTCCGTGCATCATATCCTGACTCTACATGCTAGATTTTCAGTACCCTGGCATTTTCATCATCTCTCTTCTGACAGCAGAGTATGCACCATCACAGCCAACAAGCAAGTCTGCTTGTACTTGCACAGTGTCACCCTTGCTAAATTAGAACATAAGAACCTGAATGATTTAGTGGCTAGTGAACGTATCTCCACCAGCCTTTCATGACATGCAAATCTGCAAATTCTATAAGATTGTGCAATCTACTAACTGAGGCTTTTGAGGTGATGTGAAGATTTGTCTAAGTTTAATTTAAAATTAATTTGCATTTCTAAAGTGTCAATTCTAAACACACTTGTTAAACTGTCAGCTTTACTAAGCACATTATAGTCAGTGTGGACATCATATTACCTTTTGCACGTAAACTGGGCATTTTCTAGGTCCACATTCTGCAGCTTATGTTCAAAGTGTATTTTAACATTTTCATATCCTTCAGCAACTAAAAACAAAGAATATGAAATGTATTAATAGATAAATACATAACAAAAGTCATATTAAATTATGGGAGAATCCTAAGAATGTTGATTTCAAATTGCATGGCTAAAAGACTTGAGAGCATGCCCATTTTTCTTATACATGTATATAATGTATACAATGTACATAATTGTGCATGATCGAGTAGGAGGACTATATTTCTATTATTTAACAAATAAAGAATTTTGTGCTTTTTATTTTAACATTACTCACAATATGTACTAGCTTTTATACTTGCTTTATGATATAGATTTATGTAAGCGTGTGAGGAAAGCAAACAATTAATTCCAAACAAAACATGCTGCATTTTTAGCCAATTAGAGTGCATGTTATGTTGTGGCTGTTATAAAAAAATATGCACTTTTAGAGGTTTTGAAAAGCTGATCTCAATGTGCATTCTGCTTTATTAGACCATGGAGAGCCACCTTCTATCTTTGGTTAAATACTTTAGATAGAATGTCTTGGCCAACAAATCTGAATTTGAATTTACATATTAATTGTGTTCATTAATTAGGGCACCATAGATCTAACTAGGATGAGAGCAAAAATAGGCTGACTTCCAGTGTCCCAGTTGTGCAAGAACCCTGATGCGCAATATGCCTGATAAAGTGCCGCACCTGCATGTGTACTGTTGAAACCAGGTGACCCGGATCGTAACCTTGGCCAGTAGCTTAAGTGATAATTTTCTTCTTTTTTTTTTGTCATCTCCTTTTTTCTTCTAAATCTTTTGCACTGATTTCCCTTGATTCTACAAGTTATTTCTGTTGTAATCTTTGTTTTCTGTATACAATATATTATATATTATTTAGTATATACCACACCAGTGAATATCACTTTTTGCACGCTCTGATTGGCTACTCAAACAGTGAATAAGATTTCATATTCACCTCCGAGCAAAGCAGCATTCATCTCGCACAAGTTTTTGTCCATTTGACAGAAAATAAAATAACTATTTGGTGCTGGCTATTCACCTGCAGTGTGGTACAGTTACCATATATACTAAAACAATAATTATTATTCACCTCAGAGTTGGTGAATAGTGGTGGATATTTACCTTGCCGAAGCAGCTCGGTAAATATCCACCACAATTCACATCCACTTCTGTGAATAATTGTTAAATATATTCTAAAAGGCATTAATAATTTATAAGGGTACTATAAATAAGCAGTCATGTGCTGATCGAATGATATTACATGATGGCCAATAATACCCCGTATAGACTGATTAATAAAGCATCAGTATCTTTATATCAGTGATATAAAACTTGTAAATATAACATCAGTTTAGTGATATAAAGACACTGATGTTTTATCAATCGAGTGCTTGGCTCCCAAACTGACAGTCAAAAGTGCAATGACCCAGGGAGCTCAAACACAAAGGCTCCCCGAGATGACTGTTATGCCAATTGAATGCAACTGGACCATCAATGTGGGACACATTTAATTTGCTCTGTACTCTAACTGCATGTCAGTGATGCATGACATAGCTATAAACAAGAAATTTATCAATTTATTTCTCAAAAATTATCTTTTTGAAGTAACATTTATAGAAGTCAGTTATAAAATTTGTGTCTGGGTCATATCGGAGATATAAAACAGCCACTCATTTTATAACTATCACATAAATGTTTTTCAGGTCGTTACCTCAGTTCAGATAATTGGGTCAGTTATTGCCTAATGGGTAGAATATAGGTTTACTTATAATACAACAATAATTTATAAAGAATTTTAGAAGCAAATGCAGACAAGAATCTCAAAGTTAAAATTCTCATTTTACCTGTTAAAAGATGCTCATTCATTTCCCTTCTCTCCACAGACAATATAAACTGTCATTTAAAAAAACACCATCATGATGTATATTCAATGGAGGGTATAGTACTGCTTTATCAAATCATTGATAAAATCAAAGCTCCAATGAGTTTACAGTCCTTTTTTGTCAGCTTTGATTAGATCGCATCATATACAATTACAATTCTTAGACATACAGTGTGCATAAACATGTAAATCTTAGACAATAACACTGTGCAAATCATCAATAATGGTTATAACTATCTGAATGTTTGTATATGAGAAGCCAATCAGAGAGTAGGCTTTGTAGTGACATATTAATGCTTCCACCAATAAATTTGTTAATTTATTATGTTTTTTTCTTTTCTTTTCAAGAACTGCAGCTGGTGGTCAGTGCATGGTATTCAAATGCATTTTGGGAAGAGTCTGTTATATCAGTTACTGTTTTGATTCTTAACCATCATCAATTTTGTAGTACATGTAAGTTGTATGAACTCATAATAATTTATTTATTAACAACACCTAGAACATCAATACCTGCTCTTTCTTGCCATAAGGGATTGCATACTTAGTTCCATTGCAATTGTGAATAAGACGAGCATGCATTGGAATGCCACTTTCAACCATCTGAAAGATTAAATACATTAGTTTTCAATAAACTTTTGGAGTATGTGGCCGTGAATAAAAAGTAGGTGTCTGTAGTTTTATTTTAATTCAATTTATAATCAACAGCAGTAACAGAGTTTATACTTGTACATGTAGGTGGCAGTAAGAGGACAAGTAGCCGCTGGAATGCTGGCAGTATACCCAGCTTCTAATGAAACCCCCGAAATATTACCTCTCTTACATTTGTGCAAAATGTATCTGACTTGTACATGTACAGCATACAAACTATCAATAAAATCACTTTGATACACAGTAAATTGAATAAAATTGTTTACTCACTGGTCCCTCACAACCAACAATCTTCAAAGCAGAAATTCCCCTAGCAGAAAATGCAAGGTTTAAACTTCTTCCAGCAACAAACTCCTCTTTGCGGGGATCTAAAATGATACACATTATACAATAATTTACACTAGCTTAAGTTAATTATTATTAAAGTAAAAGGTATACAAAATTTTAAATGATCTTCGATAAAACCTTTAAAAAATTTAAATTACATTGAGTGATACCTAAAATTACCAGAGATTTTATTGCTAAAATCATATTTATCAATATGAAGTGATTAAATATCATGATTGATATTATTGAATTTGCATATCTCACATTTCAAAGAGTCAGTGGTAGATTAATTATCCTCCTTTACAAAGTCATGTAGCTTATATGGCAGACTGTTCCATACAGTGTACTTAAAAACATGTATAATAAATTACACTGTAGATAATATAATACATGATACCATGTACTTCCCCTGCCTCCTACATATTAAGGGAGATTTTGACTTGTGTTCATTATCATTGCTAGACCATAAAAAATCTATAAGAATCATTTCAACCATGGATAATAACCAACAAAAACAAATTAAGGGACTTGCTTGCAGTATGTGTATCTTTACATTGTATATTAATTTTACTCACTGGTCAGCCCCCTTTACACCCCCCCCCCCCCCCCCCCCCCAATATACAAATTGAAACAGGAAAAAACACCCTTAATATTCATGAAAAGTAAGCAGAACAATTAAGCAACTAAACTTTAGGAATAATTAACCCACACCAAACTTGTATGCTAAGTAAACATGCATTATTAAATTACTCTCATAATTTTACCTTTGTGAGCTTCATACACATCAACATGGAATCCACGCTTTGCAAAGTACACTGCACTTAGTGCCCCAACCTTACACATGAACATGTACCAGTAGGAAAAAAACAGCAATTAGACATACTATTTTCCTTTCATTTGGAATCATTTGCTACCTAGATTTAAAGTGCCTAAGAATCCAAAAGTTTATCTCATTTGAAAATCCTTTCACAATGAACAAGGGTGATATTTTCCATTTGTCAATATATATATATCTCATCTTATTGTTCCAAAGATATTCACTCGGGTATTTAAATATGCAAATGAGATTACCTACATTGTACATTGTATATACACTGTACGACATCATTGCCTTGACACAGGTAACAAATCACGAAATGAAGAGTATTACTACTCATTATCAGTAGTGAGAAGTCTTAAAAGTAGGGGGAGGGGAGGGTGGGTAAAATATTTCAAATTCACAAACAATATGTTCTAGTTTTCACTGTACCATAGTATATCTGTTTTCAAATTTACCTATTTATGAATATATCTATTTGACATCTACCCAATAAGTGGTTTACTTACTTTTTAAACTGACAGTTTTACTTACTTTTAATATATATAATTATATACCTCTTATTAACTGAGTGCGAGCTAGGTCCGTAACATAAGTTATGTCCTCCTTTTTATGGCCCAGTAATGAAGCATGTTAAAGGGTATGAAATGAAGCCCAATAATGGGTATTGCTTGTCTGATAGTAATTAATCTGTCCGATAATGCCAGGTTTTTCAACAACAGATATCTTCAGTCGATTTTCAGGGAGAATAGTGAAACTCAAAACGAATCAGGTTATGCAAACATATAGCCACAAGAAAAACATTTGTGTTGTACTGGATACACATTACAATTATATTGTACTTGATACACATTACAATTGTACCAACCATGACTTCAAAAGTAGGCTGCTTTGTGTCAGGAAGCAATACCAATGGATCACAGGTTGACACATTATGCACCTATCAATTTTAAGCCGCGCGGGGGGGGGGGGGGGGGGGGGGGGGGGGGGCAGGTATACATAGGAATAAAGGAATCATCTTGCAAGGTCCAGGGTCACATCTTTTGACTTGTGACAGTTTGAAGGCTTGGGCTCCAATCAAGATGCCATCATGGATTAGACATGCAGTTAATGAAAGCAAGGTTTAGAAATTGAAGGTACTCCATCTGTTCAGTGCTGTTATCTCTTATAAATAATTAAGCCATCAAGGCAAGACTTATATTCAATCCTGTTCATCAATAACAATGATTTGATCCTATGAAATTGTAGCCTGTAAAATTATTTTGATTATTTTATATTAAGAATCGGTGCATTTTAGGTGAAAGGGCATATGTACATTTATATTGCACATTTAAAGTGCCACTACAACGAAAATTTACCATTTCGATTTGCCACTTTTTCAGCGTCAGTAGGTCAACCAGTGTTAGAAATATTCCAAATAGTAAAACATATTCCCAAATGGGCAAGTTAAACCACAAAATTTTAGGGAGAGTTTACTGGTAAAATCCTGCCCGCCATTACTGGAAGCCATTCTCATTAGTCAGCGGAAGTGATGTCATACACTTAACATGACAACCATGTTGTGCGAAATACTCTAGTCTAGTGTGCATAAAAAAGTAGCCAACCTCACGAAGATAAATATAACTTTCTTCTTGTGTACATGAAGACATTTTTAGTAGTCTCAAATATGCCTCCAAAGCATTGTGTTGCGCAGGCGAGCATTGAGTGTATGACATCACTTCCACTGAATAACCCTTTGTATAAGGCTTAACAAAGGGAACGGTCTCCAGCAATGATTGAGGTTTTAAGATTCAATATTCGGAGTTAAAAAAATAAGACTTCCTGTCGTCAGATCAAAAAACAATTTGAACTGGTAATAACATATCAATTCTACTTTATGGGCAGATAGCTATTGCAATTCCTTCATATATCCAGAAGCATATAGTCATGCTAATCAATCCTCTCATCCAAAATGCTTTGTAAACCTTAAGGTAGTTTGAGTAATACTTATACATTTAGTTTCTTTACAAGAACTGTTAAGGAGGAGTTCACATATTGCCTAATTATCTTCTAGAAAAGCCCACAGTTAATGAATTCAAGTCCGCACTTGTTCAACATCTCAGCCATGACCAATGATTGCTCAGTTTATTATTTATTTTCATTTTTTGTTATTAGTAAATTTAAATTTTAAAAAATTATATTTTACATATTCGCAGTTTATGGTACACCTTTGTGAATTATCATATATAAATAAATGCATTTGATCAAAGTCTTTCTTTGAAGGAGGAGCAATTGATACTGTTTTGACCAATGAAACAACATCTGAGTTCAAATCCCCACATGGGCAGATAGCTATTGCAATTCCTTCATATATCCAGAAGCATATAGTCATGCTAATTGATCCTCTCATCCAAAATGCTTTGTAAACCTAGGTAGTAAACCTGCTGCTTTAATATTAACATTGATATATACATGTAAGTGCATATGGGTGCATTTAATAATGACAATTGATGACGTGGCAATAAGTATACAATGTATTGTATCGCTTACGACTGGAAGCGATCAAAATAAACTGTCCGATAATAGGTTTTGTTGATATAATCAACTATAGTCTATATAAAGATTCGATTATGTTTAGAATTATATGCTACATCTACCAACACGGAAATTAAAGCAAGTAACAGCAGACGCTATCGAACCTCGAGGCAAGGGAGTTAAGCTTATATAAAGTTTACAACTTCACGTGCATAACTTTGGTTAGGAAATGTTTCCAGGCAATAATCTTACCAATCCACCCCCAACAATAACAACCTTGTGCTGTCTCTTCTCGTCACAACTTGCCGCCATTTTTGGACGAACCCGGGAATCTGGTGAACTCGTCCCCAGTGTCTTCTCGGTCAGATCCAAGATGGCTGATCAAAATAATACTCCCAGATTCTGGACAACGCGTCATCTCTAGCCCCAAAAAAAGTTAAGTTTTTCGTAGGCCTTAGATTGACTAATATCATCAATTGTCAAAATGGCAAGAATTGATGATAATCATTATTCTAAGACAAACCCTAACCCGAACTACAAACCGAACCCTAGCCATCGGACGAGTTCACGGGTAATGCATCAGTCAATTCCAGCAATGCCCATCCCCCCGCCGGGACAACCCCCGGGCATTTAGCCATTTTCGATTTTTTTTTTCAAATTCCCCACGGTGGGGACAAGCAAGGTGTTCAAATGCCCCACAGTGGAGCCAAAGAAGTAAGGAAAATGCCCCACCCCCGGGCACATCCATAATCATATACTGCCCAAGTTTAATTCCATGCAAATACACAAGGCGCAGCGAATCTATTCATTGATAGTTTCTCCCGGGGGGGGTACTCATGTTTGTGACGTATTATGTATGTGCCGCCCGGGTGGGTCAGGGTTTTGAGCTCCGTTTGGGCAGGTAGGGTCAGGGTTTTGGCCTGATTTGGGCAGATCAGGGTCAGGATTTGAGTATAATTTGGGTGCAGTCAGGGTCGGGGTTCAGTATTTTTTAGGCAGTTAGGTTTTTTTTAGCTACTATGTCAAAAAAAGACATTCTGTTGCCGCATTTTGATCGCCTTCCCACATGCAAGCACTGAGGTTCCCGTACTTCAGTACTTATCTATGTACTTCATCTGCTGATTTGTTTACCCAATGCTACGTCCCGACTTGAAATGTTCCGTATTTTGCATGCAATCCCGGTACGCGGTTATACCGGCCGGGATATATATCCGACCTTCTTTTGAAAACAATTTATAGAAGGGGCATTCAGGGTTTTTTTTCCCCAAAAAGGGGGCAATCAGGGTTTTGGAGCTCGGATTGGGTCAAACAGGGTCAGGATTTGAGCCTCTTGGCCTCACATACATACCCATTTTTCATGTAAGTACCCCCCCCGGGAGTTTCTGTTCGTTTTGTAGATCCGCCATCTTGTTTTGTATTTGTATTACCGCTGCATGGTTATACTATTGAGCCCCCTGGAGCAAAATTCATTCCGAGCTTGGGCCCCGAGTGGCTCCTGAAATTTTAGCGCAGCGTAGCGTTAAGAATACAACGTACGGGAACTGCTATTTTCTAGCTATGTTGTAAAAATTAAACATCCATAAGATTTCCTGGCTTTTCCGTGTCCTAGCATATACGAATAACGTGGATAAGACGGTATAAACTGCAGGTTTCTAGGTTTAGAGAAATAGATACATGTAGAATCCACAGGCAGCCGGAGTAATTACAACAACTCAGATTTATTGTTTTTTTACTTGATACAGTATGGCGTCGTTACCACGAGACCAGCCTCTTTCCCAGAATTCTTTTCGGCAGTGTCAAATGCCCTACCATTCGCCCCGGGGTAGAATAATGCCCGACCCCCGGGCCGATATAAGGTTAGGGGGGGGGGGGGGGGGGGTGGGCATTGCTGGAATTGACTGATGCATAAACGACGGGTTCTCACTCACCTAGAGCTAGGGTTCACAGGTAAACAAGAAAGGAAGTAAACGAGAGGAAACAATTTTTTGAGCGTTCCTACTCGGGCTCGAACTCGTAACCGTTTGCGTGTAGTGCTTGGTAGTACAGACGTCATGACCACTACACTAAGCGCGTCTACCGCCGTTCGAAATTTGACAATTGTTTATCTTTATCCTTGACTGGTTTTAACCTCGAGGTTAAATAGAGGATTATAATCAATTCTAGCCATTTTGACAATTGATGATATTAGTCAATCTAAGGGAGATAACGTGTTGTTCTGGAGTAATACAGTACCGCTCGATTGCTCCCATTCTACGGTAGCTCTATTGTTTTTGTACTGCGAGTTCTAAAGGTTAGGGTGTTTTGCCCGGGGGGGGGTACTTACATGAAAAATGGGTATGTATGTGAGGCCAAGAGGCTCAAATCCTGACCCTGTTTGACCCAATCCGAGCTCCAAAACCCTGATTGCCCCCTTTTTGGGGAAAAAAAACCCTGAATGCCCCTTCTTTAAATTGTTTTCAAAAGAAGGTCGGATATATATCCCGGCCGGTATACCGCGTACCGGGATTGCATGCAAAATACGGAACATTTCAAGTCGGGACGTAGCATTGGGTAAACAAATCAGCAGATGAAGTACATAGATAAGTACTGAAGTACGGGAACCTCAGTGCTTGCATGTGGGAAGGCGATCAAAATGCGGCAACAGAATGTCTTTTTTTGACATAGTAGCTAAAAAAAACCTAACTGCCTAAAAAATACTGAACCCCGACCCTGACTGCACCCAAATTATACTCAAATCCTGACCCTGATCTGCCCAAATCAGGCCAAAACCCTGACCCTACCTGCCCAAACGGAGCTCAAAACCCTGACCCACCCGGGCGGCACATACATAATACGTCACAAACATGAGTACCCCCCCCCCCCCCGGGGTGTTTTGTATTGTAGACCTGCTTTCACTGCAGCGTCCCAGAATATGGGAGTATTTGATCACGTGATCCAGCTTTTATACCAGGGTGACAGCGCGAGTGAATAACAATCTGGTATATACCCAGACCCCATTTACTGAATAACGTGACGCGAAGCATATACGACTGAAGCATATACGACTGAAGCATATACGACTGAAGCATATACGACTGAAGCATATACGACTGAAGCATATACAAAAATGGCAGAAATTTCAAAATTTAGCGAGTACCTCCATGTTTTCTGCGAATATAAATAAGAGTTTTGCTGGAAAGATAAGATTCAAATACTCAGACCAGTTCCTCCAGAAACTCATGGAGAAACAGCATATGTTTTGGACAATGTTGTTTAAGTTTGGGCCACTGGGATAAAATTGCCTTCAAACACGAAATATTTACCGCCAACAGATGTGTTTTTGGTAAAATTCCCGCCGATTTACGCATCAGCTCGCGCATGCGCCCTAGGTATTCAGTCCTGTCTACAGATTAGTTCAACCTCGTGTCTAGGATATTCTCGGTCAGATCGAAGGTGGTGGCTACCGGCTACCCAACCTCGTTCCCAGGGGTCTTTACGCGCCTAATCAAAGATGGAAAGAGCATGACAAAATTAGCATAGTTAGATCATTATATGATATACATAACAAGTAGTCAATATCTTTACGGATTCCCGTGCCAATTGGTACATCGTGCAGCATGATATAATGATCTTATGTACATCTTTATTTATAAGCATCACGGCAGTATACACGTGTACCCACTGGGTACATACTTTGTTTTATAGCGTTAAATATTATCCACTAATTGTTCATTGCGTTTAGCCTACGAGTAGCCGTTACCCACCGAAAAATCAGCGGAATTTTTCGTAGGCTAATGCGCTTTACAATACTAAGGTAGTTAAAATTAATATCGATATATCAATTAAAATAGCTCTATTAAAAATATGTCAATTAAAATAAGTCAATAAAATTAAGTTAAAAATAAAACAATATATAAATAATATAATGATAAAAATACAATGTCAACTTTAACGAAATTGCTAATTATAAAAGGCTTTCTTAAAAAGGTAGGTCTTAAGTCAGTTTTAAATAAAGTAATCGATGTGCATTCTCTAATATCAAGTGGGAATTCGTTCCAGAGTTTAGGTCCAGCAACTGAAAACGCTCTATGCCATAAGTTTTCATCTTAGCAACTCGTTCGTTAAGTAACTTCTTCGATGAAGATCTAAGAGAACGTGACAATGTTCTATAACTCAATAGCTCACTGATGTAATTAGGCGCAAGGCCTTAAAAGGCCTTATAAATAGTAATAATAGTAATTTTAAGATATATTAAATGTACATTCAATTGTATAGGCGTAATATGATCATGTTTTTTTAGTTAAAGTTACATCAATTACTAAATTTTGAACATGTTGCAATTGTTCAAAGCCTATTTACCAGATAGTTTAGAAGTCCATAAAATAAAGAGTTACAATTGTCAAGCCTTGAAGTTATGAAAGCATGAACAATTACTTCAACAGTATCCTGGGTTAAATACTTTCTGATTTCAGATAATTTACTAATGTGAAAGGAGCTCTTACAGATCTTTTTAGTATGTTCATTTAGATTAAAACATTGTTCAAAAATTACTCCTAGATTCCTAGCACTAGCACTGGGCTCGATTCTATACTCTCCAATTTGAACTGATGTATTTAAGAGAGGGCCTTGATACTTTGAACTGATTATTAGAAGTTCCGCAGTCTTATCCTGATTTAACTTCAGCTTGTTCAATATCATCCAGTCACTGATAGTCCCTGAGACACAATTCAATAGACGCTTCGATGATAGTACTATGAATTCACTTGGCCAGTTTGTCTGGAAAGTCAGATATAACTGCATATCATCAGCGTAGAGATGAAATTGGTATATCGAGTAGAGTAACGGACCCAGCACTGAGCGTTGACGTACACCATGTAGCAGATCACACATGATCATGAAAGACTTACATCTTATTCCATTCATTGTAACAAACTGTTTACGAGACTCAAGATATGATTGGAACCAGCTTAGAGAACATTCTCTAATACCAAAACGATTTCTTAGCCTGCCGGATATATATAACAAAATAGCGTGGTCCATAGTGTCAAAGGCAGCAGATAAGTCAAGCAAAAGTAGGATAACAGATTTATTATTGTCAACAGCACTCAAAATGTCATTCTGAACCCTAACAAGGGCAGTCTATGATAACCGGTTTATCCGCTGATTGGAATTCCTCAAGCAGACAATTAGCAATTGTTGTTGCTAAGATGAACGTTTATTTTGATGCCATTGCCTTCTCGATAACTTTAGACAAGAAGATCAGATTCGATATAGAACGGAAGTTAGCCGAAATTGTTCATGATCAGCATCACATTTGTTCAGCAAAGGTGTTAACATCGAAACCTTGAATCTATCAGGCATTCTACCGGTCTGGAGTGACAAATTCACCATATTGGTTATTACGGGTAGGATCAGGTGGTGTTTGCAATACAGAGGCTGGAATAGGATCAAGTGCACACGATTTTAAGTACATTAAGCATTAACAAAAGCAGATACATGGTCTTCATTAACTTGATTAAACTGAAGAAGCGGTTTACGGCACATATCAACATCAACATCATGCAGAATAGTTTGAGTTCGATGTGTTCCCGTAGTACGTGTTGTCAAGTTCGTTGCGAATTTTTATGATTTTACTTGTCAAAAATTCAGCAAATGAGTCAGCCAGAGTGTAAGAGTCAGAAGCAGCTGGGTAACGTTGAATGCGGTTTTTATGGCAAGTTCACCTCCACAGTCTTGAAAAGCAACTTTGTGTCGGACGAGTTTTCTCTTATAACAGTCGAGTAGTATTCAGATTTGCAGCTACAATCATGTTATTAACAACACAGTTATGATGGACATACAGATCTCTGTCCATAGGCAGCTCGGAAGAGCGCCATTTACGTTCAAGTTTTCTCCGAATGTTTTTCTGTTCACGAATATTAATAGAGTACCAGGGAGCACAAAGACAAAGTGTAAACGCGCGCAATTTTTCTGGAGCATATACATCTATATAATTGATTTTAAGACATCACGATGCTGATTTACTAGCTCAGTCTAAGTCAGGAGATGTTTCATTCAGTAGAGAGGAAATAAACGTACATTTGCTGTATCTGTTGTCCTTGTCATTTATAGGCGATTTTTTTTCTAATTTCCTCTCTCTAAGAATGAGACTTTCTTAGATCCGGGCTTAGAATCGCCAATAAACAACAAAGGACAACACTGATAGAGAAAAAGTACGATTTTAACCTATAAAAATGGTAAAATGTTCCCCGTTTATAGTAGTTCCCATACAAAGCCTATATCTTTTGACGGACGTATTCATTTTCAGACATTTTCTATTGCTATTCGATAACATTTATTTCACTAAGATCCCAGTGAATTTCAATATATTGCTCATTAGATATTCAAAGGCTTTTATATGGAGGCATTTATGATATAAATACCTTGAATATCTAATATTTTTGGTGAAATGCCTCATTCGTCTTTTTACACCAACATTTAAAATCTTAACAGCAACTTTTTAAATATCGGCAACTTTTTCGCATTTAGCCGATCAAAATTTTCATATTTTAGGAGCACAATTTATTTAGACCTATACACTTGGGGCGGCCTTCACCTCATCGGAACCTGGAATAGTACTCGTATCAATAAAATGGCAAGCAAAAGTGTCGTTTTGAACTTCCCGCGGCCTCTTCCATATTAGGAAAATGCCATATTCCATATTTGGAAGACCTGCCAGGACAGGCAGGGCCCCTGAGCCGATAAGTTTGGGACCGGCCGTGTAAATGAAGAGTGCCGTGCCCTAAATTATCGGCACTCCTGATTTTTGTCGTGTTATTCAGGAGTGTCGGTCCGAAAATAGACCCTTTCAGCTTGCCTGTTTGTTGCCCCATTTCAGACCACCCTTGAGTCATGCTTTTTTGTTTTTCTGTATCCCAAGAGGAAATGTACCAATTTCATGAATTGGAAAACAAAGGACCGAGTCCTCTGGAGAACTATCACGTGGTCTGGAATGGAGCAACAAACAGGCAAGCTGACCAGGTCTATTATCGGCCTGCGGGCCCAAATTTAGGGGTGCCGTGTCCAAAATGGTTGTCGTGTAAATGGGGCTAAGGCTATTGTTTTAAGGCATTGTCCTAGACGTCAAACGATTTCAACATCTCTTCAACATCGGTTCTGCATTTTGTTGCAGGAGGCCTTCACCTCTCAAAACCTTGCATTTTATTGGACCCCATTTGGATTGCACTGACAAAGAATTCCATTGTTTTAGGGTTAGGGTTTGTATTGTTTCAGGATTAGGCATTGTTTGGATAGCCAGTACTATTCCAGGTTCCGAGGAGGTGAAGGCCGCCCCTTTTGTTGAAGGATGGTGAGAGCTTGCATGTCAAACGGTTTCAACATCGATTCAACATTCTAGTTAACTTCTATAATCCACTTTCAAGATCATTCGCAATGTTCATGTATTTTTGTTTCAACTGGCGGCGGGCCACCTATTGTTGAAAGTGCCTATAAGCCCCAGCCAGTTACCTTTGATTTAAAAGTCAAACTGGGAAACAAAATGACCGACATAGGAAAAATAATCATTCTAGTCTGCCAATTTTGTTTATAAACGAATCAAATTTCAATGACGTCATTTAATGGATAACCTAATTATAGTTTCTTTTGCTCTGTTTTTTATGTCAGTTCCATTTATTAAAAGATAATTCTATAAGATTGTAAGTAACACATGTCTGACACCTGAAAAACAACTGTACAAATGAAGAAATTCAATGTTATGACTCAATTCATTTCCAACTCATTAGCATAACGTCCCTTAAATGACGTCATTTCAAGGATTTGTAATGCTTTTTATAGCAATACTACGACCATAAATCACCCAAAAATGGGTGAACAAGATTTAAAACACTTTACTGCACCCAAAGAAATGATTTCTGGCTACGGCTTATTTAACACCTAAACAAACCAAGGATTTATACAACTGCGCATGATCCTGAAACTGGTCTATTGTTCTCGAAAATATTTTCTGAAATGGTTTCCATATCGGTTTCAACAAATGTTACACTATCATAGTCTGTCCTTTTTTGACCATGGGAAAGAGCCAATCAGAAAGCGAGAAAATTGGCGGTAGTTATAAAATACATATTTCACGGGTTAAGTAAAATCACCCTATTGCTGGCTTGCAACCAATCCCCAGAGATTCAAATAACTAAGCCGTGGCAGCCATGTTGGTGGAACTAACAAGAGAAGCTAACGAGTAATCGTTTGTTAACTCCCACCAACATGGCGGCGATCACGTAACGTGCAAGCCAGCAATAAGGGTACCATTAGTTTCGTAACTGTAGTAGAGACAAAATCATTCGTACCAAAATCCGCACTGACCTTACCGTGCAAAAGCTTGATAGCGACGGGGAGTCTTGAATCACCAGTAATCTTCCTGCGTAAAGTTCTCCGTAGAAGTGTTCCTCCTCGATGTTTCTTCTGTTGGTTTGGGTTGCGTTGCAGCATGCCTTTAGAGCGGATTTCAATTGAGTGTCGGTAGTGGTTTGGTTTTGCGTTTACTAAGCTCTCCTATTGGCTGAGAAAGTAAACCAACCAATCAGAATCCAAAGTAAAACCAAACACAAATTGGTTTTGGTTTTGCTTTGGTTTGTCATTGGCTCACAGGGAAGCCATTTATGAGTTACTTGTGATTACTCGCTCCTACGATTGGCTAGCTGTGGGTAATTTGCGTTTGGTTTTACTACACTCAACTGAAAACCGCTCTATATACCCTACCAAATTCACCCTCTCCCAGCAAATCAAGGAATTCCAGTTGATCTCCGCATATCTCCCATTGGTCAGATACTGGCGTGAGAAGAATGGATGCATAAAACGAGGGAGGTTATTGCCACTTTTGTCGATAAAGTAGTGCGAGAAGCTTTTATAGATAACAGCCGTACGACGACATCAATAGCTTCTTATATGAACCCTTTTGGACAACAAATATATCAAAATGTATCGATCAATAGTAAATATACCATGTCTCATACAAAGAGGTTTCCTCAGAAAATCCCAGTTTCACCCGAGACTATGCAAAAGCAAAAGATTTCATGGACAGTGAATTCTTTCAATGGCTTTCAGTAATTAACTGCACCCCTCTTCGTGGAAAGAAACACTCAAAAATCAAAAAATAATATATTTGATTTCAGAATAAATCCAATGTTCTGCATCAACGGTTACGAAAGATATATTGGAAAAATCAGTCATAAAATATATATATAGGGACTTTGTCAAATGCAAGATTGAACCGCTTACCGCACTGAAAAAACCAGTGTCCTAGAGAAACGACTCGGTAATACTGGAAGCAGGTGTATGAAAGAGTTTACCATACTACAAACAAGACATATATATGAGCCTTATATCTAAACCGGACTTGTTTAGGTTTAATCGTATTGCCTCCCCTCCACTTTATTCCTTCTCTTAGTCCTATATGGAAACAGCTGACCACATCTGAGTCCCAAAAAAATATTTTGAAATAAGAACCTTTCTCTTACAACATGACACTAACATTTTCTAAACGCCCTGAACGTAAATGTACCAAAGACAGTCAAAAACTCACTTGGAAAAATACGACAAACTTTTAATTTTATTATAAATCTGACTACTGCCTTCCCTTAGATAATAAAAGAAACTGGGAGATGTAAACCATCACTTTCGTATAGAAATTAATATTTACATAATTGTTAAATTAATGAAATCAAAAGATCAGTAAAGCCAGCTCTTGTAAACCTCATTTTTATGTTTTTCATCTATTTAGTAATTTTTTTTGTTAGTTTGTGTCTGTGTTGTCCCCGGGGGGTTACTTACATGAAAAATGGGTATGTATGTGAGGCCAAGAGGCTCAAACCCTGACCCTGTTTGACCCAAAATCCGAGCTCCAAAACCCTGATTGCCCCTTTTTTGGGGGAAAAAACCCTGATGCCTAAAAAATACTGAAGCCCGACCCTGACTGCACCCAAATTAAACTCAAATCCTGACCCTGATCTGCCCAAATCAGGTCAAAACCCTGACCCTACCTGCCCAAACTGAGCTCAAAACCCTGACCCACCCCCGCGGCACATATATAATACGTCACAAACAGGAGTACCCCCCGAGGTGTTGTCTTCTCCTTACTGTAAAATAAGGCTACCTCAGTTGTAACTACGAGATTATGTAATTATATTGTTCTGGTATTGATCGCCCCGTATCATTTTGTGTATATAATGATCTGCCTAATAAAATAATTGCTAAAGAAAAGATAGCCGTCATGTAGAACAGTTACAGTAAACAGTTGCCTGTTTACCTTTTTATCCAATTACAATGCGGAGTTATGACACTTCTGTTCTTTAATTAAGACGGACTCGTAATCCAAGCTGTACCACGTTTGTAAATAACCAGTCGATTTGCTTCCTCATCGACTGGGATTCCTATTCTCTTAGTTTAAACACGACCACATCAGCTTTATAATGCTGCAGTTAAACGAACCGTGTATAAATAAGTGCTATTATTATTATTAGAAATAATAATAATCAGATTGCGAGAAAATTGGCGACTGTTGTCAAAAATACAATGGATACAGCCGTATTTGTTATATCCTCGTAACCCAGGTGTGCTCACGTTTTCGTTTTACCCATAGTACGTAATTAGAGCGGTTTTGAATCGAGTGTCGTAAAACCAAAACCAAAGTAATCACAGAACCAATCACAGGAGCAAGTAAAAACACAATGAGCCAATCACGAACTGAAACAATTCACGATTGGTTTTACTTGAACCAATCACGAGGTAAAGTAAACGCAATCGTGGATGGCGTGATGAACCAAAGCACATTTGGTTTTAGTTTAGCACTTGATTGTCTGATAATCACAAAACATTTTCCACAGCCAATAGGAAAACTGAGCAAACGCAAAACCAAAGCAATCACGGATTACTTTCGACACTCAATCGAAATCCGCTCTATAAGCGGGTAGTAATCATAACATTGGTACTCACTTGTGTTTGCGTCTCAATCTGACAAGTAACCATATAAGGACAAGAACGACCACAAGAAGAAGAATCCCTATTCCACTGGCTTGAGCGATGACAGAATTAGTAAGAGTCTTACCTGAAAATATATAAACAAAAATCGAACCATTGGTTGAGTTCAGTGTAGGTTTAAATGATACTTCAATGAATGAAGTATAAAAGAAACGGAATACTTATAAGAACACATGATCAAGAGCTATCAAATGTTCTATTCGTTCTAATATTACGCGACTTTTCATCAACAGCTAGCAAACATTCTATGAATGTAACAAATAGTCACACCACAAGAATAACATTCGCTTGATAGTGAGGCAGTTATTCTAGCTGTGAGAACCAAGTGGGCAATCCCTTTATGTAGGACGACACGAAATTTTCCCAAAAATACAATAGAATACGACACAATACAATTCAATACAACAATAGAACGCAACACAATACAATACAATACAATACAATAGAGTACAATTTGGTAGCAAAAGTGCTGCGCACAGTTTCTAAAAATAGATTGTCTGGCACGAGACCCCCCGCAAGGGTCAGACAAACATGGCGCGAAATACAGTGTTTGTATGGGAATCAGATGCCAAATAATTTCCGTAAAATCGAGTGTCTGAAATATTCACTGTCAGCAAACTTAAGATACCAGGTAAAAGATTAACTAATCAAAATTTGAGGGATGTAGCTGTGCTGGGAAGCGTGCAATCGTGTTTTCAGTTTTCTATACATTTGTAAATTTTCCTGCGGACTTTGACTCGTTGTTTTAAACAGCCGAAATGTATGGGAAACTGAAAACACGATTGCACGCTTCCCAGTATAACTACATCCCTCAAATGTTGATCAGTTAATCTCTTACCTGGTATCTAAAGTTTGCAGGCAGTGAATAGTTCAGAAATTCGATTTTATGGAAATTATTTGGCATTGGATTCCCATACAAACACTGTATTTCGCGCCATCTTTGCACCTCGCTTGATAAGATTGCCGTTTGTCGCTTTGTTTCAATCCTCTGCATTTTAGCCAACGTTTAAGCTGTTCGACAGTACAATCATCAGGTTCTCTTTCGGAATATAATGCAGGAAAGCCGTCATTTTTGGTAGAATAGTCAGACGACGAACTGAAGTGCTGGTCAATTCTTGTAAGTTCTAACGCGAAAAGTGGTTTGTTTGTCTGAGTCATGCGGGGGGTCTTAATTTTCGTGACGTCACTCACGCGCAGCGCTATTCGTGTCGTCCTACATGAAGGGATGGCCGATTTGGTGCCACTGGAAGCAATACTACATAACGACAGACACAGGATAAAACATCGATGAGAAACATGCAAATATCCTTACCTTTGTATCCAAACAGAAGCACCATTGCAATTGCTAAAGCCAAGTCCTCACAAGCGACATAAGCATAAGCACGCGCAACATATGAAGACGCAGTAATCACATCTGTGAGAAGAATAAGCGCTGCTAATGATCAATGCATTACTGCGTCTGCGTATGTTGCTTGTTCTTATATGCTTATGTCACGTGTGAGAACTAGGCTTAAGAAATTAATGCTTCTGATAATCAAACCAAGATTGCTCAACACAGTTGGAGTTTATTTATAATGCACGCTTACCTCTAAAAGAGCGCATCTCACACAGAGCAGACGAAACATTCGTTCCTACACACTGATCGCCTCCCCAGAGAGGAAACGGTCTGGAGCAGTTGCGCTTGCGTAGTTTAGTCTCACCGCACTGTGCAGTACAGTTTGTCCACGGTCCCCATAACGACCAGTTTCCATTCACTTCGATTAAGAAAGATGAGAGTCATTATTTTCAAGTGTATACCGTATATTTCTGGACATAAAGCATCAGCTTGTAATTGTGAACTTAAATTATTGAGGAAATATATACCTATTTCAGAAAACATGTCCAGTCTCATGCATTGTGCGTATTGTATTGCCTGTTCCAAGACACAAAAGCACCTCAGCGGTAATCATGCACTCGACACTATATAAACCGTTTCCCCACACACAATTCCCTCTTTTGCTCTGACGAACGTCAGCTGCTACTCGCTTTCCACGGCGGTTAGCATACCTCAATCGACTTTAGTTGATTACATACCACTAATTTAATGGCGTGTCTGCATATCCAGTCCACGTGTGTATTATAATAAGTATTCAGTTCAATAACAACGAGGAATACTCTTTTTATCAACACTTTTATTGCAGTTGTTAGTACCCGGCCTTTGAATGCAACATCCACAAGACAACCTTTGTTGGAATACCTGTATATTTGTGTATTTTTATCACGGAAACGCAGTGAATTGGAGCAAGCTGTTGCAGTATCCCTGCCTTATTAAAGAATTATTGCTACTATCTGTTTCTGTCTTCTTTTTTTGTCTTCTTTCGTAAGCGACCATCTCACTTAGCGATCATGCATGTTTGTAAAACCCGTTTGTTTGTTCTTCAGTCAAATAACTACATTAGGAACCTGTTGTAAGCGACTACCTCACTTAGCGATCATGTTTGTAAAATCCATTTGTTTGTTTTTAGCCAAATAACTACATTAGGAACCTGTTGTAAGCGACCAACTCACATAGCGATCATGTTTATAAAACCCGTTTGTTTGTTCTTCAGTGAAATCACTATACATTTGAAACCTATCGTAAGCAACCACCTCACTTAGCGATCGTGTTTCTGAAAACCGGTTGTTTGTTCTTCAGTCATTTAACTACATTTAAAACCTGTTGTAAGCGACCACCTAGCTTCGTTTGACATTAACGGTGATTCTTACAAGAGGTTCAACTGTTTTGACAACGTCTATAAGCAATGACTTTGCAGCAGGCTATGGAGACCGTGTTCGCCTCTTCATTAATAAGAACTATATACTAGCCATTTGATAAGATCAGCTCCTCGTCGTTCCCCGACGTACCTGGCAAGAATCTGTACACGAATACAGACGAATCAATGCCAACTGCAATGCCTGGCTGAGCATGGTAACAACTGTTGGACTTGCCATGACTATCGTACCATCGCGGCTTTGTTTATCTAATTAGGTTTAGCCTGCAGAACAGGCGCTTTGAGAAGAGACCCAGAAAGTTGGTCTGCGAGCGGAGCGGTCCTCTCTCGTGCCAGTCTCCTTTTTCCATTTTCGCGCGGCCAAAATTATTTTATCACTTTCTTTGCGTTGAAATAACACTGAGAGCCTGTTTCGCAGGCTAAATTAGGTTTGGCATGAGTGCAGCGGCATCTGAAACGGACCTGAGATATCAAATCTAATTTACACTAATAGCCTGGCTAGACACGTGCCCTTCAATACGCGGGCTCACATTTGGAAGGATGAGATATGTACATGGTGGTGGATAGTCTGTTATTGTTTACTAAACTACAAATTTTGTATTTTTTCATTTGCAATAGCTTTGCAATGATTTCGTTTGAAACGTTATTTACTTTATTCTATAAACTAGTGTTTTACAAGGATTTCCAGCACTGAGAAATATCGTATCTGAACACACATAAAAATACGATAATTTTACGTGTGTGGCTGTCGCCTCTCAGCCAATCAGCGATTTCCACGTCACGCGCTTACCCTTGCTTCGAACAACCGGGCTCAGGTTGTTATATAAAATAAATAAAATAATACATGGACTCTTGGAGATATTAAATTTATCTCCTCGTGTTCAACTTTATATCTCACTCCTTCGCTGCGCTCACTCGTGAGATATCGAGTTGAACACGAGGAGATAAATTCCATATCTCCGCGCGCCCATGTGTTATTCTCTATTTAATAAATATCGATGACATACCAGTGTATATCTCTCTCTAAAAAGTGATATCTTCACACGTGAAGATATCACTTTTGTTTCATCAACACTCGAAGATCAAATCCGTATCTCCGTGCTATATTTGTTTAACTTAAGCCAACTTTTGAGTAAATATGAGGCTAGATGTGGGAAGAAATCGTATCATTTTTGATTTTTGAATTTCAACTTCATAGTGAAATTATTGGCGATTGTTTAAATTATGACGTCACAGTGAATGACGTCACTGAAACGCATTTGGAACAAAATTTGGGATTAGAAAAAGTTTTAAACAATTCTTTTTCAGTCCACTCAGATTATTGTTAGTGATATTCCTGATAAAGTATTGGTACATTTTGGCAGGAAACATGAACATATTGTTTTATTATATTTGATTCGTGAAATTCGGGGGTAACTGTTGCTTTAACAACAGACTTTTTCACGTTTTGATGAAACATTAGCGGGGGTGGTTCGCCCCACTGTGCACAGCGGTTCATAATTTAATTAACAAAAAATATTGTAATAAAAAATAACAGGAGTATAATACACAGGAGTGTTCCTGTGTCCTTGTGTTGGCCCCTAACACAGTGGATGGTGTGTCTATTTATAGCCGTGAAGTTCTGGTATGCAATTACGTTGTTTTTTTGTTCTCTTGCGCTTTAGTATTTTTTAGCAGTTTGAACCTAATTACAATTGTTCAGTGCATCCTGATTGCTTAAAAGTGACGGCCTTTGTTCCTTCTCGCCGGAAACGCTATGCTAAAAATAATACTACCGTCTACGATGTTGTGTGACAATATAATGTGGGAAGATGAACACTCCTCTGTAATAATAATAATTGTTTTATCGTCTTAGTTGTTTCGGGTTACCTGTGTATCAGTGCGGTACCAAGCCAAAACAAATTCCGTCCAAATACTATGAGGATCTGATCTAGAACACCACACGAGTGAACACGAGTACACTAGCTAGCGTTTCCTAATTTAATTAACCAACATTTACAATTAAAAACAAATCTGTTATCGTCTTAGTTGCTTCGGGTTACCTGTGTAAATGCCGCGTGAAGCTGCAAAAGCAGCCCATTGCGTTACTACCTGTGACCCCGTGTGCACCCATGAATCGTTGCAGGTGAACAATGTTTTGATTAGTCTGATATTGTGATCATTAATATATTTGTTTGCAGAAGTAAACAGTTTCGAGTTGACTGCCGTAAATGGTTGGATAGTAAGTACCTTTTGTTACATACATGTATAGAACTTACGAACAATAGAGCCTGATTTCTACGAAATCTATTAGAACAAAAACAGTATGTAGACTTATAATTACAGAGTTACAAAGTATATTTTATTCCAATAATTTTAATTAAGTCTTTTTCTTTAAATATATACAGATAAATCAGGGGCCCATGGGCTCCTGTATAAATATATTAACACATAGTACACATACAGTGAATATACAAGTCATATAAAAATATTAAATAGATAAATGATAAAGGCTTAAAGTAAGTCACAATAAGTGCAAAAATATATGCCTTCTGTTTTTTTCCGGGCTACCTCTGTTATCCTTGTGCAAACAAAACAACTATGAAACAGTTGATTGCTGAAGAGATCGAGTGCCACTACATGGCAATTAAAATCAGCAAATTGCCAGTTGAGCAAACCTTATGAGTTTGCTTAACCGTTATGAGTTTCTTTATCAACGGGCGCATAAATAAAAGCTAATATATAATAATAATAATCGATTTATGTAGCGCTATTCCCTAAAGTCCTATAGCGCTTTACAATACAACAAGTATTAAAAACTAATTTACTAAAAATGTTACGCAATAATACAGATACTGTAACGTATCGTTTTACAAGTAATTCCCTATTTTATACCAAAAAGAAAATTGAATAATAATAACAATAATAATAATTGCTTAAATACTTGGCAACATATAATATACCAAAAGCTTTGAATTAAAAGGTCTTGTTTAACACTAGAATTAAAAGAACTAAGACAATCAATCCCGGGGAATCAATAGACCTCACTTCCAGTGGTAATGAGTTCCATAAAATATATAGGAGCAGATACCGAAACAGCCCGGAGTCCATGATTTCAACTGATACTTCGGGACCTTGAGTAAATGTTGATTTGCCGAGCGTAGCTTCTGGACTTGTCGAACTAGTAGCTTGTCGAAGTAAAATGCTCTCGTTGTTTATTTGTTTCATGAAAGAAGTAGACATGCGCTTTGGGTAACGAATTTCATTATTTCTAGCGGATTAAAAACACAATCGAACCCATGAATTTCCCCCGGATGCTTCGAATATGATTTCACCTCGGCAGGAAGTCAGTGTATTCCTGTACGAGTGCTCAGGGGCGTCAAGGCATGGGGTCCTGCATCATCCTGCATCATCCTGCATCATCCTGCATCATTCTGCTTCAATCTGCGTCATCTTGCATCATCCTGCGTCATCCTGCATCATCCTGCATCATCCTGCATCATCCTGCATTATCCTGCATCATCCTGCATCATCCTGCATCATCCTGCATTATTCTGCATAATCCTGCTTCAATCTGCTTCAATCTACTTCAATCTGCATCATCCTGCTTCAATCTGCATCATCCTGCATCATCCTGCATCATCCTGCATCATCCTGCATCATCCTGCATCATCCTGCATCATGCTGCTTCAATCTGCATCATCCTGCATCGTCCTGCATCATCCTGCATCATCCTGCATCATCCTGCATCATTCTGCTTCAATCTGCGTCATCTTGCATCATCCTGCGTCATCCTGCATCATCCTGCATCATCCTGCATCATCCTGCATTATCCTGCATCATCCTGCATCATCCTGCATCATCCTGCATTATTCTGCATAATCCTGCTTCAATCTGCTTCAATCTACTTCAATCTGCATCATCCTGCTTCAATCTGCATCATCCTGCATCATCCTGCATCATCCTGCATCATCCTGCATCATCCTGCATCATCCTGCATCATCCTGCATCATGCTGCTTCAATCTGCATCATCCTGCATCGTCCTGCATCATCCTGCATCATCCTGCATCATCCTGCATCATTCTGCTTCAATCTGCGTCATCTTGCATCATCCTACGTCATCCTGCATCATCCTGCATCATCCTTCATCATCCGGCATTATCCTGCATCATCCTGCATCATCCTGCATCATCCTGCATCATCCTGCATAATTCTGCATCATCCTGCTTCAATCTGCTTCTATCTGCTTCAATCTGCATCATCCTGCTTCAATCTGCGTCATCCTGCATCATCCTGCATCATCCTGCATCATCCTGCATAATTCTGCATCATCCTGCTTCAATCTGCTTCAATCTGCTTCAATCTGTATCATCCTGCATCATCCTGCATCATCCTGCATCATCCTGCATTATCCTGCATCATCCTGCATCATCCTGTATCATCCTGCATGATTCTGCATCATCCTGCATCAATCTGCTTCAATCTGCTTCAATCTGCATCATCCTGCATCATCCTGCATCATCCTGCATCATCCTGCTTCAATCTGCGTCATCCTGCATCATCCTGCATCATCCTGCATCATCCTGCATCATCCTGCATCATCCTGCATCATCCTGCATCATCCTGCATCATCCTGCATCATTCTGCTTCAATCTGCGTCATCTTGCATCATCCTGCGTCATCCTGCATCATCCTGCATCATCCTGCATCATCCTGCATTATCCTGCATCATGCTGCATCATCCTGCATCATCCTGCATAATTCTGCATCATCCTGCTTCAATCTGCTTCTATCTGCTTCAATCTGCATCATCCTGCATCATCCTGCATCATCCTGCATCATCCTGTATCATCCTGCATGATTCTGCATCATCCTGCATCAATCTGCTTCAATCTGCATCAATCTGCTTCAATCTGCATCATCCTGCATCATCCTGCATCATCCTGCTTCAATCTGCGTCATCCTGCATCATCCTGCATCATCCTGCATCATCCTGCGTCATCCTGCATCATCCTGCATCATCCTGCATCATCCTGCATTATCCTGCATCATCCTGCATCATCCTGCTTCAATCTGCTTCAATCTGCATCATCCTGCTTCAATCTGCGTCATCCTGCATCATCCTGCATCATCCTGAATCGTCCTGCATCATCCTGCGTCATCCTGCATCATCCTGCATCATCCTGCATAATCCTGCATCATCCTGCATCATTCTGCTTCAATCTGCGTCATCTTGCATCATCCTGCGTCATCCTGCATCATCCTGATTCATCCTGCATCATCCTGCATTATCCTGCATCATCCTGCATAATTCTGCATCATCCTGCTTCAATCTGCTTCTATCTGCTTCAATCTGCATCATCCTGCTTCATTCTGCGTCATCCTGCATCATCCTGCATCATCCTGCATAATTCTGCATCATCCTGCTTCAATCTGCTTCAATCTGCTTCAATCTGCATCATCCTGCTTCAATCTGCATCATCCTGCTTCAATCTGCGTCATCCTGCTTCAATCTGCTTCTATCTGCTTCAATCTGCATCATCCTGCTTCAATCTGCGTCATCCTGCATCATCCTGCATCATCCTGCATAATTCTGCATCATCCTGCTTCAATCTGCTTCAATCTGCTTCAATCTGCATCATCCTGCTTCAATCTGCGTCATCCTGTATCATCCTGCATCATCCTGCATCATCCTGCATCATCCTGCGTTATCCTGCATCATCCTGCATCCTCCTGCATCATCCTGCATCATCCTGCATCATCCTGCATCATTCTGCTTCAATCTGCGTCATCTTGCATCATCCTGCGTCATCCTGCATCATCCTGCATCATCCTGCATCATCCTGCATCATCCTGCATCATCCTGCATCATCCTGCATCATCCTGCATCATCCTGCATCATCCTGCATCATCCTGCATCATCCTGCATCATTCTGCTTCAATCTGCGTCATCTTGCATCATCCTGCGTCATCCTGCATCATCCTGCATCATCCTGCATTATCCTGCATCATGCTGCATCATCCTGCATCATCCTGCATAATTCTGCATCATCCTGCTTCAATCTGCTTCTATCTGCTTCAATCTGCATCATCCTGCATCATCCTGCATCATCCTGCATCATCCTGCATCATCCTGAATCATCCTGTATCATCCTGCATGATTCTGCATCATCCTGCATCAATCTGCTTCAATCTGCTTCAATCTGCGTCATCCTGCATCATCCTGCATCATCCTGCATCATCCTACTTCAATCTGCGTCATCCTGCATCATCCTGCATCATCCTGCATCATCCTGCGTCATCCTGCATCATCCTGCATCATCCTGCATCATCCTGCATTATCCTGCATCATCCTGCATCATCCTGCTTCAATCTGCTTCAATCTGCATCATCCTGCTTCAATCTGCGTCATCCTGCATCATCCTGCATCATCCTGAATCGTCCTGCATCATCCTGCGTCATCCTGCATCATCCTGCATCATCCTGCATAATCCTGATTCATCCTGCATCATCCTGCATTATCCTGCATCATCCTGCATAATTCTGCATCATCCTGCTTCAATCTGCTTCTATCTGCTTCAATCTGCATCATCCTGCTTCATTCTGCGTCATCCTGCATCATCCTGCATCATCCTGCATAATTCTGCATCATCCTGCTTCAATCTGCTTCAATCTGCTTCAATCTGCATCATCCTGCTTCAATCTGCATCATCCTGCTTCAATCTGCGTCATCCTGCATCATCCTGCATCATCCTGCATCATCCTGCATTATCCTGCTTCAATCTGCGTCATCCTGCATCGTCCTGCATCATCCTGTATAATTCTGCATCATCCTGCTTCAATCTGCTTCTATCTGCTTCAATCTGCATCATCCTGCTTCAATCTGCGTCATCCTGCATCATCCTGCATCATCCTGCATAATTCTGCATCATCCTGCTTCAATCTGCTTCATTCTGCTTCAATCTGCATCATCCTGCTTCAATCTGCGTCATCCTGTATCATCCTGCATCATCCTGCATCATCCTGCATCATCCTGCGTTATCCTGCATCAACCTGCATCCTCCTGCATCATCCTGCATCATCCTGCATCATCCTGCATCATTCTGCTTCAATCTGCGTCATCTTGCATCATCCTGCGTCATCCTGCATCATCCTGCATCATCCTGCATCATCCTGCATCATCCTGCATCATCCTGCATCATCCTGCATCATCCTGCATCATCCTGCATCATCCTGCATCATCCTGCATCATCCTGCATCATTCTGCTTCAATCTGCGTCATCTTGCATCATCCTGCGTCATCCTGCATCATCCTGCATCATCCTGCATCATCCTGCATTATCCTGCATCATGCTGCATCATCCTGCATCATCCTGCATAATTCTGCATCATCCTGCTTCAATCTGCTTCTATCTGCTTCAATCTGCATCATCCTGCATCATCCTGCATCATCCTGCATCATCCTGTATCATCCTGCATGATTCTGCATCATCCTGCATCAATCTGCTTCAATCTGCTTCAATCTGCGTCATCCTGCATCATCCTGTATCATCCTGCATCATCCTGCTTCAATCTGCGTCATCCTGCATCATCCTGCATCATCCTGCATCATCCTGCGTCATCCTGCATCATCCTGCATCATCCTGCATCATCCTGCATTATCCTGCATCATCCTGCATCATCCTGCTTCAATCTGCTTCAATCTGCATCATCCTGCTTCAATCTGCGTCATCCTGCATCATCCTGCATCATCCTGAATCATCCTGCATCATCCTGCGTCATCCTGCATCATCCTGCATCATCCTGCATAATCCTGCCTCATCCTGCATCATTCTGCTTCAATCTGCGTCATCTTGCATCATCCTGCGTCATCCTGCATCATCCTGATTCATCCTGCATCATCCTGCATTATCCTGCATCATCCTGCAAAATTCTGCATCATCCTGCTTCAATCTGCTTCTATCTGCTTCAATCTGCATCATCCTGCTTCAATCTGCGTCATCCTGCATCATCCTGCATCATCCTGCATCATCCTGCATAATTCTGCATCATCCTGCTTCAATCTGCTTCAATCTGCTTCAATCTGCATCATCCTGCTTCAATCTGCATCATCCTGCTTCAATCTGCGTCATCCTGCATCATCCTGCATCATCCTGCATCATCCTGCATCATCCTGCTTCAATCTGCGTCATCCTGCATCGTCCTGCATCATCCTGCATAATTCTGCATCATCCTGCTTCAATCTGCTTCTATCTGCTTCAATCTGCATCATCCTGCTTCAATCTGCGTCATCCTGCATCATCCTGCATCTTCCTGCATAATTCTGCATCATCCTGCTTCAATCTGCTTCAATCTGCTTCAATCTGCATCATCCTGCTTCAATTTGCGTCATCCTGTATCATCCTGCATCATCCTGCATCATCCTGCGTTATCCTGCATCATCCTGCATCCTCCTGCATCATCCTACATCATCCTGCATCATCCTGCATCATTCTGCTTCAATCTGCGTCATCTTGCATCATCCTGCGTCATCCTGCATCATCCTGCATCATCCTGCATCATCCTGCATCATCCTGCATCGTCCTGCATCATCCTGCATCATCCTGCATCATCCTGCATCATTCTGCTTCAATCTGCGTCATCTTGCATCATCCTGCGTCATCCTGCATCATCCTGCATCATCCTGCATCATCCTGCATAATTCTGCATAATTCTGCATCATCCTGCTTCAATCTGCTTCTATCTGCTTCAATCTCCATCATCCTGCATCATCCTGCATCATCCTGCATCATCCTGCATAATTCTGCATCATCCTGCTTCAATCTACTTCAATCTGCTTCAATCTGTATCATCCTGCATCATCCTGCATCATCCTGCATCATCCTGCATTATCCTGCATCATCCTGCATCATCCTGTATCATCCTGCATGATTCTGCATCATCCTGCATCAATCTGCTTCAATCTGCTTCAATCTGCGTCATCCTGCATCATCCTGCATCATCCTGCATCATCCTGCTTCAATCTGCGTCATCCTGCATCATCCTGCATCATCCTGCATCATCCTGCATCATCCTGCATCGATCTGCGTCATCCTGCATCATCCTGCATCATCCTGCATCATCCTGCATCATTCTGCTTCAATCTGCGTCATCTTGCATCATCCTGCTTCATCCTGCATCATCCTGCGTCATCCTGCATCATCCTGCATCATCCTGCATCATCCTGCTTCAATCTGCTTCTATCTGCTTCAATCTGCATCATCCTGCTTCAATCTGCGTCATCCTGCATCATCCTGCATCACCCTGCATAATTCTGCATCATCCTGCTTCAATCTGCTTCAATCTGCTTCAATCTGCATCATCCTGCTTCAATCTGCGTCATCCTGTATCATCCTGCGTCATCCTGCATCATCCTGCATCATCCTGCGTTATCCTGCATCATCCTGCATCATCCTGCATCATCCTGCATCCTCCTGCATCATCCTGCATCATCCTGCATCATCCTGCATCATTCTGCTTCAATCTGCGTCATCCTGCATCATTCTGCTTCAATCTGCGTCATCTTGCATCATCCTGCGTCATCCTGCATCATCCTGCATCATCCTGCATCATCCTGCATTATCCTGCATTATGCTGCATCATCCTGCATCATCCTGCATAATTCTGCATCATCCTGCTTCAATCTGCTTCTATCTGCTTCAATCTGCATCATCCTGCATCATCCTGCATCATCCCGCATCATCCTGCATCATCCTGTATCATCCTGCATGATTCTGCATCATCCTGCATCAATCTGCTTCAATCTGCTTCAATCTGCGTCATCCTGCATCATCCTGCATCATCCTGCATCATCCTGTATCAATCTGCGTCATCCTGCATCATCCTGCATCATCCTGCATCATCCTGCGTCATCCTGCATCATCCTGCATCATCCTGCATCATCCTGCATCATCCTGCATTATCCTGCATCATCCTGCATCATCCTGCTTCAATCTGCTTCAATCTGCATCATCCTGCTTCAATCTGCGTCATCCTGCATCATCCTGCATCATCCTGAATCATCCTGCATCATCCTGCGTCATCCTGCATCATCCTGCGTCATCCTGCATAACCCTGCATCATCCTGCATCATTCTGCTTCAATCTGCGTCATCTTGCATCATCCTGCGTCATCCTGCATCATCCTAATTCATCCTGCATGATCCTGCATTATCCTGCATCATCCTGCATCATCCTGCATAATTCTGCATCATCCTGCTTCAATCTGCTTCTATCTGCTTCAATCTGCATCATCCTGCTTCAATCTGCGTCATCCTGCATCATCCTGCATCATCCTGCATCATCCTGCATAATTCTGCATCATCCTGCTTCAATCTGCTTCAATCTGCTTCAATATGCATCATCCTGCTTCAATCTGCATCATCCTGCTTCAATCTGCGTCATCCTGCATCATCCTGCATCATCCTGCATTATCCTGCTTCAATCTGCGTCATCCTGCATCGTCCTGCATCATCCTGCATAATTCTGCATCATCCTGCTTCAATCTGCTTCAATCTGCTTCAATCTGCATCATCCTGCTTCAATCTGCGTCATCCTGTATCATCCTGCGTCATCCTGCATCATCCTGCATCATCCTGCGTTATCCTGCATCATCCTGCATCCTCCTGCATCATCCTGCATCATCCTGCGTCATCCTGCATCATCCTGCATCATTCTGCTTCAATCTGGGTCATCTTGCATCATCCTGCGTCATCCTGCCTCATCCTGCATCATCCTGCATCATCCTGCATCATCCTGCATCATCCTGCATCATCCTGCATCATCCTGCATCATCCTGCATCATCCTGCATCATTCTGCTTCAATCTGCGTCATCTTGCATCATCCTGCGTCATCCTGCATCATCCTGCATCATCCTGCATCATCCTGCATTATCCTGCATCATGCTGCATCATCCTGCATCATCCTGCATAATTCTGCATCATCCTGCTTCAATCTGCTTCTATCTGCTTCAATCTGCATCATCCTGCATCATCCTGCATCATCCTGCATCATCCTGTATCATCCTGCATGATTCTGCATCATCCTGCATCAATCTGCTTCAATCTGCTTCAATCTGCGTCATCCTGCATCATCCTGCATCATCCTGCATCATCCTGCTTCAATCTGCGTCATCCTGCATCATCCTGCATCATCCTGCATCATCCTGCGTCATCCTCCATCATCCTGCATCATCCTGCATTATCCTGCATCATCCTGCATCATCCTGCTTCAATCTGCTTCAATCTGCATCATCCTGCTTCAATCTGCGTCATTCTGCATCATCCTGCATCATCCTGAATCATCCTGCATAATTCTGCATCATCCTGCTTCAATCTGCTTCTATCTGCTTCAATCTGCATCATCCTGCTTCAATCTGCGTCATCCTGCATCATCCTGCATCATCCTGCATCATCCTGCATAATTCTGCATCATACTGCTTCAATCTGCTTCTGTCTGCTTCAATCTGCATCATCCTGCTTCAACCTAAAAAAGGCATTTGACACCATGGACCATAAAATCTTATTAGGAAAATTGAAACTATATGGTGTCTGCCAAGCAAGTCTAAACTGGTTTACTTCCTATCTTACGGAACGAACACAAAAAACGTTTGTGGATGGTGTACTGTCAGATAGCTGTAGAATTAAATGCGGAATACCACAAGGATCTATCCTTGGACCGCTACTTTTTATAATCTATATAAATGATCTTCCATCTTGTGATCTTTACTCTAAAGTGCGGATGTATGCAGATGATACTAGTCTAACTATTGCAAATACTGATGAGAAAATCCTAGAGCAACAAATGAACCATGACCTTTGTGAAATACATACATGGTTAAAAGCTAGTAAACTCAGTCTGAATGTGGTCAAAACAAAATACATGATAATAGCTAGTCAACATAAAGTAAAACATCTTGAATATCCGTTTCAAATTGAAGTAGATCACAAACCCTTGAAAAGAGAAACTACATACAAATATCTTGGAGTTAAGATCGATCAATCTTTAACATGGAAGGATCAAGTAGAGACAATTTCTAAGAAAGCTTCAGGGGGTATAGGGGCGCTGAGACGAGTTAGGCATCTCGTACCTCACGAAACGCTAATTACAATGTATAATTCCCTTGTACTACCGTATTTCAATTACTGTAGTGCAGTATGGGGGAACTGTGGAAAAGGGATATCGGACATACTCCAAACTCTACAAAATAGAGCTGCCAGGGTGGTCACCTTTTCCAATTATGATAGACGGTCAACTGAGTTGTTGAACGAACTTGAATGGGATAATCTTGAGACAAGAAGATCAAAGCAACTGGCTGTATTAATGTACAAAACTATGAATGGGAGCACTCCAAATTATTTGAAGGAAATCTTTAAAAGCACAACTCTTGTACATTCCTATAACTTAAGAAACTCAAGCTATAACGTATCTGTACCAAGACCGCACACTGAAGCTGGAAAACGCAGCTTTCATTATAGGGGGGCTGTTCTCTGGAATAGTTTATCTAATGATACAAGAAGACAGACAAGCGTGGCATTATTTAAATATACACTATAATTTAGATTAACAAATAATTTTTGAATAAGAATTATGCAGTTTATATTAGGATAATATATTTTAGGGATTTACACTTTTTACAACACATTTTTAACTAGGGATCCATTTCTGTCATTTTATTATTAGTTAATGTATGCACGGCTCTCGGGAAGAGCATTATATGTATGATGAGACACCGTGTTGAAATAAAGATTATGTATGTATGTATGTATGTATGTATGTAATCTGCGTCATCCTGCATCATCCTGCATCATCCTGCATAATTCTGCATCATCCTGCTTCAATCTGCTTCAATCTGCTTCAATCTGCATCATCCTGCTTCAATCTGGTTCAATCTGCATCCTGCATCGTCCTGCATCATCCTGCATCATCCTGCATCATCCTGCATTATTCTGCATCATGCTGCATCATCCTGCATCATCCTGCGTCATCCTGCATCATCCTGCGTCATCCTGCATAACCCTGCATCATCCTGCATCATTCTGCTTCAATCTGCGTCATCTTGCATCATCCTGCGTCATCCTGCATCATCCTGATTCATCCTGCATCATCCTGCATTATCCTGCATCATCCTGCATCATCCTGCATAATTCTGCATCATCCTGCTTCAATCTGCTTCTATCTGCTTCAATCTGCATCATCCTGCTTCAATCTGCGTCATCCTGCATCATCCTGCATCATCCTGCATCATCCTGCATAATTCTGCATCATCCTGCTTCAATCTGCTTCAATCTGCTTCAATCTGCATCATCCTGCTTCAATCTGCATCATCCTGCTTCAATCTGCGTCATCCTGCATCATCCTGCATCATCCTGCATCATCCTGCATTATCCTGCTTCAATCTGCGTCATCCTGCATCGTCCTGCAACATCCTGCATAATTCTGCATCATCCTGCTTCAATCTGCTTCAATCTGCTTCAATCTGCATCATCCTGCTTCAATCTGCGTCATCCTGTATCATCCTGCGTCATCCTGCATCATCCTGCATCATCCTGCGTTATCCTGCATCATCCTGCATCCTCCTGCATCATCCTGCATCATCCTGCATCATCCTGCGTCATCCTGCATCATTCTGCTTCAATCTGGGTCATCTTGCATCATCCTGCGTCATCCTGCATCATCCTGCATCATCCTGCATCATCCTGCATTATCCTGCATCATGCTGCATCATCCTGCATCATCCTGCATAATTCTGCATCATCCTGCTTCAATCTGCTTCTATCTGCTTCAATCTGCATCATCCTGCATCATCCTGCATCATCCTGCATCATCCTGCATCATCCTGTATCATCCTGCATGATTCTGCATCATCCTGCATCAATCTGCTTCAATCTGCATCATCCTGCTTCAATCTGCGTCATCCTGCATCATCCTGCATCATCCTGAATCATCCTGCATCATCCTGCGTCATCCTGCATCATCCTGCATCATCCTGCATAATCCTGCATCATCCTGCATCATTCTGCTTCAATCTGCGTCATCTTGCATCATCCTGCGTCATCCTGCATCATCCTGATTCATCCTGCATCATCCTGCATTATCCTGCATCATCCTGCATAATTCTGCATCATCCTGCTTCAATCTGCTTCTATCTGCTTCAATCTGCATCATCCTGCTTCAATCTGCGTCATCCTCCATCATCCTGCATCATCCTGCATCATCCTGCATAATTCTGCATCATCCTGCTTCAATCTGCTTCAATCTGCTTCAATCTGCATCATCCTGCTTCAATCTGCATCATCCTGCTTCAATCTGCGTCATCCTGCATCATCCTGCATCATCCTGCATCATCCTGCATTATCCTGCTTCAATCTGCGTCATCCTGCATCGTCCTGCATCATCCTGCATAATTCTGCATCATCCTGCTTCAATCTGCTTCAATCTGCTTCAATCTGCATCATCCTGCTTCAATCTGCATCATCCTGCTTCAATCTGCGTCATCCTGCATCATCCTGCATCATCCTGCATCATCCTGCATTATCCTGCTTCAATCTGCGTCATCCTGCATCGTCCTGCAACATCCTGCATAATTCTGCATCATCCTGCTTCAATCTGCTTCAATCTGCTTCAATCTGCATCATCCTGCTTCAATCTGCGTCATCCTGTATCATCCTGCGTCATCCTGCATCATCCTGCATCATCCTGCGTTATCCTGCATCATCCTGCATCCTCCTGCATCATCCTGCATCATCCTGCATCATCCTGCGTCATCCTGCATCATTCTGCTTCAATCTGGGTCATCTTGCATCATCCTGCGTCATCCTGCATCATCCTGCATCATCCTGCATCATCCTGCATTATCCTGCATCATGCTGCATCATCCTGCATCATCCTGCATAATTCTGCATCATCCTGCTTCAATCTGCTTCTATCTGCTTCAATCTGCATCATCCTGCATCATCCTGCATCATCCTGCATCATCCTGCATCATCCTGTATCATCCTGCATGATTCTGCATCATCCTGCATCAATCTGCTTCAATCTGCATCATCCTGCTTCAATCTGCGTCATCCTGCATCATCCTGCATCATCCTGAATCATCCTGCATCATCCTGCGTCATCCTGCATCATCCTGCATCATCCTGCATAATCCTGCATCATCCTGCATCATTCTGCTTCAATCTGCGTCATCTTGCATCATCCTGCGTCATCCTGCATCATCCTGATTCATCCTGCATCATCCTGCATTATCCTGCATCATCCTGCATAATTCTGCATCATCCTGCTTCAATCTGCTTCTATCTGCTTCAATCTGCATCATCCTGCTTCAATCTGCGTCATCCTCCATCATCCTGCATCATCCTGCATCATCCTGCATAATTCTGCATCATCCTGCTTCAATCTGCTTCAATCTGCTTCAATCTGCATCATCCTGCTTCAATCTGCATCATCCTGCTTCAATCTGCGTCATCCTGCATCATCCTGCATCATCCTGCATCATCCTGCATTATCCTGCTTCAATCTGCGTCATCCTGCATCGTCCTGCATCATCCTGCATAATTCTGCATCATCCTGCTTCAATCTGCTTCTATCTGCTTCAATCTGCATCATCCTGCTTCAATCTGCGTCATCCTGCATCATCCTGCATCATCCTGCATAATTCTGCATCATCCTGCTTCAATCTGCTTCAATCTGCTTCAATCTGCATCATCCTGCTTCAATCTGCGTCATCCTGTATCATCCTGCATCATCCTGCATCATCCTGCATCATCCTGCGTTATCCTGCATCATCCTGCATCCTCCTGCATCATCCTGCATCATCCTGCATCATCCTGCATCATTCTGCTTCAATCTGCGTCATCTTGCATCATCCTGCGTCATCCTGCATCATCCTGCATCATCCTGCATCATCCTGCATCATCCTGCATCATCCTGCATCATCCTGCATCATCCTGCATCATCCTGCATCATCCTGCATCATTCTGCTTCAATCTGCGTCATCTTGCATCATCCTGCGTCCTCCTGCATCATCCTGCATCATCCTGCATCATCCTGCATAATTCTGCATAATTCTGCATCATCCTGCTTCAATCTGCTTCTATCTGCTTCAATCTCCATCATCCTGCATCATCCTGCATCATCCTGCATCATCCTGCATAATTCTGCATCATCCTGCTTCAATCTGCTTCTATCTGCTTCAATCTGCATCATCCTGCTTCAATCTGCGTCATCCTGCATCATCCTGCATCATCCTGCATCATCCTGCATAATTCTACATCATCCTGCTTCAATCTGCTTCAATCTGCTTCAATCTGCATCATCCTGCTTCAATCTGCATCATCCTGCTTCAATCTGCGTCATCCTGCATCATCCTGCATCATCCTGCATCATCCTGCATAATTCTGCATCATCCTGCTTCAATCTGCTTCTATCTGCTTCAATCTGCATCATCCTGCATCATCCTGCATCATCCTGCATCATCCTGCATCATCCTGTATCATCCTGCATGATTCTGCATCATCCTGCATCAATCTGCTTCAATCTGCATCATCCTGCTTCAATCTGCGTCATCCTGCCTGCATCATCCTGCATCATCCTGAATCATCCTGCATCATCCTGCGTCATCCTGCATCATCCTGCATCATCCTGCATAATCCTGCATCATCCTGCATCATTCTGCTTCAATCTGCGTCATCTTGCATCATCCTGCGTCATCCTGCATCATCCTGATTCATCCTGCATCATCCTGCATAATTCTGCATCATCCTGCTTCAATCTGCTTCTATCTGCTTCAATCTGCATCATCCTGCTTCAATCTGCGTCATCCTGCATCATCCTGCATCATCCTGCATCATCCTGCATAATTCTGCATCATCCTGCTTCAATCTGCTTCAATCTGCTTCAATCTGCATCATCCTGCTTCAATCTGCATCATCCTGCTTCAATCTGCGTCATCCTGCATCATCCTGCATCATCCTGCATCATCCTGCATTATCCTGCTTCAATCTGCGTCATCCTGCATCGTCCTGCATCATCCTGCATAATTCTGCATCATCCTGCTTCAATCTGCTTCAATCTGCTTCAATCTGCATCATCCTGCTTCAATCTGCGTCATCCTGTATCATCCTGCGTCATCCTGCATCATCCTGCATCATCCTGCGTTATCCTGCATCATCCTGCATCCTCCTGCATCATCCTGCATCATCCTGCATCATCCTGCGTCATCCTGCATCATTCTGCTTCAATCTGGGTCATCTTGCATCATCCTGCGTCATCCTGCATCATCCTGCATCATCCTGCATCATCCTGCATTATCCTGCATCATGCTGCATCATCCTGCATCATCCTGCATAATTCTGCATCATCCTGCTTCAATCTGCTTCTATCTGCTTCAATCTGCATTATCCTGCATCATCCTGCATCATCCTGCATCATCCTGCATCATCCTGTATCATCCTGCATGATTCTGCATCATCCTGCATCAATCTGCTTCAATCTGCATCATCCTGCTTCAATCTGCGTCATCCTGCATCATCCTGCATCATCCTGAATCATCCTGCATCATCCTGCGTCATCCTGCATCATCCTGCATCATCCTGCATAATCCTGCATCATCCTGCATCATTCTGCTTCAATCTGCGTCATCTTGCATCATCCTGCGTCATCCTGCATCATCCTGATTCATCCTGCATCATCCTGCATTATCCTGCATCATCCTGCATAATTCTGCATCATCCTGCTTCAATCTGCTTCTATCTGCTTCAATCTGCATCATCCTGCTTCAATCTGCGTCATCCTCCATCATCCTGCATCATCCTGCATCATCCTGCATAATTCTGCATCATCCTGCTTCAATCTGCTTCAATCTGCTTCAATCTGCATCATCCTGCTTCAATCTGCATCATCCTGCTTCAATCTGCGTCATCCTGCATCATCCTGCATCATCCTGCATCATCCTGCATTATCCTGCTTCAATCTGCGTCATCCTGCATCGTCCTGCATCATCCTGCATAATTCTGCATCATCCTGCTTCAATCTGCTTCAATCTGCTTCAATCTGCATCATCCTGCTTCAATCTGCGTCATCCTGCATCATCCTGCATCATCCTGCATCATCCTGCATTATCCTGCTTCAATCTGCGTCATCCTGCATCGTCCTGCATCATCCTGCATAATTCTGCATCATCCTGCTTCAATCTGCTTCTATCTGCTTCAATCTGCATCATCCTGCTTCAATCTGCGTCATCCTGCATCATCCTGCATCATCCTGCATAATTCTGCATCATCCTGCTTCAATCTGCTTCAATCTGCTTCAATCTGCATCATCCTGCTTCAATCTGCGTCATCCTGTATCATCCTGCATCATCCTGCATCATCCTGCATCATCCTGCATCATCCTGCGTTATCCTGCATCATCCTGCATCCTCCTGCATCATCCTGCATCATCCTGCATCATCCTGCATCATTCTGCTTCAATCTGCGTCATCTTGCATCATCCTGCGTCATCCTGCATCATCCTGCCTCATCCTGCATCATCCTGCATCATCCTGCATCATCCTGCATCATCCTGCATCATCCTGCATCATCCTGCATCATCCTGCATCATCCTGCATCATTCTGCTTCAATCTGCGTCATTTTGCATCATCCTGCGTCATCCTGCATCATCCTGCATCATCCTGCATCATCCTGCATAATTCTGCATAATTCTGCATCATCCTGCTTCAATCTGCTTCTATCTGCTTCAATCTCCATCATCCTGCATCATCCTGCATCATCCTGCATCATCCTGCATAATTCTGCATCATCCTGCTTCAATCTACTTCAATCTGCTTCAATCTGTATCATCCTGCATCATCCTGCATCATCCTGCATCATGCTGCATTATCCTGCATCATCCCGCATCATCCTGTATCATCCTGCATGATTCTGCATCATCCTGCATCAATCTGCTTCAATCTGCTTCAATCTGCGTCATCCTGCATCATCCTGCATCATCCTGCATCATCCTGCTTCAATCTGCGTCATCCTGCATCATCCTGCATCATCCTGCATCATCCTGCATCGATCTGCGTAATCCTGCATCATCCTGCATCATCCTGCATCATCCTGCATCATTCTGCTTCAATCTGCGTCATCTTGCATCATCCTGCTTCATCCTGCATCATCCTGCGTCATCCTGCATCATCCTGCATCATCCTGCTTCAATCTGCTTCAATCTGCATCATCCTGCTTCAATCTGCGTCATCCTGCTTCATCCTGCATCATCCTGAATCATCCTGCATCATCCTGCGTCATCCTGCATCATCCTGCGTCATCCTGCATAACCCTGCATCATCCTGCATCATTCTGCTTCAATCTGCGTCATCTTGCATCATCCTGCGTCATCCTGCATCATCCTGATTCATCCTGCATCATCCTGCATTATCCTGCATCATCCTGCATCATCCTGCATAATTCTGCATCATCCTGCTTCAATCTGCTTCTATCTGCTTCAATCTGCATCATCCTGCTTCAATCTGCGTCATCCTGCATCATCCTGCATCATCCTGCATCATTCTGCATAATTCTGCATCATCCTGCTTCAATCTGCTTCAATCTGCTTCAATCTGCATCATCCTGCTTCAATCTGCATCATCCTGCTTCAATCTGCGTCATCCTGCATCATCCTGCATCATCCTGCATCATCCTGCATTATCCTGCATTATCCTGCATCATCCTGCATCATCCTGTATCATCCTGCATGATTCTGCATCATCCTGCATCAATCTGCTTCAATCTGCTTCAATCTGCGTCATCCTGCATCATCCTGCATCATCCTGCATCATCCTGCTTCAATCTGCGTCATCCTGCATCATCCTGCATCATCCTGCATCATCCTGCATCGATCTGCGTCATCCTGCATCATCCTGCATCATCCTGCATCATCCTGCATCATTCTGCTTCAATCTGCGTCATCTTGCATCATCCTGCTTCATCCTGCATCATCCTGCGTCATCCTGCATCATCCTGCATCATCCTGCTTCAATCTGCTTCAATCTGCATCATCCTGCTTCAATCTGCGTCATCCTGCATCATCCTGCATCATCCTGAATCATCCTGCATCATCCTGCGTCATCCTGCATCATCCTGCGTCATCCTGCATAACCCTGCATCATCCTGCATCATTCTGCTTCAATCTGCGTCATCTTGCATCATCCTGCGTCATCCTGCATCATCCTGATTCATCCTGCATCATCCTGCATTATCCTGCATCATCCTGCATCATCCCGCATAATTCTGCATCATCCTGCTTCAATCTGCTTCTATCTGCTTCAATCTGCATCATCCTGCTTCAATCTGCGTCATCCTGCATCATCCTGCATCATCCTGCATCATCCTGCATAATTCTGCATCATCCTGCTTCAATCTGCTTCAATCTGCTTCAATCTGCATCATCCTGCTTCAATCTGCATCATCCTGCTTCAATCTGCGTCATCCTGCATCATCCTGAATCATCCTGCATCATCCTGCATTATCCTGCTTCAATCTGCGTCATCCTGCATCGTCCTGCATCATCCTGCATAATTCTGCATCATCCTACTTCAATCTGCTTCAATCTGCTTCAATCTGCATCATCCTGCTTCAATCTGCGTCACCCTGCATCATCCTGCGTCATCCTGCATCATCCTGCATTATCCTGCGTTATCCTGCATCATCCTGCATCCTCCTGCATCCTCCTGCATCATCCTGCATCATCCTGCTTCAATCTGCTTCTATCTGCTTCAATCTGCATCATCCTGCATCATCCTGCATCATCCTGCATCATCCTGCATCATCCTGTATCATCCTGCATGATTCTGCATCATCCTGCATCAATCTGCTTCAATCTGCTTCAATCTGCGTCATCCTGCATCATCCTGCGTCATCCTGCATCATCGTGCATCATCCTGCATCATCCTGCGTCATCCTCCATCATCCTGCATCATCCTGCATTATCCTGCATCATCCTGCATCATTCTGCTTCAATCTGCGTCATCTTGCATCATCCTGCGTCATCCTGCATCATCCTGCATCATCCTGCATCATCCTGCATCATCCTGCATCATCCTGCATCATCCTGCATCATCCTGCATCATTCTGCTTCAATCTGCGTCATCTTGCATCATCCTGCGTCATCCTGCATCATCCTGCATCATCCTGCATCATCCTGCATTATCCTGCATCATGCTGCATCATCCTGCATCATCCTGCATAATTCTGCATCATCCTGCTTCAATCTGCTTCTATCTGCTTCAATCTGCATCATCCTGCATCATCCTGCATCATCCTGCATCATCCTGCATCATCCTGTATCATCCTGCATGATTCTGCATCATCCTGCATCAATCTGCTTCAATCTGCTTCAATCTGCGTCATCCTGCATCATCCTGCGTCATCCTGCATCATCGTGCATCATCCTGCATCATCCTGCGTCATCCTCCATCATCCTGCATCATCCTGCATTATCCTGCATCATCCTGCATCATTCTGCTTCAATCTGCGTCATCTTGCATCATCCTGCGTCATCCTGCATCATCCTGCATCATCCTGCATCATCCTGCATCATCCTGCATCATCCTGCATCATCCTGCATCATCCTGCATCATCCTGCATCATCCTGCATCATCCTGCATCATTCTGCTTCAATCTGCGTCATCTTGCATCATCCTGCGTCATCCTGCATCATCCTGCATCATCCTGCATCATCCTGCATAATTCTGCATAATTCTGCATCATCCTGCTTCAATCTGCTTCTATCTGCTTCAATCTCCATCATCCTGCATCATCCTGCATCATCCTGCATCATCCTGCATTATCCTGCATCATCCTGCATCATCCTGTATCATCCTGCATGATTCTGCATCATCCTGCATCAATCTGCTTCAATCTGCTTCAATCTGCGTCATCCTGCATCATCCTGCATCATCCTGCATCATCCTGCTTCAATCTGCGTCATCCTGCATCATCCTGCATCATCCTGCATCATCCTGCATCGATCTGCGTCATCCTGCATCATCCTGCATCATCCTGCATCATCCTGCATCATTCTGCTTCAATCTGCGTCATCTTGCATCATCCTGCTTCATCCTGCATCATCCTGCGTCATCCTGCATCATCCTGCATCATCCTGCTTCAATCTGCTTCAATCTGCATCATCCTGCTTCAATCTGCGTCATCCTGCATCATCCTGCATCCTCCTGCATCATCCTGCATCATCCTGCATCATCCTGCATCATCCTGCATCATTCTGCTTCAATCTGGGTCATCTTGCATCATCCTGCGTCATCCTGCCTCATCCTGCATCATCCTGCATCATCCTGCATCATCCTGCATCATCCTGCATCATCCTGCATCATCCTGCATCATCCTGCATCATTCTGCTTCAATCTGCGTCATCTTGCATCATCCTGCGTCATCCTGCATCATCCTGCATCATCCTGCATCATCCTGCATTATCCTGCATCATGCTGCATCATCCTGCATCATCCTGCATAATTCTGCATCATCCTGCTTCAATCTGCTTCTATCTGCTTCAATCGGCATCATCCTGCATCATCCTGCATCATCCTGTATCATCCTGCATGATTCTGCATCATCCTGCATCAATCTGCTTCAATCTGCTTCAATCTGCGTCATCCTGCATCATCCTGCATCATCCTGCATCATCCTGCTTCAATCTGCGTCATCCTGCATCATCCTGCATCATCCTGCATCATCCTGCGTCATCCTCCATCATCCTGCATCATCCTGCATTATCCTGCATCATCCTGCATCATCCTGCTTCAATCTGCTTCAATCTGCATCATCCTGCTTCAATCTGCGTCATCCTGCATCATCCTGCATCATCCTGAATCATCCTGCATCATCTTGCTTCAATCTGCGTCATCCTGCATCGTCCTGCGTCATCCTGCATCGTCCTGCATCATCCTGCATAATTCTGCATCATCCTGCTTCAATCTGCTTCTGTCTGCTTCAATCTGCATCATCCTGCTTCAATCTGCGTCATCCTGCATCATCTTGCATCATCCTGCATAATTCTGCATCATCCTGCTTCAATCTGCTTCAATCTGCTTCAATCTGCATCATCCTGCTTCAATCTGGTTCAATCTGCATCCTGCATCGTCCTGCATCATCCTGCATCATCCTGCATCATCCTGCATTATTCTGCATCATGCTGCATCATCCTGCATCATCCTGCATCATCCTGCATCATCCTGCTTCAATCTGCTTCAATCTGCATCATCCTGCTTCAATCTGCGTCATCCTGCATCATCCTGCATCATCCTGAATCATCCTGCATCATCCTGCGTCATCCTGCATCATCCTGCGTCATCCTGCATAACCCTGCATCATCCTGCATCATTCTGCTTCAATCTGCGTCATCTTGCATCATCCTGCGTCATCCTGCATCATCCTGATTCATCCTGCATCATCCTGCATTATCCTGCATCATCCTGCATCATCCTGCATAATTCTGCATCATCCTGCTTCAATCTGCTTCTATCTGCTTCAATCTGCATCATCCTGCTTCAATCTGCGTCATCCTGCATCATCCTGCATCATCCTGCATCATCCTGCATAATTCTGCATCATCCTGCTTCAATCTGCTTCAATCTGCTTCAATCTGCATCATCCTGCTTCAATCTGCATCATCCTGCTTCAATCTGCGTCATCCTGCATCATCCTGCATCATCCTGCATCATCCTGCATCATCCTGCATTATCCTGCTTCAATCTGCGTCATCCTGCATCGTCCTCCATCATCCTGCATAATTCTGCATCATCCTGCTTCAATCTGCTTCAATCTGCTTCAATCTGCATCATCCTGCTTCAATCTGCGTCATCCTGTATCATCCTGCGTCATCCTGCATCATCCTGCATCATCCTGCGTTATCCTGCATCATCCTGCATCCTCCTGCATCATCCTGCATCATCCTGCATCATTCTGCTTCAATCTGGGTCATCTTGCATCATCCTGCCTCATCCTGCCTCATCCTGCATCATCCTGCATCATCCTGCATCATCCTGCATCATCCTGCATCATCCTGCATCATCCTGCATCATCCTGCATCATCCTGCATCATTCTGCTTCAATCTGCGTCATCTTGCATCATCCTGCGTCATCCTGCATCATCCTGCATCATCCTGCATCATCCTGCATTATCCTGCATCATGCTGCATCATCCTGCATCATCCTGCATAATTCTGCATCATCCTGCTTCAATCTGCTTCTATCTGCTTCAATCTGCATCATCCTGCATCATCCTGCATCATCCTGCATCATCCTGCATCATCCTGTATCATCCTGCATGATTCTGCATCATCCTGCATCAATCTGCTTCAATCTGCTTCAATCTGCGTCATCCTGCATCATCCTGCGTCATCCTGCATCATCGTGCATCATCCTGCATCATCCTGCGTCATCCTCCATCATCCTGCATCATCCTGCATTATCCTGCATCATCCTGCATCATTCTGCTTCAATCTGCGTCATCTTGCATCATCCTGCGTCATCCTGCATCATCCTGCATCATCCTGCATCATCCTGCATAATTCTGCATCATCCTGCTTCAATCTGCTTCAATCTGCTTCAATCTGCATCATCCTGCTTCAATCTGCATCATCCTGCTTCAATCTGCGTCATCCTGCATCATCCTGCATCATCCTGCATCATCCTGCATTATCCTGCTTCAATCTGCGTCATCCTGCATCGTCCTGCATCATCCTGCATAATTCTGCATCATCCTGCTTCAATCTGCTTCTATCTGCTTCAATCTGCATCATCCTGCTTCAATCTGCGTCATCCTGCATCATCCTGCATCATCCTGCATAATTCTGCATCATCCTGCTTCAATCTGCTTCAATCTGCTTCAATCTGCATCATCCTGCTTCAATCTGCGTCATCCTGTATCATCCTGCATCATCCTGCATCATCCTGCATCATCCTGCGTTATCCTGCATCATCCTGCATCCTCCTGCATCATCCTGCATCATCCTGCATCATCCTGCATCATTCTGCATCATCCTGCATCATCCTGCATCATTCTGCTTCAATCTGCGTCATCTTGCATCATCCTGCGTCATCCTGCATCATCCTGCATCATCCTGCATCATCCTGCATCATCCTGCATCATCCTGCATCATCCTGCATCATCCTGCATCATCCTGCATCATCCTGCATCATTCTGCTTCAATCTGCGTCATCTTGCATCATCCTGCGTCATCCTGCATCATCCTGCATCATCCTGCATCATCCTGCATAATTCTGCATAATTCTGCATCATCCTGCTTCAATCTGCTTCTATCTGCTTCAATCTCCATCATCCTGCATCATCCTGCATCATCCTGCATCATCCTGCATAATTCTGCATCATCCTGCTTCAATCTGCTTCTATCTGCTTCAATCTGCATCATCCTGCTTCAATCTGCGTCATCCTGCATCATCCTGCATCATCCTGCATCATCCTGCATAATTCTACATCATCCTGCTTCAATCTGCTTCAATCTGCTTCAATCTGCATCATCCTGCTTCAATCTGCATCATCCTGCTTCAATCTGCGTCATCCTGCATCATCCTGCATCATCCTGCATCATCCTGCATAATTCTGCATCATCCTGCTTCAATCTGCTTCTATCTGCTTCAATCTGCATCATCCTGCATCATCCTGCATCATCCTGCATCATCCTGCATCATCCTGTATCATCCTGCATGATTCTGCATCATCCTGCATCAATCTGCTTCAATCTGCATCATCCTGCTTCAATCTGCGTCATCCTGCCTGCATCATCCTGCATCATCCTGAATCATCCTGCATCATCCTGCGTCATCCTGCATCATCCTGCATCATCCTGCATAATCCTGCATCATCCTGCATCATTCTGCTTCAATCTGCGTCATCTTGCATCATCCTGCGTCATCCTGCATCATCCTGATTCATCCTGCATCATCCTGCATAATTCTGCATCATCCTGCTTCAATCTGCTTCTATCTGGTTCAATCTGCATCATCCTGCTTCAATCTGCGTCATCCTGCATCATCCTGCATCATCCTGCATCATCCTGCATAATTCTGCATCATCCTGCTTCAATCTGCTTCAATCTGCTTCAATCTGCATCATCCTGCTTCAATCTGCATCATCCTGCTTCAATCTGCGTCATCCTGCATCATCCTGCATCATCCTGCATCATCCTGCATTATCCTGCTTCAATCTCCGTCATCCTGCATCGTCCTGCATCATCCTGCATAATTCTGCATCATCCTGCTTCAATCTGCTTCAATCTGCTTCAATCTGCATCATCCTGCTTCAATCTGCGTCATCCTGTATCATCCTGCGTCATCCTGCATCATCCTGCATCATCCTGCGTTATCCTGCATCATCCTGCATCCTCCTGCATCATCCTGCATCATCCTGCATCATCCTGCGTCATCCTGCATCATTCTGCTTCAATCTGGGTCATCTTGCATCATCCTGCGTCATCCTGCATCATCCTGCATCATCCTGCATCATCCTGCATTATCCTGCATCATGCTGCATCATCCTGCATCATCCTGCATAATTCTGCATCATCCTGCTTCAATCTGCTTCTATCTGCTTCAATCTGCATTATCCTGCATCATCCTGCATCATCCTGCATCATCCTGCATCATCCTGTATCATCCTGCATGATTCTGCATCATCCTGCATCAATCTGCTTCAATCTGCATCATCCTGCTTCAATCTGCGTCATCCTGCATCATCCTGCATCATCCTGAATCATCCTGCATCATCCTGCGTCATCCTGCATCATCCTGCATCATCCTGCATAATCCTGCATCATCCTGCATCATTCTGCTTCAATCTGCGTCATCTTGCATCATCCTGCGTCATCCTGCATCATCCTGATTCATCCTGCATCATCCTGCATTATCCTGCATCATCCTGCATAATTCTGCATCATCCTGCTTCAATCTGCTTCTATCTGCTTCAATCTGCATCATCCTGCTTCAATCTGCGTCATCCTCCATCATCCTGCATCATCCTGCATCATCCTGCATAATTCTGCATCATCCTGCTTCAATCTGCTTCAATCTGCTTCAATCTGCATCATCCTGCTTCAATCTGCATCATCCTGCTTCAATCTGCGTCATCCTGCATCATCCTGCATCATCCTGCATCATCCTGCATTATCCTGCTTCAATCTGCGTCATCCTGCATCGTCCTGCATCATCCTGCATAATTCTGCATCATCCTGCTTCAATCTGCTTCAATCTGCTTCAATCTGCATCATCCTGCTTCAATCTGCGTCATCCTGCATCATCCTGCATCATCCTGCATCATCCTGCATTATCCTGCTTCAATCTGCGTCATCCTGCATCGTCCTGCATCATCCTGCATAATTCTGCATCATCCTGCTTCAATCTGCTTCTATCTGCTTCAATCTGCATCATCCTGCTTCAATCTGCGTCATCCTGCATCATCCTGCATCATCCTGCATAATTCTGCATCATCCTGCTTCAATCTGCTTCAATCTGCTTCAATCTGCATCATCCTGCTTCAATCTGCGTCATCCTGTATCATCCTGCATCATCCTGCATCATCCTGCATCATCCTGCGTTATCCTGCATCATCCTGCATCCTCCTGCATCATCCTGCATCATCCTGCATCATCCTGCATCATTCTGCTTCAATCTGCGTCATCTTGCATCATCCTGCGTCATCCTGCATCATCCTGCCTCATCCTGCATCATCCTGCATCATCCTGCATCATCCTGCATCATCCTGCATCATCCTGCATCATCCTGCATCATCCTGCATCATCCTGCATCATTCTGCTTCAATCTGCGTCATTTTGCATCATCCTGCGTCATCCTGCATCATCCTGCATCATCCTGCATCATCCTCCATAATTCTGCATAATTCTGCATCATCCTGCTTCAATCTGCTTCTATCTGCTTCAATCTCCATCATCCTGCATCATCCTGCATCATCCTGCATCATCCTGCATAATTCTGCATCATCCTGCTTCAATCTACTTCAATCTGCTTCAATCTGTATCATCCTGCATCATCCTGCATCATCCTGCATCATGCTGCATTATCCTGCATCATCCTGCATCATCCTGTATCATCCTGCATGATTCTGCATCATCCTGCATCAATCTGCTTCAATCTGCTTCAATCTGCGTCATCCTGCATCATCCTGCATCATCCTGCATCATCCTGCTTCAATCTGCGTCATCCTGCATCATCCTGCATCATCCTGCATCATCCTGCATCGATCTGCGTCATCCTGCATCATCCTGCATCATCCTGCATCATCCTGCATCATTCTGCTTCAATCTGCGTCATCTTGCATCATCCTGCTTCATCCTGCATCATCCTGCGTCATCCTGCATCATCCTGCATCATCCTGCTTCAATCTGCTTCAATCTGCATCATCCTGCTTCAATCTGCGTCATCCTGCTTCATCCTGCATCATCCTGAATCATCCTGCATCATCCTGCGTCATCCTGCATCATCCTGCGTCATCCTGCATAACCCTGCATCATCCTGCATCATTCTGCTTCAATCTGCGTCATCTTGCATCATCCTGCGTCATCCTGCATCATCCTGATTCATCCTGCATCATCCTGCATTATCCTGCATCATCCTGCATCATCCTGCATAATTCTGCATCATCCTGCTTCAATCTGCTTCTATCTGCTTCAATCTGCATCATCCTGCTTCAATCTGCGTCATCCTGCATCATCCTGCATCATCCTGCATCATTCTGCATAATTCTGCATCATCCTGCTTCAATCTGCTTCAATCTGCTTCAATCTGCATCATCCTGCTTCAATCTGCATCATCCTGCTTCAATCTGCGTCATCCTGCATCATCCTGCATCATCCTGCATCATCCTGCATTATCCTGCATTATCCTGCATCATCCTGCATCATCCTGTATCATCCTGCATGATTCTGCATCATCCTGCATCAATCTGCTTCAATCTGCTTCAATCTGCGTCATCCTGCATCATCCTGCATCATCCTGCATCATCCTGCTTCAATTTGCGTCATCCTGCATCATCCTGCATCATCCTGCATCATCCTGCATCGATCTGCGTCATCCTGCATCATCCTGCATCATCCTGCATCATCCTGCATCATTCTGCTTCAATCTGCGTCATCTTGCATCATCCTGCTTCATCCTGCATCATCCTGCGTCATCCTGCATCATCCTGCATCATCCTGCTTCAATCTGCTTCAATCTGCATCATCCTGCTTCAATCTGCGTCATCCTGCATCATCCTGCATCATCCTGAATCATCCTGCATCATCCTGCGTCATCCTGCATCATCCTGCGTCATCCTGCATAACCCTGCATCATCCTGCATCATTCTGCTTCAATCTGCGTCATCTTGCATCATCCTGCGTCATCCTGCATCATCCTGATTCATCCTGCATCATCCTGCATTATCCTGCATCATCCTGCATCATCCCGCATAATTCTGCATCATCCTGCTTCAATCTGCTTCTATCTGCTTCAATCTGCATCATCCTGCTTCAATCTGCGTCATCCTGCATCATCCTGCATCATCCTGCATCATCCTGCATAATTCTGCATCATCCTGCTTCAATCTGCTTCAATCTGCTTCAATCTGCATCATCCTGCTTCAATCTGCATCATCCTGCTTCAATCTGCGTCATCCTGCATCATCCTGAATCATCCTGCATCATCCTGCATTATCCTGCTTCAATCTGCGTCATCCTGCATCGTCCTGCATCATCCTGCATCATCCTCCATCATCCTGCATCATCCTGCATTATCCTGCATCATCCTGCATCATTCTGCTTCAATCTGCGTCATCTTGCATCATCCTGCGTCATCCTGCATCATCCTGCATCATCCTGCATCATCCTGCATCATCCTGCATCATCCTGCATCATCCTGCATCATCCTGCATCATCCTGCATCATCCTGCATCATCCTGCATCATCCTGCATCATTCTGCTTCAATCTGCGTCATCTTGCATCATCCTGCGTCATCCTGCATCATCCTGCATCATCCTGCATCATCCTGCATAATTCTGCATAATTCTGCATCATCCTGCTTCAATCTGCTTCTATCTGCTTCAATCTCCATCATCCTGCATCATCCTGCATCATCCTGCATCATCCTGCATTATCCTGCATCATCCTGCATCATCCTGTATCATCCTGCATGATTCTGCATCATCCTGCATCAATCTGCTTCAATCTGCTTCAATCTGCGTCATCCTGCATCATCCTGCATCATCCTGCATCATCCTGCTTCAATCTGCGTCATCCTGCATCATCCTGCATCATCCTGCATCATCCTGCATCGATCTGCGTCATCCTGCATCATCCTGCATCATCCTGCATCATCCTGCATCATTCTGCTTCAATCTGCGTCATCTTGCATCATCCTGCTTCATCCTGCATCATCCTGCGTCATCCTGCATCATCCTGCATCATCCTGCTTCAATCTGCTTCAATCTGCATCATCCTGCTTCAATCTGCGTCATCCTGCATCATCCTGCATCCTCCTGCATCATCCTGCATCATCCTGCATCATCCTGCATCATCCTGCATCATTCTGCTTCAATCTGGGTCATCTTGCATCATCCTGCGTCATCCTGCCTCATCCTGCATCATCCTGCATCATCCTGCATCATCCTGCATCATCCTGCATCATCCTGCATCATCCTGCATCATCCTGCATCATTCTGCTTCAATCTGCGTCATCTTGCATCATCCTGCGTCATCCTGCATCATCCTGCATCATCCTGCATCATCCTGCATTATCCTGCATCATGCTGCATCATCCTGCATCATCCTGCATAATTCTGCATCATCCTGCTTCAATCTGCTTCTATCTGCTTCAATCGGCATCATCCTGCATCATCCTGCATCATCCTGCATCATCCTGCATCATCCTGTATCATCCTGCATGATTCTGCATCATCCTGCATCAATCTGCTTCAATCTGCTTCAATCTGCGTCATCCTGCATCATCCTGCATCATCCTGCATCATCCTGCTTCAATCTGCGTCATCCTGCATCATCCTGCATCATCCTGCATCATCCTGCGTCATCCTCCATCATCCTGCATCATCCTGCATTATCCTGCATCATCCTGCATCATCCTGCTTCAATCTGCTTCAATCTGCATCATCCTGCTTCAATCTGCGTCATCCTGCATCATCCTGCATCATCCTGAATCATCCTGCATCATCTTGCTTCAATCTGCGTCATCCTGCATCGTCCTGCGTCATCCTGCATCGTCCTGCATCATCCTGCATAATTCTGCATCATCCTGCTTCAATCTGCTTCTGTCTGCTTCAATCTGCATCATCCTGCTTCAATCTGCGTCATCCTGCATCATCTTGCATCATCCTGCATAATTCTGCATCATCCTGCTTCAATCTGCTTCAATCTGCTTCAATCTGCATCATCCTGCTTCAATCTGGTTCAATCTGCATCCTGCATCGTCCTGCATCATCCTGCTTCATCCTGCATCATCCTGCATTATTCTGCATCATGCTGCATCATCCTGCATCATCCTGCATCATTCTGCTTCAATCTGCGTCATCTTGCATCATCCTGCGTCATCCTGCATCATCCTGCATCATCCTGCATCATCCTGCATCATCCTGCATCATCCTGCATCATCCTGCATCATCCTGCATCATCCTGCATCATCCTGCATCATCCTGCATCATCCTGCATCATTCTGCTTCAATCTGCGTCATCTTGCATCATCCTGCGTCATCCTGCATCATCCTGCATCATCCTGCATCATCCTGCATAATTCTGCATAATTCTGCATCATCCTGCTTCAATCTGCTTCTATCTGCTTCAATCTCCATCATCCTGCATCATCCTGCATCATCCTGCATCATCCTGCATTATCCTGCATCATCCTGCATCATCCTGTATCATCCTGCATGATTCTGCATCATCCTGCATCAATCTGCTTCAATCTGCTTCAATCTGCGTCATCCTGCATCATCCTGCATCATCCTGCATCATCCTGCTTCAATCTGCGTCATCCTGCATCATCCTGCATCATCCTGCATCATCCTGCATCGATCTGCGTCATCCTGCATCATCCTGCATCATCCTGCATCATCCTGCATCATTCTGCTTCAATCTGCGTCATCTTGCATCATCCTGCTTCATCCTGCATCATCCTGCGTCATCCTGCATCATCCTGCATCATCCTGCTTCAATCTGCTTCAATCTGCATCATCCTGCTTCAATCTGCGTCATCCTGCATCATCCTGCATCCTCCTGCATCATCCTGCATCATCCTGCATCATCCTGCATCATCCTGCATCATTCTGCTTCAATCTGGGTCATCTTGCATCATCCTGCGTCATCCTGCCTCATCCTGCATCATCCTGCATCATCCTGCATCATCCTGCATCATCCTGCATCATCCTGCATCATCCTGCATCATCCTGCATCATTCTGCTTCAATCTGCGTCATCTTGCATCATCCTGCGTCATCCTGCATCATCCTGCATCATCCTGCATCATCCTGCATTATCCTGCATCATGCTGCATCATCCTGCATCATCCTGCATAATTCTGCATCATCCTGCTTCAATCTGCTTCTATCTGCTTCAATCGGCATCATCCTGCATCATCCTGCATCATCCTGCATCATCCTGCATCATCCTGTATCATCCTGCATGATTCTGCATCATCCTGCATCAATCTGCTTCAATCTGCTTCAATCTGCGTCATCCTGCATCATCCTGCATCATCCTGCATCATCCTGCTTCAATCTGCGTCATCCTGCATCATCCTGCATCATCCTGCATCATCCTGCGTCATCCTCCATCATCCTGCATCATCCTGCATTATCCTGCATCATCCTGCATCATCCTGCTTCAATCTGCTTCAATCTGCATCATCCTGCTTCAATCTGCGTCATCCTGCATCATCCTGCATCATCCTGAATCATCCTGCATCATCTTGCTTCAATCTGCGTCATCCTGCATCGTCCTGCGTCATCCTGCATCGTCCTGCATCATCCTGCATAATTCTGCATCATCCTGCTTCAATCTGCTTCTGTCTGCTTCAATCTGCATCATCCTGCTTCAATCTGCGTCATCCTGCATCATCTTGCATCATCCTGCATAATTCTGCATCATCCTGCTTCAATCTGCTTCAATCTGCTTCAATCTGCATCATCCTGCTTCAATCTGGTTCAATCTGCATCCTGCATCGTCCTGCATCATCCTGCATCATCCTGCATCATCCTGCATTATTCTGCATCATGCTGCATCATCCTGCATCATCCTGCATCATCCTGCATCATCCTGCTTCAATCTGCTTCAATCTGCATCATCCTGCTTCAATCTGCGTCATCCTGCATCATCCTGCATCATCCTGAATCATCCTGCATCATCCTGCGTCATCCTGCATCATCCTGCGTCATCCTGCATAACCCTGCATCATCCTGCATCATTCTGCTTCAATCTGCGTCATCTTGCATCATCCTGCGTCATCCTGCATCATCCTGATTCATCCTGCATCATCCTGCATTATCCTGCATCATCCTGCATCATCCTGCATAATTCTGCATCATCCTGCTTCAATCTGCTTCTATCTGCTTCAATCTGCATCATCCTGCTTCAATCTGCGTCATCCTGCATCATCCTGCATCATCCTGCATCATCCTGCATAATTCTGCATCATCCTGCTTCAATCTGCTTCAATCTGCTTCAATCTGCATCATCCTGCTTCAATCTGCATCATCCTGCTTCAATCTGCGTCATCCTGCATCATCCTGCATCATCCTGCATCATCCTGCATCATCCTGCATTATCCTGCTTCAATCTGCGTCATCCTGCATCGTCCTCCATCATCCTGCATAATTCTGCATCATCCTGCTTCAATCTGCTTCAATCTGCTTCAATCTGCATCATCCTGCTTCAATCTGCGTCATCCTGTATCATCCTGCGTCATCCTGCATCATCCTGCATCATCCTGCGTTATCCTGCATCATCCTGCATCCTCCTGCATCATCCTGCATCATCCTGCATCATTCTGCTTCAATCTGGGTCATCTTGCATCATCCTGCCTCATCCTGCCTCATCCTGCATCATCCTGCATCATCCTGCATCATCCTGCATCATCCTGCATCATCCTGCATCATCCTGCATCATCCTGCATCATCCTGCATCATTCTGCTTCAATCTGCGTCATCTTGCATCATCCTGCGTCATCCTGCATCATCCTGCATCATCCTGCATCATCCTGCATTATCCTGCATCATGCTGCATCATCCTGCATCATCCTGCATAATTCTGCATCATCCTGCTTCAATCTGCTTCTATCTGCTTCAATCTGCATCATCCTGCATCATCCTGCATCATCCTGCATCATCCTGCATCATCCTGTATCATCCTGCATGATTCTGCATCATCCTGCATCAATCTGCTTCAATCTGCTTCAATCTGCGTCATCCTGCATCATCCTGCGTCATCCTGCATCATCGTGCATCATCCTGCATCATCCTGCGTCATCCTCCATCATCCTGCATCATCCTGCATTATCCTGCATCATCCTGCATCATTCTGCTTCAATCTGCGTCATCTTGCATCATCCTGCGTCATCCTGCATCATCCTGCATCATCCTGCATCATCCTGCATCATCCTGCATCATCCTGCATCATCCTGCATCATCCTGCATCATCCTGCATCATTCTGCTTCAATCTGCGTCATCTTGCATCATCCTGCGTCATCCTGCATCATCCTGCATCATCCTGCATCATCCTGCATTATCCTGCATCATGCTGCATCATCCTGCATCATCCTGCATCATTCTGCATCATCCTGCTTCAATCTGCTTCTATCTGCTTCAATCTGCATCATCCTGCATCATCCTGCATCATCCTGCATCATCCTGCATCATCCTGTATCATCCTGCATGATTCTGCATCATCCTGCATCAATCTGCTTCAATCTGCTTCAATCTGCGTCATCCTGCATCATCCTGCGTCATCCTGCATCATCGTGCATCATCCTGCATCATCCTGCGTCATCCTCCATCATCCTGCATCATCCTGCATTATCCTGCATCATCCTGCATCATTCTGCTTCAATCTGCGTCATCTTGCATCATCCTGCGTCATCCTGCATCATCCTGCATCATCCTGCATCATCCTGCATCATCCTGCATCATCCTGCATCATCCTGCATCATCCTGCATCATCCTGCATCATCCTGCATCATCCTGCATCATCCTGCATCATTCTGCTTCAATCTGCGTCATCTTGCATCATCCTGCGTCATCCTGCATCATCCTGCATCATCCTGCATCATCCTGTATCATTCTACTTCAATCTGCTTCAATCTGCTTCATCCTGGTTCAATCTGCGTCATCCTGCATCATCCTGCATCATCCTGCATCATCCTGCATCATCCTGCATCATCCTGCATTATTCTGCATCATCCTGCATCGTCCTGCATCATCCTGCTTCATTCTGCATCATCCTGCATCAATCTGCTTCAATCTGCTTCAATCTGCGTCATCTTGCATCATCCTGCGTCATCCTGCATCATCGTGCATCATCCTGCATCATCCTGCGTCATCCTGCATCATCCTGCATCATGCTGCTTCAATCTGCATCATCCTGCATCGTCCTGCATCATCCTGCATCATCCTGCATCATCCTGCATCATTCTGCTTCAATCTGCGTCATCTTGCATCATCCTACGTCATCCTGCATCATCCTGCATCATCCTGCATCATCCTGCATTATCCTGCATCATCCTGCATCATCCTGCATCATCCTGCATTATTCTGCATAATCCTGCTTCAATCTGCTTCAATCTACTTCAATCTGCATCATCCTGCTTCAATCTGCATCATCCTGCATCATTCTACTTCAATCTGCTTCAATCTGCTTCATCCTGGTTCAATCTGCGTCATCCTGCATCATCCTGCATCATCCTGCATCATCCTGCATCATCCTGCATCATCCTGCATTATTCTGCATCATCCTGCATCGTCCTGCATCATCCTGCTTCATTCTGCATCATCCTGCATCAATCTGCTTCAATCTGCTTCAATCTGCGTCATCTTGCATCATCCTGCGTCATCCTGCATCATCCTGCATCATCCTGCATCATCCTGCATCATCCTGCATCATCCTGCATCATGCTGCTTCAATCTGCATCATCCTGCATCGTCCTGCATCATCCTGCATCATCCTGCATCATCCTGCATCATTCTGCTTCAATCTGCGTCATCTTGCATCATCCTACGTCATCCTGCATCATCCTGCATCATCCTGCATCATCCTGCATTATCCTGCATCATCCTGCATCATCCTGCATCATCCTGCATTATTCTGCATAATCCTGCTTCAATCTGCTTCAATCTACTTCAATCTGCATCATCCTGCTTCAATCTGCATCATCCTGCATCATCCTGCATCATCCTGCATCATCCTGCATCATCCTGCATCATCCTGCATCATGCTGCTTCAATCTGCATCATCCTGCATCGTCCTGCATCATCCTGCATCATCCTGCATCATCCTGCATCATTCTGCTTCAATCTGCGTCATCTTGCATCATCCTACGTCATCCTGCATCATCCTGCATCATCCTTCATCATCCGGCATTATCCTGCATCATCCTGCATCATCCTGCATCATCCTGCATCATCCTGCATAATTCTGCATCATCCTGCTTCAATCTGCTTCTATCTGCTTCAATCTGCATCATCCTGCTTCAATCTGCGTCATCCTGCATCATCCTGCATCATCCTGCATCATCCTGCATAATTCTGCATCTTCCTGCTTCAATCTGCTTCAATCTGCTTCAATCTGTATCATCCTGCATCATCCTGCATCATCCTGCATCATCCTGCATTATCCTGCATCATCCTGCATCATCCTGTATCATCCTGCATGATTCTGCATCATCCTGCATCAATCTGCTTCAATCTGCTTCAATCTGCATCATCCTGCATCATCCTGCATCATCCTGCATCATCCTGCTTCAATCTGCGTCATCCTGCATCATCCTGCATCATCCTGAATCGTCCTGCATCATCCTGCGTCATCCTGCATCATCCTGCATCATCCTGCATAATCCTGCATCATCCTGCATCATTCTGCTTCAATCTGCGTCATCTTGCATCATCCTGCGTCATCCTGCATCATCCTGATTCATCCTGCATCATCCTGCATTATCCTGCATCATCCTGCATAATTCTGCATCATCCTGCTTCAATCTGCTTCTATCTGCATCATCCTGCTTCAATCTGCGTCATCCTGCATCATCCTGCATCATCCTGCATCATCCTGCATAATTCTGCATCATCCTGCTTCAATCTGCTTCAATCTGCTTCAATCTGTATCATCCTGCATCATCCTGCATCATCCTGCATCATCCTGCATTATCCTGCATCATCCTGCATCATCCTGTATCATCCTGCATGATTCTGCATCATCCTGCATCAATCTGCTTCAATCTGCTTCAATCTGCATCATCCTGCATCATCCTGCATCATCCTGCATCATCCTGCTTCAATCTGCGTCATCCTGCATCATCCTGCATCATCCTGCATCATCCTGCATCATCCTGCATCATCCTGCATCATCCTGCATCATCCTGCATCATCCTGCATCATTCTGCTTCAATCTGCGTCATCTTGCATCATCCTGCGTCATCCTGCATCATCCTGCATCATCCTGCATCATCCTGCATTATCCTGCATCATGCTGCATCATCCTGCATCATCCTGCATAATTCTGCATCATCCTGCTTCAATCTGCTTCTATCTGCTTCAATCTGCATCATCCTGCATCATCCTGCATCATCCTGCATCATCCTGTATCATCCTGCATGATTCTGCATCATCCTGCATCAATCTGCTTCAATCTGCATCAATCTGCTTCAATCTGCATCATCCTGCATCATCCTGCATCATCCTGCTTCAATCTGCGTCATCCTGCATCATCCTGCATCATCCTGCATCATCCTGCGTCATCCTGCATCATCCTGCATCATCCTGCATCATCCTGCATTATCCTGCATCATCCTGCATCATCCTGCTTCAATCTGCTTCAATCTGCATCATCCTGCTTCAATCTGCGTCATCCTGCATCATCCTGCATCATCCTGAATCGTCCTGCATCATCCTGCGTCATCCTGCATCATCCTGCATCATCCTGCATAATCCTGCATCATCCTGCATCATTCTGCTTCAATCTGCGTCATCTTGCATCATCCTGCGTCATCCTGCATCATCCTGATTCATCCTGCATCATCCTGCATTATCCTGCATCATCCTGCATAATTCTGCATCATCCTGCTTCAATCTGCTTCTATCTGCTTCAATCTGCATCATCCTGCTTCATTCTGCGTCATCCTGCATCATCCTGCATCATCCTGCATAATTCTGCATCATCCTGCTTCAATCTGCTTCAATCTGCTTCAATCTGCATCATCCTGCTTCAATCTGCATCATCCTGCTTCAATCTGCGTCATCCTGCTTCAATCTGCTTCTATCTGCTTCAATCTGCATCATCCTGCTTCAATCTGCGTCATCCTGCATCATCCTGCATCATCCTGCATAATTCTGCATCATCCTGCTTCAATCTGCTTCAATCTGCTTCAATCTGCATCATCCTGCTTCAATCTGCGTCATCCTGTATCATCCTGCATCATCCTGCATCATCCTGCATCATCCTGCGTTATCCTGCATCATCCTGCATCCTCCTGCATCATCCTGCATCATCCTGCATCATCCTGCATCATTCTGCTTCAATCTGCGTCATCTTGCATCATCCTGCGTCATCCTGCATCATCCTGCATCATCCTGCATCATCCTGCATCATCCTGCATCATCCTGCATCATCCTGCATCATCCTGCATCATCCTGCATCATCCTGCATCATCCTGCATCATCCTGCATCATTCTGCTTCAATCTGCGTCATCTTGCATCATCCTGCGTCATCCTGCATCATCCTGCATCATCCTGCATTATCCTGCATCATGCTGCATCATCCTGCATCATCCTGCATAATTCTGCATCATCCTGCTTCAATCTGCTTCTATCTGCTTCAATCTGCATCATCCTGCATCATCCTGCATCATCCTGCATCATCCTGCATCATCCTGAATCATCCTGTATCATCCTGCATGATTCTGCATCATCCTGCATCAATCTGCTTCAATCTGCTTCAATCTGCGTCATCCTGCATCATCCTGCATCATCCTGCATCATCCTACTTCAATCTGCGTCATCCTGCATCATCCTGCATCATCCTGCATCATCCTGCGTCATCCTGCATCATCCTGCATCATCCTGCATCATCCTGCATTATCCTGCATCATCCTGCATCATCCTGCTTCAATCTGCTTCAATCTGCATCATCCTGCTTCAATCTGCGTCATCCTGCATCATCCTGCATCATCCTGAATCGTCCTGCATCATCCTGCGTCATCCTGCATCATCCTGCATCATCCTGCATAATCCTGATTCATCCTGCATCATCCTGCATTATCCTGCATCATCCTGCATAATTCTGCATCATCCTGCTTCAATCTGCTTCTATCTGCTTCAATCTGCATCATCCTGCTTCATTCTGCGTCATCCTGCATCATCCTGCATCATCCTGCATAATTCTGCATCATCCTGCTTCAATCTGCTTCAATCTGCTTCAATCTGCATCATCCTGCTTCAATCTGCATCATCCTGCTTCAATCTGCGTCATCCTGCATCATCCTGCATCATCCTGCATCATCCTGCATTATCCTGCTTCAATCTGCGTCATCCTGCATCGTCCTGCATCATCCTGTATAATTCTGCATCATCCTGCTTCAATCTGCTTCTATCTGCTTCAATCTGCATCATCCTGCTTCAATCTGCGTCATCCTGCATCATCCTGCATCATCCTGCATAATTCTGCATCATCCTGCTTCAATCTGCTTCATTCTGCTTCAATCTGCATCATCCTGCTTCAATCTGCGTCATCCTGTATCATCCTGCATCATCCTGCATCATCCTGCATCATCCTGCGTTATCCTGCATCAACCTGCATCCTCCTGCATCATCCTGCATCATCCTGCATCATCCTGCATCATTCTGCTTCAATCTGCGTCATCTTGCATCATCCTGCGTCATCCTGCATCATCCTGCATCATCCTGCATCATCCTGCATCATCCTGCATCATCCTGCATCATCCTGCATCATCCTGCATCATCCTGCATCATCCTGCATCATCCTGCATCATCCTGCATCATTCTGCTTCAATCTGCGTCATCTTGCATCATCCTGCGTCATCCTGCATCATCCTGCATCATCCTGCATCATCCTGCATTATCCTGCATCATGCTGCATCATCCTGCATCATCCTGCATAATTCTGCATCATCCTGCTTCAATCTGCTTCTATCTGCTTCAATCTGCATCATCCTGCATCATCCTGCATCATCCTGCATCATCCTGTATCATCCTGCATGATTCTGCATCATCCTGCATCAATCTGCTTCAATCTGCTTCAATCTGCGTCATCCTGCATCATCCTGTATCATCCTGCATCATCCTGCTTCAATCTGCGTCATCCTGCATCATCCTGCATCATCCTGCATCATCCTGCGTCATCCTGCATCATCCTGCATCATCCTGCATCATCCTGCATTATCCTGCATCATCCTGCATCATCCTGCTTCAATCTGCTTCAATCTGCATCATCCTGCTTCAATCTGCGTCATCCTGCATCATCCTGCATCATCCTGAATCATCCTGCATCATCCTGCGTCATCCTGCATCATCCTGCATCATCCTGCATAATCCTGCCTCATCCTGCATCATTCTGCTTCAATCTGCGTCATCTTGCATCATCCTGCGTCATCCTGCATCATCCTGATTCATCCTGCATCATCCTGCATTATCCTGCATCATCCTGCAAAATTCTGCATCATCCTGCTTCAATCTGCTTCTATCTGCTTCAATCTGCATCATCCTGCTTCAATCTGCGTCATCCTGCATCATCCTGCATCATCCTGCATCATCCTGCATAATTCTGCATCATCCTGCTTCAATCTGCTTCAATCTGCTTCAATCTGCATCATCCTGCTTCAATCTGCATCATCCTGCTTCAATCTGCGTCATCCTGCATCATCCTGCATCATCCTGCATCATCCTGCATCATCCTGCTTCAATCTGCGTCATCCTGCATCGTCCTGCATCATCCTGCATAATTCTGCATCATCCTGCTTCAATCTGCTTCTATCTGCTTCAATCTGCATCATCCTGCTTCAATCTGCGTCATCCTGCATCATCCTGCATCTTCCTGCATAATTCTGCATCATCCTGCTTCAATCTGCTTCAATCTGCTTCAATCTGCATCATCCTGCTTCAATCTGCGTCATCCTGTATCATCCTGCATCATCCTGCATCATCCTGCGTTATCCTGCATCATCCTGCATCCTCCTGCATCATCCTACATCATCCTGCATCATCCTGCATCATTCTGCTTCAATCTGCGTCATCTTGCATCATCCTGCGTCATCCTGCATCATCCTGCATCATCCTGCATCATCCTGCATCATCCTGCATCGTCCTGCATCATCCTGCATCATCCTGCATCATCCTGCATCATTCTGCTTCAATCTGCGTCATCTTGCATCATCCTGCGTCATCCTGCATCATCCTGCATCATCCTGCATAATTCTGCATAATTCTGCATCATCCTGCATCAATCTGCTTCAATCTGCTTCAATCTGCGTCATCCTGCATCATCCTGCATCATCCTGCATCATCCTGTATCAATCTGCGTCATCCTGCATCATCCTGCATCATCCTGCATCATCCTGCGTCATCCTGCATCATCCTGCATCATCCTGCATCATCCTGCATCATCCTGCATTATCCTGCATCATCCTGCATCATCCTGCTTCAATCTGCTTCAATCTGCATCATCCTGCTTCAATCTGCGTCATCCTGCATCATCCTGCATCATCCTGAATCATCCTGCATCATCCTGCGTCATCCTGCATCATCCTGCGTCATCCTGCATAACCCTGCATCATCCTGCATCATTCTGCTTCAATCTGCGTCATCTTGCATCATCCTGCGTCATCCTGCATCATCCTAATTCATCCTGCATGATCCTGCATTATCCTGCATCATCCTGCATCATCCTGCATAATTCTGCATCATCCTGCTTCAATCTGCTTCTATCTGCTTCAATCTGCATCATCCTGCTTCAATCTGCGTCATCCTGCATCATCCTGCATCATCCTGCATCATCCTGCATAATTCTGCATCATCCTGCTTCAATCTGCTTCAATCTGCTTCAATATGCATCATCCTGCTTCAATCTGCATCATCCTGCTTCAATCTGCGTCATCCTGCATCATCCTGCATCATCCTGCATTATCCTGCTTCAATCTGCGTCATCCTGCATCGTCCTGCATCATCCTGCATAATTCTGCATCATCCTGCTTCAATCTGCTTCAATCTGCTTCAATCTGCATCATCCTGCTTCAATCTGCGTCATCCTGTATCATCCTGCGTCATCCTGCATCATCCTGCATCATCCTGCGTTATCCTGCATCATCCTGCATCCTCCTGCATCATCCTGCATCATCCTGCGTCATCCTGCATCATCCTGCATCATTCTGCTTCAATCTGGGTCATCTTGCATCATCCTGCGTCATCCTGCCTCATCCTGCATCATCCTGCATCATCCTGCATCATCCTGCATCATCCTGCATCATCCTGCATCATCCTGCATCATCCTGCATCATCCTGCATCATTCTGCTTCAATCTGCGTCATCTTGCATCATCCTGCGTCATCCTGCATCATCCTGCATCATCCTGCATCATCCTGCATTATCCTGCATCATGCTGCATCATCCTGCATCATCCTGCATAATTCTGCATCATCCTGCTTCAATCTGCTTCTATCTGCTTCAATCTGCATCATCCTGCATCATCCTGCATCATCCTGTATCATCCTGCATGATTCTGCATCATCCTGCATCAATCTGCTTCAATCTGCTTCAATCTGCGTCATCCTGCATCATCCTGCATCATCCTGCATCATCCTGCTTCAATCTGCGTCATCCTGCATCATCCTGCATCATCCTGCATCATCCTGCGTCATCCTCCATCATCCTGCATCATCCTGCATTATCCTGCATCATCCTGCATCATCCTGCTTCAATCTGCTTCAATCTGCATCATCCTGCTTCAATCTGCGTCATTCTGCATCATCCTGCATCATCCTGAATCATCCTGCATAATTCTGCATCATCCTGCTTCAATCTGCTTCTATCTGCTTCAATCTGCATCATCCTGCTTCAATCTGCGTCATCCTGCATCATCCTGCATCATCCTGCATCATCCTTCATAATTCTGCATCATCCTGCTTCAATCTGCTTCTGTCTGCTTCAATCTGCATCATCCTGCTTCAACCTAAAAAAGGCATTTGACACCATGGACCATAAAATCTTATTAGGAAAATTGAAACTATATGGTGTCTGCCAAGCAAGTCTAAACTGGTTTACTTCCTATCTTACGGAACGAACACAAAAAACGTTTGTGGATGGTGTACTGTCAGATAGCTGTAGAATTAAATGCGGAATACCACAAGGATCTATCCTTGGACCGCTACTTTTTATAATCTATATAAATGATCTTCCATCTTGTGATCTTTACTCTAAAGTGCGGATGTATGCAGATGATACTAGTCTAACTATTGCAAATACTGATGAGAAAATCCTAGAGCAACAAATGAACCATGACCTTTGTGAAATACATACATGGTTAAAAGCTAGTAAACTCAGTCTGAATGTGGTCAAAACAAAATACATGATAATAGCTAGTCAACATAAAGTAAAACATCTTGAATATCCGTTTCAAATTGAAGTAGATCACAAACCCTTGAAAAGAGAAACTACATACAAATATCTTGGAGTTAAGATCGATCAATCTTTAACATGGAAGGATCAAGTAGAGACAATTTCTAAGAAAGCTTCAGGGGGTATAGGGGCGCTGAGACGAGTTAGGCATCTCGTACCTCACGAAACGCTAATTACAATGTATAATTCCCTTGTACTACCGTATTTCAATTACTGTAGTGCAGTATGGGGGAACTGTGGAAAAGGGATATCGGACATACTCCAAACTCTACAAAATAGAGCTGCCAGGGTGGTCACCTTTTCCAATTATGATAGACGGTCAACTGAGTTGTTGAACGAACTTGAATGGGATAATCTTGAGACAAGAAGATCAAAGCAACTGGCTGTATTAATGTACAAAACTATGAATGGGAGCACTCCAAATTATTTGAAGGAAATCTTTAAAAGCACAACTCTTGTACATTCCTATAACTTAAGAAACTCAAGCTATAACGTATCTGTACCAAGACCGCACACTGAAGCTGGAAAACGCAGCTTTCATTATAGGGGGGCTGTTCTCTGGAATAGTTTATCTAATGATACAAGAAGACAGACAAGCGTGGCATTATTTAAATATACACTATAATTTAGATTAACAAATAATTTTTGAATAAGAATTATGCAGTTTATATTAGGATAATATATTTTAGGGATTTACACTTTTTACAACACATTTTTAACTAGGGATCCATTTCTGTCATTTTATTATTAGTTAATGTATGCACGGCTCTCGGGAAGAGCATTATATGTATGATGAGACACCGTGTTGAAATAAAGATTATGTATGTATGTATGTAATCTGCGTCATCCTGCATCATCCTGCATCATCCTGCATAATTCTGCATCATCCTGCTTCAATCTGCTTCAATCTGCTTCAATCTGCATCATCCTGCTTCAATCTGGTTCAATCTGCATCCTGCATCGTCCTGCATCATCCTGCATCATCCTGCATCATCCTGCATTATTCTGCATCATGCTGCATCATCCTGCATCATCCTGCATCATCCTGCATTATCCTGCATCATCCTGCAAAATTCTGCATCATCCTGCTTCAATCTGCTTCTATCTGCTTCAATCTGCATCATCCTGCTTCAATCTGCGTCATCCTGCATCATCCTGCATCATCCTGCATCATCCTGCATAATTCTGCATCATCCTGCTTCAATCTGCTTCAATCTGCTTCAATCTGCATCATCCTGCTTCAATCTGCATCATCCTGCTTCAATCTGCGTCATCCTGCATCATCCTGCATCATCCTGCATCATCCTGCATCATCCTGCTTCAATCTGCGTCATCCTGCATCGTCCTGCATCATCCTGCATAATTCTGCATCATCCTGCTTCAATCTGCTTCTATCTGCTTCAATCTGCATCATCCTGCTTCAATCTGCGTCATCCTGCATCATCCTGCATCTTCCTGCATAATTCTGCATCATCCTGCTTCAATCTGCTTCAATCTGCTTCAATCTGCATCATCCTGCTTCAATCTGCGTCATCCTGTATCATCCTGCATCATCCTGCATCATCCTGCGTTATCCTGCATCATCCTGCATCCTCCTGCATCATCCTACATCATCCTGCATCATCCTGCATCATTCTGCTTCAATCTGCGTCATCTTGCATCATCCTGCGTCATCCTGCATCATCCTGCATCATCCTGCATCATCCTGCATCATCCTGCATCGTCCTGCATCATCCTGCATCATCCTGCATCATCCTGCATCATTCTGCTTCAATCTGCGTCATCTTGCATCATCCTGCGTCATCCTGCATCATCCTGCATCATCCTGCATAATTCTGCATAATTCTGCATCATCCTGCTTCAATCTGCTTCTATCTGCTTCAATCTCCATCATCCTGCATCATCCTGCATCATCCTGCATCATCCTGCATAATTCTGCATCATCCTGCTTCAATCTACTTCAATCTGCTTCAATCTGTATCATCCTGCATCATCCTGCATCATCCTGCATCATCCTGCATTATCCTGCATCATCCTGCATCATCCTGTATCATCCTGCATGATTCTGCATCATCCTGCATCAATCTGCTTCAATCTGCTTCAATCTGCGTCATCCTGCATCATCCTGCATCATCCTGCATCATCCTGCTTCAATCTGCGTCATCCTGCATCATCCTGCATCATCCTGCATCATCCTGCATCATCCTGCATCGATCTGCGTCATCCTGCATCATCCTGCATCATCCTGCATCATCCTGCATCATTCTGCTTCAATCTGCGTCATCTTGCATCATCCTGCTTCATCCTGCATCATCCTGCGTCATCCTGCATCATCCTGCATCATCCTGCATCATCCTGCTTCAATCTGCTTCTATCTGCTTCAATCTGCATCATCCTGCTTCAATCTGCGTCATCCTGCATCATCCTGCATCACCCTGCATAATTCTGCATCATCCTGCTTCAATCTGCTTCAATCTGCTTCAATCTGCATCATCCTGCTTCAATCTGCGTCATCCTGTATCATCCTGCGTCATCCTGCATCATCCTGCATCATCCTGCGTTATCCTGCATCATCCTGCATCATCCTGCATCATCCTGCATCCTCCTGCATCATCCTGCATCATCCTGCATCATCCTGCATCATTCTGCTTCAATCTGCGTCATCCTGCATCATTCTGCTTCAATCTGCGTCATCTTGCATCATCCTGCGTCATCCTGCATCATCCTGCATCATCCTGCATCATCCTGCATTATCCTGCATTATGCTGCATCATCCTGCATCATCCTGCATAATTCTGCATCATCCTGCTTCAATCTGCTTCTATCTGCTTCAATCTGCATCATCCTGCATCATCCTGCATCATCCTGCATCATCCTGCATCATCCTGTATCATCCTGCATGATTCTGCATCATCCTGCATCAATCTGCTTCAATCTGCTTCAATCTGCGTCATCCTGCATCATCCTGCATCATCCTGCATCATCCTGTATCAATCTGCGTCATCCTGCATCATCCTGCATCATCCTGCATCATCCTGCGTCATCCTGCATCATCCTGCATCATCCTGCATCATCCTGCATCATCCTGCATTATCCTGCATCATCCTGCATCATCCTGCTTCAATCTGCTTCAATCTGCATCATCCTGCTTCAATCTGCGTCATCCTGCATCATCCTGCATCATCCTGAATCATCCTGCATCATCCTGCGTCATCCTGCATCATCCTGCGTCATCCTGCATAACCCTGCATCATCCTGCATCATTCTGCTTCAATCTGCGTCATCTTGCATCATCCTGCGTCATCCTGCATCATCCTAATTCATCCTGCATGATCCTGCATTATCCTGCATCATCCTGCATCATCCTGCATAATTCTGCATCATCCTGCTTCAATCTGCTTCTATCTGCTTCAATCTGCATCATCCTGCTTCAATCTGCGTCATCCTGCATCATCCTGCATCATCCTGCATCATCCTGCATAATTCTGCATCATCCTGCTTCAATCTGCTTCAATCTGCTTCAATATGCATCATCCTGCTTCAATCTGCATCATCCTGCTTCAATCTGCGTCATCCTGCATCATCCTGCATCATCCTGCATTATCCTGCTTCAATCTGCGTCATCCTGCATCGTCCTGCATCATCCTGCATAATTCTGCATCATCCTGCTTCAATCTGCTTCAATCTGCTTCAATCTGCATCATCCTGCTTCAATCTGCGTCATCCTGTATCATCCTGCGTCATCCTGCATCATCCTGCATCATCCTGCGTTATCCTGCATCATCCTGCATCCTCCTGCATCATCCTGCATCATCCTGCGTCATCCTGCATCATCCTGCATCATTCTGCTTCAATCTGGGTCATCTTGCATCATCCTGCCTCATCCTGCCTCATCCTGCATCATCCTGCATCATCCTGCATCATCCTGCATCATCCTGCATCATCCTGCATCATCCTGCATCATCCTGCATCATCCTGCATCATTCTGCTTCAATCTGCGTCATCTTGCATCATCCTGCGTCATCCTGCATCATCCTGCATCATCCTGCATCATCCTGCATTATCCTGCATCATGCTGCATCATCCTGCATCATCCTGCATAATTCTGCATCATCCTGCTTCAATCTGCTTCTATCTGCTTCAATCTGCATCATCCTGCATCATCCTGCATCATCCTGCATCATCCTGTATCATCCTGCATGATTCTGCATCATCCTGCATCAATCTGCTTCAATCTGCTTCAATCTGCGTCATCCTGCATCATCCTGCATCATCCTGCATCATCCTGCTTCAATCTGCGTCATCCTGCATCATCCTGCATCATCCTGCATCATCCTGCGTCATCCTCCATCATCCTGCATCATCCTGCATTATCCTGCATCATCCTGCATCATCCTGCTTCAATCTGCTTCAATCTGCATCATCCTGCTTCAATCTGCGTCATTCTGCATCATCCTGCATCATCCTGAATCATCCTGCATAATTCTGCATCATCCTGCTTCAATCTGCTTCTATCTGCTTCAATCTGCATCATCCTGCTTCAATCTGCGTCATCCTGCATCATCCTGCATCATCCTGCATCATCCTGCATAATTCTGCATCATCCTGCTTCAATCTGCTTCTGTCTGCTTCAATCTGCATCATCCTGCTTCAACCTAAAAAAGGCATTTGACACCATGGACCATAAAATCTTATTAGGAAAATTGAAACTATATGGTGTCTGCCAAGCAAGTCTAAACTGGTTTACTTCCTATCTTACGGAACGAACACAAAAAACGTTTGTGGATGGTGTACTGTCAGATAGCTGTAGAATTAAATGCGGAATACCACAAGGATCTATCCTTGGACCGCTACTTTTTATAATCTATATAAATGATCTTCCATCTTGTGATCTTTACTCTAAAGTGCGGATGTATGCAGATGATACTAGTCTAACTATTGCAAATACTGATGAGAAAATCCTAGAGCAACAAATGAACCATGACCTTTGTGAAATACATACATGGTTAAAAGCTAGTAAACTCAGTCTGAATGTGGTCAAAACAAAATACATGATAATAGCTAGTCAACATAAAGTAAAACATCTTGAATATCCGTTTCAAATTGAAGTAGATCACAAACCCTTGAAAAGAGAAACTACATACAAATATCTTGGAGTTAAGATCGATCAATCTTTAACATGGAAGGATCAAGTAGAGACAATTTCTAAGAAAGCTTCAGGGGGTATAGGGGCGCTGAGACGAGTTAGGCATCTCGTACCTCACGAAACGCTAATTACAATGTATAATTCCCTTGTACTACCGTATTTCAATTACTGTAGTGCAGTATGGGGGAACTGTGGAAAAGGGATATCGGACATACTCCAAACTCTACAAAATAGAGCTGCCAGGGTGGTCACCTTTTCCAATTATGATAGACGGTCAACTGAGTTGTTGAACGAACTTGAATGGGATAATCTTGAGACAAGAAGATCAAAGCAACTGGCTGTATTAATGTACAAAACTATGAATGGGAGCACTCCAAATTATTTGAAGGAAATCTTTAAAAGCACAACTCTTGTACATTCCTATAACTTAAGAAACTCAAGCTATAACGTATCTGTACCAAGACCGCACACTGAAGCTGGAAAACGCAGCTTTCATTATAGGGGGGCTGTTCTCTGGAATAGTTTATCTAATGATACAAGAAGACAGACAAGCGTGGCATTATTTAAATATACACTATAATTTAGATTAACAAATAATTTTTGAATAAGAATTATGCAGTTTATATTAGGATAATATATTTTAGGGATTTACACTTTTTACAACACATTTTTAACTAGGGATCCATTTCTGTCATTTTATTATTAGTTAATGTATGCACGGCTCTCGGGAAGAGCATTATATGTATGATGAGACACCGTGTTGAAATAAAGATTATGTATGTATGTATGTATGTAATCTGCGTCATCCTGCATCATCCTGCATCATCCTGCATAATTCTGCATCATCCTGCTTCAATCTGCTTCAATCTGCTTCAATCTGCATCATCCTGCTTCAATCTGGTTCAATCTGCATCCTGCATCGTCCTGCATCATCCTGCATCATCCTGCATCATCCTGCATTATTCTGCATCATGCTGCATCATCCTGCATCATCCTGCGTCATCCTGCATCATCCTGCGTCATCCTGCATAACCCTGCATCATCCTGCATCATTCTGCTTCAATCTGCGTCATCTTGCATCATCCTGCGTCATCCTGCATCATCCTGATTCATCCTGCATCATCCTGCATTATCCTGCATCATCCTGCATCATCCTGCATAATTCTGCATCATCCTGCTTCAATCTGCTTCTATCTGCTTCAATCTGCATCATCCTGCTTCAATCTGCGTCATCCTGCATCATCCTGCATCATCCTGCATCATCCTGCATAATTCTGCATCATCCTGCTTCAATCTGCTTCAATCTGCTTCAATCTGCATCATCCTGCTTCACTCTGCATCATCCTGCTTCAATCTGCGTCATCCTGCATCATCCTGCATCATCCTGCATCATCCTGCATTATTCTGCTTCAATCTGCGTCATCCTGCATCGTCCTGCATCATCCTGCATCATCCTGCATCATCCTGCATAATTCTGCATCATCCTGCTTCAATCTGCTTCAATCTGCTTCAATATGCATCATCCTGCTTCAATCTGCATCATCCTGCTTCAATCTGCGTCATCCTGCATCATCCTGCATCATCCTGCATTATCCTGCTTCAATCTGCGTCATCCTGCATCGTCCTGCATCATCCTGCATAATTCTGCATCATCCTGCTTCAATCTGCTTCAATCTGCTTCAATCTGCATCATCCTGCTTCAATCTGCGTCATCCTGTATCATCCTGCGTCATCCTGCATCATCCTGCATCATCCTGCGTTATCCTGCATCATCCTGCATCCTCCTGCATCATCCTGCATCATCCTGCATCATCCTGCATCATCCTGCATCATTCTGCTTCAATCTGGGTCATCTTGCATCATCCTGCGTCATCCTGCCTCATCCTGCATCATCCTGCATCATCCTGCATCATCCTGCATCATCCTGCATCATCCTGCATCATCCTGCATCATCCTGCATCATCCTGCATCATTCTGCTTCAATCTGCGTCATCTTGCATCATCCTGCGTCATCCTGCATCATCCTGCATCATCCTGCATCATCCTGCATTATCCTGCATCATGCTGCATCATCCTGCATCATCCTGCATAATTCTGCATCATCCTGCTTCAATCTGCTTCTATCTGCTTCAATCTGCATCATCCTGCATCATCCTGCATCATCCTGCATCATCCTGCATCATCCTGTATCATCCTGCATGATTCTGCATCATCCTGCATCAATCTGCTTCAATCTGCTTCAATCTGCGTCATCCTGCATCATCCTGCATCATCCTGCATCATCCTGCTTCAATCTGCGTCATCCTGCATCATCCTGCATCATCCTGCATCATCCTGCGTCATCCTCCATCATCCTGCATCATCCTGCATTATCCTGCATCATCCTGCATCATCCTGCTTCAATCTGCTTCAATCTGCATCATCCTGCTTCAATCTGCGTCATTCTGCATCATCCTGCATCATCCTGAATCATCCTGCATAATTCTGCATCATCCTGCTTCAATCTGCTTCTATCTGCTTCAATCTGCATCATCCTCCTTCAATCTGCGTCATCCTGCATCATCCTGCATCATCCTGCATCATCCTGCATAATTCTGCATCATCCTGCTTCAATCTGCTTCTGTCTGCTTCAATCTGCATCATCCTGCTTCAACCTAAAAAAGGCATTTGACACCATGGACCATAAAATCTTATTAGGAAAATTGAAACTATATGGTGTCTGCCAAGCAAGTCTAAACTGGTTTACTTCCTATCTTACGGAACGAACACAAAAAACGTTTGTGGATGGTGTACTGTCAGATAGCTGTAGAATTAAATGCGGAATACCACAAGGATCTATCCTTGGACCGCTACTTTTTATAATCTATATAAATGATCTTCCATCTTGTGATCTTTACTCTAAAGTGCGGATGTATGCAGATGATACTAGTCTAACTATTGCAAATACTGATGAGAAAATCCTAGAGCAACAAATGAACCATGACCTTTGTGAAATACATACATGGTTAAAAGCTAGTAAACTCAGTCTGAATGTGGTCAAAACAAAATACATGATAATAGCTAGTCAACATAAAGTAAAACATCTTGAATATCCGTTTCAAATTGAAGTAGATCACAAACCCTTGAAAAGAGAAACTACATACAAATATCTTGGAGTTAAGATCGATCAATCTTTAACATGGAAGGATCAAGTAGAGACAATTTCTAAGAAAGCTTCAGGGGGTATAGGGGCGCTGAGACGAGTTAGGCATCTCGTACCTCACGAAACGCTAATTACAATGTATAATTCCCTTGTACTACCGTATTTCAATTACTGTAGTGCAGTATGGGGGAACTGTGGAAAAGGGATATCGGACATACTCCAAACTCTACAAAATAGAGCTGCCAGGGTGGTCACCTTTTCCAATTATGATAGACGGTCAACTGAGTTGTTGAACGAACTTGAATGGGATAATCTTGAGACAAGAAGATCAAAGCAACTGGCTGTATTAATGTACAAAACTATGAATGGGAGCACTCCAAATTATTTGAAGGAAATCTTTAAAAGCACAACTCTTGTACATTCCTATAACTTAAGAAACTCAAGCTATAACGTATCTGTACCAAGACCGCACACTGAAGCTGGAAAACGCAGCTTTCATTATAGGGGGGCTGTTCTCTGGAATAGTTTATCTAATGATACAAGAAGACAGACAAGCGTGGCATTATTTAAATATACACTATAATTTAGATTAACAAATAATTTTTGAATAAGAATTATGCAGTTTATATTAGGATAATATATTTTAGGGATTTACACTTTTTACAACACATTTTTAACTAGGGATCCATTTCTGTCATTTTATTATTAGTTAATGTATGCACGGCTCTCGGGAAGAGCATTATATGTATGATGAGACACCGTGTTGAAATAAAGATTATGTATGTATGTATGTATGTATGTATGTAATCTGCGTCATCCTGCATCATCCTGCATCATCCTGCATAATTCTGCATCATCCTGCTTCAATCTGCTTCAATCTGCTTCAATCTGCATCATCCTGCTTCAATCTGGTTCAATCTGCATCCTGCATCGTCCTGCATCATCCTGCATCATCCTGCATCATCCTGCATTATTCTGCATCATGCTGCATCATCCTGCATCATCCTGCGTCATCCTGCATCATCCTGCGTCATCCTGCATAACCCTGCATCATCCTGCATCATTCTGCTTCAATCTGCGTCATCTTGCATCATCCTGCGTCATCCTGCATCATCCTGATTCATCCTGCATCATCCTGCATTATCCTGCATCATCCTGCATCATCCTGCATAATTCTGCATCATCCTGCTTCAATCTGCTTCTATCTGCTTCAATCTGCATCATCCTGCTTCAATCTGCGTCATCCTGCATCATCCTGCATCATCCTGCATCATCCTGCATAATTCTGCATCATCCTGCTTCAATCTGCTTCAATCTGCTTCAATCTGCATCATCCTGCTTCAATCTGCATCATCCTGCTTCAATCTGCGTCATCCTGCATCATCCTGCATCATCCTGCATCATCCTGCATTATCCTGCTTCAATCTGCGTCATCCTGCATCGTCCTGCAACATCCTGCATAATTCTGCATCATCCTGCTTCAATCTGCTTCAATCTGCTTCAATCTGCATCATCCTGCTTCAATCTGCGTCATCCTGTATCATCCTGCGTCATCCTGCATCATCCTGCATCATCCTGCGTTATCCTGCATCATCCTGCATCCTCCTGCATCATCCTGCATCATCCTGCATCATCCTGCGTCATCCTGCATCATTCTGCTTCAATCTGGGTCATCTTGCATCATCCTGCGTCATCCTGCATCATCCTGCATCATCCTGCATCATCCTGCATTATCCTGCATCATGCTGCATCATCCTGCATCATCCTGCATAATTCTGCATCATCCTGCTTCAATCTGCTTCTATCTGCTTCAATCTGCATCATCCTGCATCATCCTGCATCATCCTGCATCATCCTGCATCATCCTGTATCATCCTGCATGATTCTGCATCATCCTGCATCAATCTGCTTCAATCTGCATCATCCTGCTTCAATCTGCGTCATCCTGCATCATCCTGCATCATCCTGAATCATCCTGCATCATCCTGCGTCATCCTGCATCATCCTGCATCATCCTGCATAATCCTGCATCATCCTGCATCATTCTGCTTCAATCTGCGTCATCTTGCATCATCCTGCGTCATCCTGCATCATCCTGATTCATCCTGCATCATCCTGCATTATCCTGCATCATCCTGCATAATTCTGCATCATCCTGCTTCAATCTGCTTCTATCTGCTTCAATCTGCATCATCCTGCTTCAATCTGCGTCATCCTCCATCATCCTGCATCATCCTGCATCATCCTGCATAATTCTGCATCATCCTGCTTCAATCTGCTTCAATCTGCTTCAATCTGCATCATCCTGCTTCAATCTGCATCATCCTGCTTCAATCTGCGTCATCCTGCATCATCCTGCATCATCCTGCATCATCCTGCATTATCCTGCTTCAATCTGCGTCATCCTGCATCGTCCTGCATCATCCTGCATAATTCTGCATCATCCTGCTTCAATCTGCTTCAATCTGCTTCAATCTGCATCATCCTGCTTCAATCTGCATCATCCTGCTTCAATCTGCGTCATCCTGCATCATCCTGCATCATCCTGCATCATCCTGCATTATCCTGCTTCAATCTGCGTCATCCTGCATCGTCCTGCAACATCCTGCATAATTCTGCATCATCCTGCTTCAATCTGCTTCAATCTGCTTCAATCTGCATCATCCTGCTTCAATCTGCGTCATCCTGTATCATCCTGCGTCATCCTGCATCATCCTGCATCATCCTGCGTTATCCTGCATCATCCTGCATCCTCCTGCATCATCCTGCATCATCCTGCATCATCCTGCGTCATCCTGCATCATTCTGCTTCAATCTGGGTCATCTTGCATCATCCTGCGTCATCCTGCATCATCCTGCATCATCCTGCATCATCCTGCATTATCCTGCATCATGCTGCATCATCCTGCATCATCCTGCATAATTCTGCATCATCCTGCTTCAATCTGCTTCTATCTGCTTCAATCTGCATCATCCTGCATCATCCTGCATCATCCTGCATCATCCTGCATCATCCTGTATCATCCTGCATGATTCTGCATCATCCTGCATCAATCTGCTTCAATCTGCATCATCCTGCTTCAATCTGCGTCATCCTGCATCATCCTGCATCATCCTGAATCATCCTGCATCATCCTGCGTCATCCTGCATCATCCTGCATCATCCTGCATAATCCTGCATCATCCTGCATCATTCTGCTTCAATCTGCGTCATCTTGCATCATCCTGCGTCATCCTGCATCATCCTGATTCATCCTGCATCATCCTGCATTATCCTGCATCATCCTGCATAATTCTGCATCATCCTGCTTCAATCTGCTTCTATCTGCTTCAATCTGCATCATCCTGCTTCAATCTGCGTCATCCTCCATCATCCTGCATCATCCTGCATCATCCTGCATAATTCTGCATCATCCTGCTTCAATCTGCTTCAATCTGCTTCAATCTGCATCATCCTGCTTCAATCTGCATCATCCTGCTTCAATCTGCGTCATCCTGCATCATCCTGCATCATCCTGCATCATCCTGCATTATCCTGCTTCAATCTGCGTCATCCTGCATCGTCCTGCATCATCCTGCATAATTCTGCATCATCCTGCTTCAATCTGCTTCTATCTGCTTCAATCTGCATCATCCTGCTTCAATCTGCGTCATCCTGCATCATCCTGCATCATCCTGCATAATTCTGCATCATCCTGCTTCAATCTGCTTCAATCTGCTTCAATCTGCATCATCCTGCTTCAATCTGCGTCATCCTGTATCATCCTGCATCATCCTGCATCATCCTGCATCATCCTGCGTTATCCTGCATCATCCTGCATCCTCCTGCATCATCCTGCATCATCCTGCATCATCCTGCATCATTCTGCTTCAATCTGCGTCATCTTGCATCATCCTGCGTCATCCTGCATCATCCTGCATCATCCTGCATCATCCTGCATCATCCTGCATCATCCTGCATCATCCTGCATCATCCTGCATCATCCTGCATCATCCTGCATCATTCTGCTTCAATCTGCGTCATCTTGCATCATCCTGCGTCATCCTGCATCATCCTGCATCATCCTGCATCATCCTGCATAATTCTGCATAATTCTGCATCATCCTGCTTCAATCTGCTTCTATCTGCTTCAATCTCCATCATCCTGCATCATCCTGCATCATCCTGCATCATCCTGCATAATTCTGCATCATCCTGCTTCAATCTGCTTCTATCTGCTTCAATCTGCATCATCCTGCTTCAATCTGCGTCATCCTGCATCATCCTGCATCATCCTGCATCATCCTGCATAATTCTACATCATCCTGCTTCAATCTGCTTCAATCTGCTTCAATCTGCATCATCCTGCTTCAATCTGCATCATCCTGCTTCAATCTGCGTCATCCTGCATCATCCTGCATCATCCTGCATCATCCTGCATAATTCTGCATCATCCTGCTTCAATCTGCTTCTATCTGCTTCAATCTGCATCATCCTGCATCATCCTGCATCATCCTGCATCATCCTGCATCATCCTGTATCATCCTGCATGATTCTGCATCATCCTGCATCAATCTGCTTCAATCTGCATCATCCTGCTTCAATCTGCGTCATCCTGCCTGCATCATCCTGCATCATCCTGAATCATCCTGCATCATCCTGCGTCATCCTGCATCATCCTGCATCATCCTGCATAATCCTGCATCATCCTGCATCATTCTGCTTCAATCTGCGTCATCTTGCATCATCCTGCGTCATCCTGCATCATCCTGATTCATCCTGCATCATCCTGCATAATTCTGCATCATCCTGCTTCAATCTGCTTCTATCTGCTTCAATCTGCATCATCCTGCTTCAATCTGCGTCATCCTGCATCATCCTGCATCATCCTGCATCATCCTGCATAATTCTGCATCATCCTGCTTCAATCTGCTTCAATCTGCTTCAATCTGCATCATCCTGCTTCAATCTGCATCATCCTGCTTCAATCTGCGTCATCCTGCATCATCCTGCATCATCCTGCATCATCCTGCATTATCCTGCTTCAATCTCCGTCATCCTGCATCGTCCTGCATCATCCTGCATAATTCTGCATCATCCTGCTTCAATCTGCTTCAATCTGCTTCAATCTGCATCATCCTGCTTCAATCTGCGTCATCCTGTATCATCCTGCGTCATCCTGCATCATCCTGCATCATCCTGCGTTATCCTGCATCATCCTGCATCCTCCTGCATCATCCTGCATCATCCTGCATCATCCTGCGTCATCCTGCATCATTCTGCTTCAATCTGGGTCATCTTGCATCATCCTGCGTCATCCTGCATCATCCTGCATCATCCTGCATCATCCTGCATTATCCTGCATCATGCTGCATCATCCTGCATCATCCTGCATAATTCTGCATCATCCTGCTTCAATCTGCTTCTATCTGCTTCAATCTGCATTATCCTGCATCATCCTGCATCATCCTGCATCATCCTGCATCATCCTGTATCATCCTGCATGATTCTGCATCATCCTGCATCAATCTGCTTCAATCTGCATCATCCTGCTTCAATCTGCGTCATCCTGCATCATCCTGCATCATCCTGAATCATCCTGCATCATCCTGCGTCATCCTGCATCATCCTGCATCATCCTGCATAATCCTGCATCATCCTGCATCATTCTGCTTCAATCTGCGTCATCTTGCATCATCCTGCGTCATCCTGCATCATCCTGATTCATCCTGCATCATCCTGCATTATCCTGCATCATCCTGCATAATTCTGCATCATCCTGCTTCAATCTGCTTCTATCTGCTTCAATCTGCATCATCCTGCTTCAATCTGCGTCATCCTCCATCATCCTGCATCATCCTGCATCATCCTGCATAATTCTGCATCATCCTGCTTCAATCTGCTTCAATCTGCTTCAATCTGCATCATCCTGCTTCAATCTGCATCATCCTGCTTCAATCTGCGTCATCCTGCATCATCCTGCATCATCCTGCATCATCCTGCATTATCCTGCTTCAATCTGCGTCATCCTGCATCGTCCTGCATCATCCTGCATAATTCTGCATCATCCTGCTTCAATCTGCTTCAATCTGCTTCAATCTGCATCATCCTGCTTCAATCTGCGTCATCCTGCATCATCCTGCATCATCCTGCATCATCCTGCATTATCCTGCTTCAATCTGCGTCATCCTGCATCGTCCTGCATCATCCTGCATAATTCTGCATCATCCTGCTTCAATCTGCTTCTATCTGCTTCAATCTGCATCATCCTGCTTCAATCTGCGTCATCCTGCATCATCCTGCATCATCCTGCATAATTCTGCATCATCCTGCTTCAATCTGCTTCAATCTGCTTCAATCTGCATCATCCTGCTTCAATCTGCGTCATCCTGTATCATCCTGCATCATCCTGCATCATCCTGCATCATCCTGCATCATCCTGCGTTATCCTGCATCATCCTGCATCCTCCTGCATCATCCTGCATCATCCTGCATCATCCTGCATCATTCTGCTTCAATCTGCGTCATCTTGCATCATCCTGCGTCATCCTGCATCATCCTGCCTCATCCTGCATCATCCTGCATCATCCTGCATCATCCTGCATCATCCTGCATCATCCTGCATCATCCTGCATCATCCTGCATCATTCTGCTTCAATCTGCGTCATTTTGCATCATCCTGCGTCATCCTGCATCATCCTGCATCATCCTGCATCATCCTGCATAATTCTGCATAATTCTGCATCATCCTGCTTCAATCTGCTTCTATCTGCTTCAATCTCCATCATCCTGCATCATCCTGCATCATCCTGCATCATCCTGCATAATTCTGCATCATCCTGCTTCAATCTACTTCAATCTGCTTCAATCTGTATCATCCTGCATCATCCTGCATCATCCTGCATCATGCTGCATTATCCTGCATCATCCTGCATCATCCTGTATCATCCTGCATGATTCTGCATCATCCTGCATCAATCTGCTTCAATCTGCTTCAATCTGCGTCATCCTGCATCATCCTGCATCATCCTGCATCATCCTGCTTCAATCTGCGTCATCCTGCATCATCCTGCATCATCCTGCATCATCCTGCATCGATCTGCGTCATCCTGCATCATCCTGCATCATCCTGCATCATCCTGCATCATTCTGCTTCAATCTGCGTCATCTTGCATCATCCTGCTTCATCCTGCATCATCCTGCGTCATCCTGCATCATCCTGCATCATCCTGCTTCAATCTGCTTCAATCTGCATCATCCTGCTTCAATCTGCGTCATCCTGCTTCATCCTGCATCATCCTGAATCATCCTGCATCATCCTGCGTCATCCTGCATCATCCTGCGTCATCCTGCATAACCCTGCATCATCCTGCATCATTCTGCTTCAATCTGCGTCATCTTGCATCATCCTGCGTCATCCTGCATCATCCTGATTCATCCTGCATCATCCTGCATTATCCTGCATCATCCTGCATCATCCTGCATAATTCTGCATCATCCTGCTTCAATCTGCTTCTATCTGCTTCAATCTGCATCATCCTGCTTCAATCTGCGTCATCCTGCATCATCCTGCATCATCCTGCATCATTCTGCATAATTCTGCATCATCCTGCTTCAATCTGCTTCAATCTGCTTCAATCTGCATCATCCTGCTTCAATCTGCATCATCCTGCTTCAATCTGCGTCATCCTGCATCATCCTGCATCATCCTGCATCATCCTGCATTATCCTGCATTATCCTGCATCATCCTGCATCATCCTGTATCATCCTGCATGATTCTGCATCATCCTGCATCAATCTGCTTCAATCTGCTTCAATCTGCGTCATCCTGCATCATCCTGCATCATCCTGCATCATCCTGCTTCAATCTGCGTCATCCTGCATCATCCTGCATCATCCTGCATCATCCTGCATCGATCTGCGTCATCCTGCATCATCCTGCATCATCCTCCATCATCCTGCATCATTCTGCTTCAATCTGCGTCATCTTGCATCATCCTGCTTCATCCTGCATCATCCTGCGTCATCCTGCATCATCCTGCATCATCCTGCTTCAATCTGCTTCAATCTGCATCATCCTGCTTCAATCTGCGTCATCCTGCATCATCCTGCATCATCCTGAATCATCCTGCATCATCCTGCGTCATCCTGCATCATCCTGCGTCATCCTGCATAACCCTGCATCATCCTGCATCATTCTGCTTCAATCTGCGTCATCTTGCATCATCCTGCGTCATCCTGCATCATCCTGATTCATCCTGCATCATCCTGCATTATCCTGCATCATCCTGCATCATCCCGCATAATTCTGCATCATCCTGCTTCAATCTGCTTCTATCTGCTTCAATCTGCATCATCCTGCTTCAATCTGCGTCATCCTGCATCATCCTGCATCATCCTGCATCATCCTGCATAATTCTGCATCATCCTGCTTCAATCTGCTTCAATCTGCTTCAATCTGCATCATCCTGCTTCAATCTGCATCATCCTGCTTCAATCTGCGTCATCCTGCATCATCCTGAATCATCCTGCATCATCCTGCATTATCCTGCTTCAATCTGCGTCATCCTGCATCGTCCTGCATCATCCTGCATAATTCTGCATCATCCTACTTCAATCTGCTTCAATCTGCTTCAATCTGCATCATCCTGCTTCAATCTGCGTCACCCTGCATCATCCTGCGTCATCCTGCATCATCCTGCATTATCCTGCGTTATCCTGCATCATCCTGCATCCTCCTGCATCATCCTGCATCATCCTGCTTCAATCTGCTTCTATCTGCTTCAATCTGCATCATCCTGCATCATCCTGCATCATCCTGCATCATCCTGCATCATCCTGTATCATCCTGCATGATTCTGCATCATCCTGCATCAATCTGCTTCAATCTGCTTCAATCTGCGTCATCCTGCATCATCCTGCGTCATCCTGCATCATCGTGCATCATCCTGCATCATCCTGCGTCATCCTCCATCATCCTGCATCATCCTGCATTATCCTGCATCATCCTGCATCATTCTGCTTCAATCTGCGTCATCTTGCATCATCCTGCGTCATCCTGCATCATCCTGCATCATCCTGCATCATCCTGCATCATCCTGCATCATCCTGCATCATCCTGCATCATCCTGCATCATTCTGCTTCAATCTGCGTCATCTTGCATCATCCTGCGTCATCCTGCATCATCCTGCATCATCCTGCATCATCCTGCATTATCCTGCATCATGCTGCATCATCCTGCATCATCCTGCATAATTCTGCATCATCCTGCTTCAATCTGCTTCTATCTGCTTCAATCTGCATCATCCTGCATCATCCTGCATCATCCTGCATCATCCTGCATCATCCTGTATCATCCTGCATGATTCTGCATCATCCTGCATCAATCTGCTTCAATCTGCTTCAATCTGCGTCATCCTGCATCATCCTGCGTCATCCTGCATCATCGTGCATCATCCTGCATCATCCTGCGTCATCCTCCATCATCCTGCATCATCCTGCATTATCCTGCATCATCCTGCATCATCCTGCTTCAATCTGCTTCTATCTGCTTCAATCTGCATCATCCTGCTTCAATCTGCGTCATCCTGCATCATCCTGCATCATCCTGCATCATTCTGCATAATTCTGCATCATCCTGCTTCAATCTGCTTCAATCTGCTTCAATCTGCATCATCCTGCTTCAATCTGCATCATCCTGCTTCAATCTGCGTCATCCTGCATCATCCTGCATCATCCTGCATCATCCTGCATTATCCTGCATTATCCTGCATCATCCTGCATCATCCTGTATCATCCTGCATGATTCTGCATCATCCTGCATCAATCTGCTTCAATCTGCTTCAATCTGCGTCATCCTGCATCATCCTGCATCATCCTGCATCATCCTGCTTCAATCTGCGTCATCCTGCATCATCCTGCATCATCCTGCATCATCCTGCATCGATCTGCGTCATCCTGCATCATCCTGCATCATCCTGCATCATCCTGCATCATTCTGCTTCAATCTGCGTCATCTTGCATCATCCTGCTTCATCCTGCATCATCCTGCGTCATCCTGCATCATCCTGCATCATCCTGCTTCAATCTGCTTCAATCTGCATCATCCTGCTTCAATCTGCGTCATCCTGCATCATCCTGCATCATCCTGAATCATCCTGCATCATCCTGCGTCATCCTGCATCATCCTGCGTCATCCTGCATAACCCTGCATCATCCTGCATCATTCTGCTTCAATCTGCGTCATCTTGCATCATCCTGCGTCATCCTGCATCATCCTGATTCATCCTGCATCATCCTGCATTATCCTGCATCATCCTGCATCATCCCGCATAATTCTGCATCATCCTGCTTCAATCTGCTTCTATCTGCTTCAATCTGCATCATCCTGCTTCAATCTGCGTCATCCTGCATCATCCTGCATCATCCTGCATCATCCTGCATAATTCTGCATCATCCTGCTTCAATCTGCTTCAATCTGCTTCAATCTGCATCATCCTGCTTCAATCTGCATCATCCTGCTTCAATCTGCGTCATCCTGCATCATCCTGAATCATCCTGCATCATCCTGCATTATCCTGCTTCAATCTGCGTCATCCTGCATCGTCCTGCATCATCCTGCATAATTCTGCATCATCCTACTTCAATCTGCTTCAATCTGCTTCAATCTGCATCATCCTGCTTCAATCTGCGTCACCCTGCATCATCCTGCGTCATCCTGCATCATCCTGCATTATCCTGCGTTATCCTGCATCATCCTGCATCCTCCTGCATCATCCTGCATCATCCTGCTTCAATCTGCTTCTATCTGCTTCAATCTGCATCATCCTGCATCATCCTGCATCATCCTGCATCATCCTGCATCATCCTGTATCATCCTGCATGATTCTGCATCATCCTGCATCAATCTGCTTCAATCTGCTTCAATCTGCGTCATCCTGCATCATCCTGCGTCATCCTGCATCATCGTGCATCATCCTGCATCATCCTGCGTCATCCTCCATCATCCTGCATCATCCTGCATTATCCTGCATCATCCTGCATCATTCTGCTTCAATCTGCGTCATCTTGCATCATCCTGCGTCATCCTGCATCATCCTGCATCATCCTGCATCATCCTGCATCATCCTGCATCATCCTGCATCATCCTGCATCATCCTGCATCATCCTGCATCATTCTGCTTCAATCTGCGTCATCTTGCATCATCCTGCGTCATCCTGCATCATCCTGCATCATCCTGCATCATCCTGCATTATCCTGCATCATGCTGCATCATCCTGCATCATCCTGCATAATTCTGCATCATCCTGCTTCAATCTGCTTCTATCTGCTTCAATCTGCATCATCCTGCATCATCCTGCATCATCCTGCATCATCCTGCATCATCCTGTATCATCCTGCATGATTCTGCATCATCCTGCATCAATCTGCTTCAATCTGCTTCAATCTGCGTCATCCTGCATCATCCTGCGTCATCCTGCATCATCGTGCATCATCCTGCATCATCCTGCGTCATCCTCCATCATCCTGCATCATCCTGCATTATCCTGCATCATCCTGCATCATTCTGCTTCAATCTGCGTCATCTTGCATCATCCTGCGTCATCCTGCATCATCCTGCATCATCCTGCATCATCCTGCATCATCCTGCATCATCCTGCATCATCCTGCATCATCCTGCATCATCCTGCATCATCCTGCATCATCCTGCATCATTCTGCTTCAATCTGCGTCATCTTGCATCATCCTGCGTCATCCTGCATCATCCTGCATCATCCTGCATCATCCTGCATAATTCTGCATAATTCTGCATCATCCTGCTTCAATCTGCTTCTATCTGCTTCAATCTCCATCATCCTGCATCATCCTGCATCATCCTGCATCATCCTGCATTATCCTGCATCATCCTGCATCATCCTGTATCATCCTGCATGATTCTGCATCATCCTGCATCAATCTGCTTCAATCTGCTTCAATCTGCGTCATCCTGCATCATCCTGCATCATCCTGCATCATCCTGCTTCAATCTGCGTCATCCTGCATCATCCTGCATCATCCTGCATCATCCTGCATCGATCTGCGTCATCCTGCATCATCCTGCATCATCCTGCATCATCCTGCATCATTCTGCTTCAATCTGCGTCATCTTGCATCATCCTGCTTCATCCTGCATCATCCTGCGTCATCCTGCATCATCCTGCATCATCCTGCTTCAATCTGCTTCAATCTGCATCATCCTGCTTCAATCTGCGTCATCCTGCATCATCCTGCATCCTCCTGCATCATCCTGCATCATCCTGCATCATCCTGCATCATCCTGCATCATTCTGCTTCAATCTGGGTCATCTTGCATCATCCTGCGTCATCCTGCCTCATCCTGCATCATCCTGCATCATCCTGCATCATCCTGCATCATCCTGCATCATCCTGCATCATTCTGCTTCAATCTGCGTCATCTTGCATCATCCTGCGTCATCCTGCATCATCCTGCATCATCCTGCATCATCCTGCATTATCCTGCATCATGCTGCATCATCCTGCATCATCCTGCATTATCCTGCATCATGCTGCATCATCCTGCATCATCCTGCATAATTCTGCATCATCCTGCTTCAATCTGCTTCTATCTGCTTCAATCGGCATCATCCTGCATCATCCTGCATCATCCTGCATCATCCTGCATCATCCTGTATCATCCTGCATGATTCTGCATCATCCTGCATCAATCTGCTTCAATCTGCTTCAATCTGCGTCATCCTGCATCATCCTGCATCATCCTGCATCATCCTGCTTCAATCTGCGTCATCCTGCATCATCCTGCATCATCCTGCATCATCCTGCGTCATCCTCCATCATCCTGCATCATCCTGCATTATCCTGCATCATCCTGCATCATCCTGCTTCAATCTGCTTCAATCTGCATCATCCTGCTTCAATCTGCGTCATCCTGCATCATCCTGCATCATCCTGTATCATCCTGCATCATCTTGCTTCAATCTGCGTCATCCTGCATCGTCCTGCGTCATCCTGCATCGTCCTGCATCATCCTGCATAATTCTGCATCATCCTGCTTCAATCTGCTTCTGTCTGCTTCAATCTGCATCATCCTGCTTCAATCTGCGTCATCCTGCATCATCTTGCATCATCCTGCATAATTCTGCATCATCCTGCTTCAATCTGCTTCAATCTGCTTCAATCTGCATCATCCTGCTTCAATCTGGTTCAATCTGCATCCTGCATCGTCCTGCATCATCCTGCATCATCCTGCATCATCCTGCATTATTCTGCATCATGCTGCATCATCCTGCATCATCCTGCATCATCCTGCATCATCCTGCTTCAATCTGCTTCAATCTGCATCATCCTGCTTCAATCTGCATCATCCTGCATCATCCTGCATCATCCTGAATCATCCTGCATCATCCTGCGTCATCCTGCATCATCCTGCGTCATCCTGCATAACCCTGCATCATCCTGCATCATTCTGCTTCAATCTGCGTCATCTTGCATCATCCTGCGTCATCCTGCATCATCCTGATTCATCCTGCATCATCCTGCATTATCCTGCATCATCCTGCATCATCCTGCATAATTCTGCATCATCCTGCTTCAATCTGCTTCTATCTGCTTCAATCTGCATCATCCTGCTTCAATCTGCGTCATCCTGCATCATCCTGCATCATCCTGCATCATCCTGCATAATTCTGCATCATCCTGCTTCAATCTGCTTCAATCTGCTTCAATCTGCATCATCCTGCTTCAATCTGCATCATCCTGCTTCAATCTGCGTCATCCTGCATCATCCTGCATCATCCTGCATCATCCTGCATCATCCTGCATTATCCTGCTTCAATCTGCGTCATCCTGCATCGTCCTCCATCATCCTGCATAATTCTGCATCATCCTGCTTCAATCTGCTTCAATCTGCTTCAATCTGCATCATCCTGCTTCAATCTGCGTCATCCTGTATCATCCTGCGTCATCCTGCATCATCCTGCATCATCCTGCGTTATCCTGCATCATCCTGCATCCTCCTGCATCATCCTGCATCATCCTGCATCATTCTGCTTCAATCTGGGTCATCTTGCATCATCCTGCCTCATCCTGCCTCATCCTGCATCATCCTGCATCATCCTGCATCATCCTGCATCATCCTGCATCATCCTGCATCATCCTGCATCATCCTGCATCATCCTGCATCATTCTGCTTCAATCTGCGTCATCTTGCATCATCCTGCGTCATCCTGCATCATCCTGCATCATCCTGCATCATCCTGCATTATCCTGCATCATGCTGCATCATCCTGCATCATCCTGCATAATTCTGCATCATCCTGCTTCAATCTGCTTCTATCTGCTTCAATCTGCATCATCCTGCATCATCCTGCATCATCCTGCATCATCCTGCATCATCCTGTATCATCCTGCATGATTCTGCATCATCCTGCATCAATCTGCTTCAATCTGCTTCAATCTGCGTCATCCTGCATCATCCTGCGTCATCCTGCATCATCGTGCATCATCCTGCATCATCCTGCGTCATCCTCCATCATCCTGCATCATCCTGCATTATCCTGCATCATCCTGCATCATTCTGCTTCAATCTGCGTCATCTTGCATCATCCTGCGTCATCCTGCATCATCCTGCATCATCCTGCATCATCCTGCATCATCCTGCATCATCCTGCATCATCCTGCATCATTCTGCTTCAATCTGCGTCATCTTGCATCATCCTGCGTCATCCTGCATCATCCTGCATCATCCTGCATCATCCTGCATTATCCTGCATCATGCTGCATCATCCTGCATCATCCTGCATAATTCTGCATCATCCTGCTTCAATCTGCTTCTATCTGCTTCAATCTGCATCATCCTGCATCATCCTGCATCATCCTGCATCATCCTGTATCATCCTGCATGATTCTGCATCATCCTGCATCAATCTGCTTCAATCTGCTTCAATCTGCGTCATCCTGCATCATCCTGCGTCATCCTGCATCATCGTGCATCATCCTGCATCATCCTGCGTCATCCTCCATCATCCTGCATCATCCTGCATTATCCTGCATCATCCTGCATCATTCTGCTTCAATCTGCGTCATCTTGCATCATCCTGCGTCATCCTGCATCATCCTGCATCATCCTGCATCATCCTGCATCATCCTGCATCATCCTGCATCATCCTGCATCATCCTGCATCATCCTGCATCATCCTGCATCATCCTGCATCATCCTGCATCATTCTGCTTCAATCTGCGTCATCTTGCATCATCCTGCGTCATCCTGCATCATCCTGCATCATCCTGCATCATCCTGTATCATTCTACTTCAATCTGCTTCAATCTGCTTCATCCTGGTTCAATCTGCGTCATCCTGCATCATCCTGCATCATCCTGCATCATCCTGCATCATCCTGCATCATCCTGCATTATTCTGCATCATCCTGCATCGTCCTGCATCATCCTGCTTCATTCTGCATCATCCTGCATCAATCTGCTTCAATCTGCTTCAATCTGCGTCATCTTGCATCATCCTGCGTCATCCTGCATCATCCTGCATCATCCTGCATCATCCTGCATCATCCTGCATCATCCTGCATCACCCTGCATCATCCTGTATCATCCTGCATCATCCTGCTTCAATCTGCGTCATCCTGCATCATCCTGCATCATCCTGCATCATCCTGCATCATCATGCATTATACTGCATCATCCTGCGTCATCTTGCATCATCCTGCGTCATCCTGCATCATCCTGCTTCAATCTGCGTCATCGTGCTTCATTCTGCTTCAATCTGCGTCATCTTCCATCATCCTGCGTCATCCTGCATCATCCTGCATCTTCCTGCATCATTCTACTTCAATCTGCTTCAATCTGCTTCATCCTGCATCATCCTGCTGCAATCTGCTTCATCCTGCATCTGCAATCTGCTTCATCCTGCATCATCCTGCATCATCCTGCATCATCCTGCATCATGCTGCATCATCCTGCATCACCCTGCATCATCCTGCATCATCCTGCATTATCCTGAATCATCCTGCGTCATCTTGCATCATCCTTCGTCATCCTGCATCATCCTGCTTCAATCTGCGTCATCCTGCATCATCCTGCTGCAATCTGCATCATCCTGTATCATCCTGCATCATCCTGCATCATTCTGCTTCAATCTGCGTCATCTTGCATCATCCTGAGTCATCCTGCATCATCCTGCATCGTCCTGCATCATCCTGCTTCATTCTGCATCATCCTGCATCAATCTGCTTCAATCTCCTTCAATCTGCGTCATCTTGCATCATCCTGCGTCATCCTGCATCATCCTGCATCATCCTGCATCATCCTGCATCATTCTGCATCATCCTGCATCATCATGCGTCATCCTGCATCATCCCACATCATCCTGTATCATCCTGCTTCAATCTGCGTCATCCTGCATCATCCTGCATCATCCTGCATCATCCTGTGTCATCCTGCATCATCCTGCATCTTCCTGCATCATCCTGCATCATTCTCCTTCAATATGCTTCAATCTGCTTCATCCTGCTTCAATCTGCGTCATCCTGCATCATCCTGCATCATCCTGCATCATCCTGCATCATCCTGCATCATCCTGCATCATCCTGCATCGTCCTGCATCATCCTGCATCATCCTGCGTCATCTTGCATCATCCTGCGTCATCCTGCATCATCCTGCTTCAATCTGCGTCATCCTGCATCATCCTGCTGCAATCTGCTTCATCCTGCATCATCCTGCATCATCCTGCATCATCCTGTATCATTCTACTTCAATCTGCTTCAATCTGCTTCATCCTGGTTCAATCTGCGTCATCCTGCATCATCCTGCATCATCCTGCATCATCCTGCATCATCCTGCATTATTCTGCATCATCCTGCATCGTCCTGCATCATCCTGCTTCATTCTGCATCATCCTGCATCAATCTGCTTCAATCTGCTTCAATCTGCGTCATCTTGCATCATCCTGCGTCATCCTGCATCATCCTGCATCATCCTGCATCATCCTGCATCATGCTGCATCATCCTGCATCACCCTGCATCATCCTGTATCATCCTGCATCATCCTGCTTCAATCTGCGTCATCCTGCATCATCCTGCATCATCCTGCATCATCCTGCATCATCATGCATTATACTGCATCATCCTGCGTCATCTTGCATCATCCTGCGTCATCCTGCATCATCCTGCTTCAATCTGCGTCATCGTGCTTCATCCTGCTGCAATCTGCTTCATCCTGCATCATCCTGCATCATCCTGCAGCATCCTGCTTCAATCTGCGTCAACCTGCATCATCCTGCATCATCCTGCATCATCCTACATCATCCTGCATCATCCTGCATCATCCTGCATCATCCTGCTTCAATCTACATCATCCTGCATCAGCCTGAGTAATCCTGCATCATCCTGCATCATCCTGCATCATCCTGCATCATCCTGCATCATCCTGCATCATCCTGCCTCATCCTGCATTATTCTGCATCATCCTGCTTCACTCTGCTTCAATCTGCTTCAATCTGCATCATCCTGCTTCAATCTGCGTCATCCTGCATCATCCCGCATCATCCTGCATCATCCTGCATCATCCTGCATTATCCTGCTTCAATCTGCGTCATCCTGCATCGTCCTCCATCATCCTGCATAATTCTGCATCATCCTGCTTCAATCTGCTTCAATCTGCATCAATCTGCTTCAATCTGCTTCAATCTGCGTCATCTTGCATCATCCTGCGTCATCCTGCATCATCCTGCATCATCCTGCATCATCCTGCATCATGCTGCATCATCCTGCATCACCCTGCATCATCCTGTATCATCCTGCATCATCCTGCTTCAATCTGCGTCATCCTGCATCATCCTGCATCATCCTGCATCATCCTGCATCATCATGCATTATACTGCATCATCCTGCGTCATCTTGCATCATCCTGCGTCATCCTGCATCATCCTGCTTCAATCTGCGTCATCGTGCTTCATCCTGCTGCAATCTGCTTCATCCTGCATCATCCTGCATCATCCTGCAGCATCCTGCTTCAATCTGCGTCAACCTGCATCATCCTGCATCATCCTGCATCATCCTACATCATCCTGCATCATCCTGCATCATCCTGCATCATCCTGCATCATCCTGCTTCAATCTACATCATCCTGCATCAGCCTGAGTAATCCTGCATCATCCTGCATCATCCTGCATCATCCTGCATCATCCTGCATCATCCTGCATCATCCCGCCTCATCCTGCATTATTCTGCATCATCCTGCTTCACTCTGCTTCAATCTGCTTCAATCTGCATCATCCTGCTTCAATCTGCGTCATCCTGCATCATCCCGCATCATCCTGCATCATCCTGCATCATCCTGCATTATCCTGCTTCAATCTGCGTCATCCTGCATCGTCCTCCATCATCCTGCATAATTCTGCATCATCCTGCTTCAATCTGCTTCAATCTGCTTCAATCTGCATCATCCTGCTTCAATCTGCGTCATCCTGTATCATCCTGCGTCATCCTGCATCATCCTGCATCATCCTGCGTCATCCTCCATCATCCTGCATCATCCTGCATTATCCTGCATCATCCTGCATCATTCTGCTTCAATCTGCGTCATCTTGCATAATCCTGCGTCATCCTGCATCATCCTGCATCATCCTGCATCATCCTGCATCATCCTGCATCATCCTGCATCATCCTGCATCATCCTGCATCATCCTGCATCATTCTGCTTCAATCTGCGTCATCTTGCATCATCCTGCGTCATCCTGCATCATCCTGCATCATCCTGCATCATCCTGCATTATCCTGCATCATGCTGCATCATCCTGCATCATCCTGCATAATTCTGCATCATCCTGCTTCAATCTGCTTCTATCTGCTTCAATCTGCATCATCCTGCATCATCCTGCATCATCCTGCATCATCCTGTATCATCCTGCATGATTCTGCATCATCCTGCATCAATCTGCTTCAATCTGCTTCAATCTGCGTCATCCTGCATCATCCTGCGTCATCCTGCATCATCGTGCATCATCCTGCATCATCCTGCGTCATCCTCCATCATCCTGCATCATCCTGCATTATCCTGCATCATCCTGCATCATTCTGCTTCAATCTGCGTCATCTTGCATCATCCTGCGTCATCCTGCATCATCCTGCATCATCCTGCATCATCCTGCATCATCCTGCATCATCCTGCATCATCCTGCATCATCCTGCATCATCCTGCATCATCCTGCATCATCCTGCATCATCCTGCATCATTCTGCTTCAATCTGCGTCATCTTGCATCATCCTGCGTCATCCTGCATCATCCTGCATCATCCTGCATCATCCTGTATCATTCTACTTCAATCTGCTTCAATCTGCTTCATCCTGGTTCAATCTGCGTCATCCTGCATCATCCTGCATCATCCTGCATCATCCTGCATCATCCTGCATCATCCTGCATTATTCTGCATCATCCTGCATCGTCCTGCATCATCCTGCTTCATTCTGCATCATCCTGCATCAATCTGCTTCAATCTGCTTCAATCTACGTCATCTTGCATCATCCTGCGTCATCCTGCATCATCCTGCATCATCCTGCATCATCCTGCATCATGCTGCATCATCCTGCATCACCCTGCATCATCCTGTATCATCCTGCATCATCCTGCTTCAATCTGCGTCATCCTGCATCATCCTGCATCATCCTGCATCATCCTGCATCATCCTGCATCATCATGCATTATACTGCATCATCCTGCGTCATCTTGCATCATCCTGCGTCATCCTGCATCATCCTGCTTCAATCTGCGTCATCGTGCTTCATCCTGCTGCAATCTGCTTCATCCTGCATCATCCTGCATCATCCTGCAGCATCCTGCTTCAATCTGCGTCAACCTGCATCATCCTGCATCATCCTGCATCATCCTACATCATCCTGCATCATCCTGCATCATCCTGCATCATCCTGCATCATCCTGCTTCAATCTACATCATCCTGCATCAGCCTGAGTAATCCTGCATCATCCTGCATCATCCTGCATCATCCTGCATCATCCTGCATCATCCTGCATCATCCTGCCTCATCCTGCATTATTCTGCATCATCCTGCTTCACTCTGCTTCAATCTGCTTCAATCTGCATCATCCTGCTTCAATCTGCGTCATCCTGCATCATCCCGCATCATCCGGCATCATCCTGCATCATCCCGCATCATCCTGCATCATCCTGCTTCAATCTGCGTCATCCTGCATCATCCTGCATCATCCTGCATCATCCTGCATCATCCTGCATCATCCTGCATCATCCTGCATCATACTGTTTCAATCTGCGTCATCTTGCATCATCCTGCCTCATCCTGCATCATCCTGCATCATCCTGCATCATCCTGCATCATCCTGCATCATCCTGCATCATCCTGCATCATTCTGCTTCAATCTGCGTCATCTTCCATCATCCTGCGTCATCCTGCATCATCCTGCATCTTCCTGCATCATTCTACTTCAATCTGCTTCAATCTGCTTCATCCTGCATCATCCTGCTGCAATCTGCTTCATCCTGCATCTGCAATCTGCTTCATCCTGCATCATCCTGCATCATCCTGCATCATCCTGCATCATGCTGCATCATCCTGCATCACCCTGCATCATCCTGCATCATCCTGCATTATCCTGAATCATCCTGCGTCATCTTGCATCATCCTTCGTCATCCTGCATCATCCTGCTTCAATCTGCGTCATCCTGCATCATCCTGCTGCAATCTGCATCATCCTGTATCATCCTGCATCATCCTGCATCATTCTGCTTCAATCTGCGTCATCTTGCATCATCCTGAGTCATCCTGCATCATCCTGCATCGTCCTGCATCATCCTGCTTCATTCTGCATCATCCTGCATCAATCTGCTTCAATCTCCTTCAATCTGCGTCATCTTGCATCATCCTGCGTCATCCTGCATCATCCTGCATCATCCTGCATCATCCTGCATCATTCTGCATCATCCTGCATCATCATGCGTCATCCTGCATCATCCCACATCATCCTGTATCATCCTGCTTCAATCTGCGTCATCCTGCATCATCCTGCATCATCCTGCATCATCCTGTGTCATCCTGCATCATCCTGCATCTTCCTGCATCATCCTGCATCATTCTCCTTCAATATGCTTCAATCTGCTTCATCCTGCTTCAATCTGCGTCATCCTGCATCATCCTGCATCATCCTGCATCATCCTGCATCATCCTGCATCATCCTGCATCATCCTGCATCGTCCTGCATCATCCTGCATCATCCTGCGTCATCTTGCATCATCCTGCGTCATCCTGCATCATCCTGCTTCAATCTGCGTCATCCTGCATCATCCTGCTGCAATCTGCTTCATCCTGCATCATCCTGCATCATCCTGCATCATCCTGTATCATTCTACTTCAATCTGCTTCAATCTGCTTCATCCTGGTTCAATCTGCGTCATCCTGCATCATCCTGCATCATCCTGCATCATCCTGCATCATCCTGCATCATCCTGCATTATTCTGCATCATCCTGCATCGTCCTGCATCATCCTGCTTCATTCTGCATCATCCTGCATCAATCTGCTTCAATCTGCTTCAATCTACGTCATCTTGCATCATCCTGCGTCATCCTGCATCATCCTGCATCATCCTGCATCATCCTGCATCATGCTGCATCATCCTGCATCACCCTGCATCATCCTGTATCATCCTGCATCATCCTGCTTCAATCTGCGTCATCCTGCATCATCCTGCATCATCCTGCATCATCCTGCATCATCCTGCATCATCATGCATTATACTGCATCATCCTGCGTCATCTTGCATCATCCTGCGTCATCCTGCATCATCCTGCTTCAATCTGCGTCATCGTGCTTCATCCTGCTGCAATCTGCTTCATCCTGCATCATCCTGCATCATCCTGCAGCATCCTGCTTCAATCTGCGTCAACCTGCATCATCCTGCATCATCCTGCATCATCCTACATCATCCTGCATCATCCTGCATCATCCTGCATCATCCTGCATCATCCTGCTTCAATCTACATCATCCTGCATCAGCCTGAGTAATCCTGCATCATCCTGCATCATCCTGCATCATCCTGCATCATCCTGCATCATCCTGCATCATCCTGCCTCATCCTGCATTATTCTGCATCATCCTGCTTCACTCTGCTTCAATCTGCTTCAATCTGCATCATCCTGCTTCAATCTGCGTCATCCTGCATCATCCCGCATCATCCGGCATCATCCTGCATCATCCCGCATCATCCTGCATCATCCTGCTTCAATCTGCGTCATCCTGCATCATCCTGCATCATCCTGCATCATCCTGCATCATCCTGCATCATCCTGCATCATCCTGCATCATCCTGCATCATACTGTTTCAATCTGCGTCATCTTGCATCATCCTGCCTCATCCTGCATCATCCTGCATCATCCTGCATCATCCTGCATCATCCTGCATCATCCTGCATCATCCTGCATCATTCTGCTTCAATCTGCGTCATCTTCCATCATCCTGCGTCATCCTGCATCATCCTGCATCTTCCTGCATCATTCTACTTCAATCTGCTTCAATCTGCTTCATCCTGCATCATCCTGCTGCAATCTGCTTCATCCTGCATCTGCAATCTGCTTCATCCTGCATCATCCTGCATCATCCTGCATCATCCTGCATCATGCTGCATCATCCTGCATCACCCTGCATCATCCTGCATCATCCTGCATTATCCTGAATCATCCTGCGTCATCTTGCATCATCCTTCGTCATCCTGCGTCATCCTGCTTCAATCTGCGTCATCCTGCATCATCCTGCTGCAATCTGCATCATCCTGTATCATCCTGCATCATCCTGCATCATTCTGCTTCAATCTGCGTCATCTTGCATCATCCTGAGTCATCCTGCATCATCCTGCATCGTCCTGCATCATCCTGCTTCATTCTGCATCATCCTGCATCAATCTGCTTCAATCTCCTTCAATCTGCGTCATCTTGCATCATCCTGCGTCATCCTGCGTCATCTTGCATCATCCTGCGTCATCCTGCATCATTCTGCATCATCCTGCATCATCATGCGTCATCCTGCATCATCCCACATCATCCTGTATCATCCTGCTTCAATCTGCGTCATCCTGCATCATCCTGCATCATCCTGCATCATCCTGTGTCATCCTGCATCATCCTGCATCTTCCTGCATCATCCTGCATCATTCTCCTTCAATATGCTTCAATCTGCTTCATCCTGCTTCAATCTGCGTCATCCTGCATCATCCTGCATCATCCTGCATCATCCTGCATCATCCTGCATCATCCTGCATCATCCTGCATCGTCCTGCATCATCCTGCATCATCCTGCGTCATCTTGCATCATCCTGCGTCATCCTGCATCATCCTGCTTCAATCTGCGTCATCCTGCATCATCCTGCTGCAATCTGCTTCATCCTGCATCATCCTGCATCATCCTGCATCATCCTGTATCATTCTACTTCAATCTGCTTCAATCTGCTTCATTCTACTTCAATCTGCGTCATCCTGCATCATCCTGGTTCAATCTGCGTCATCCTGCATCATCCTGCATCATCCTGCATTATTCTGCATCATCCTGTATCATCCTGCATCATCCTGCATCATTCTGCTTCAATCTGCGTCATCTTGCATCATCCTGAGTCATCCTGCATCATCCTGCATCGTCCTGCATCATCCTGCTTCATTCTGCATCATCCTGCATCAATCTGCTTCAATCTCCTTCAATCTGCGTCATCTTGCATCATCCTGCGTCATCCTGCATCATCCTGCATCATCCTGCATCATCCTGCATCATTCTGCATCATCCTGCATCATCATGCGTCATCCTGCATCATCCCACATCATCCTGTATCATCCTGCTTCAATCTGCGTCATCCTGCATCATCCTGCATCATCCTGCATCATCCTGTGTCATCCTGCATCATCCTGCATCTTCCTGCATCATCCTGCATCATTCTCCTTCAATATGCTTCAATCTGCTTCATCCTGCTTCAATCTGCGTCATCCTGCATCATCCTGCATCATCCTGCATCATCCTGCATCATCCTGCATCATCCTGCATCATCCTGCATCGTCCTGCATCATCCTGCATCATCCTGCGTCATCTTGCATCATCCTGCGTCATCCTGCATCATCCTGCTTCAATCTGCGTCATCCTGCATCATCCTGCTGCAATCTGCTTCATCCTGCATCATCCTGCATCATCCTGCATCATCCTGTATCATTCTACTTCAATCTGCTTCAATCTGCTTCATCCTGGTTCAATCTGCGTCATCCTGCATCATCCTGCATCATCCTGCATCATCCTGCATCATCCTGCATCATCCTGCATTATTCTGCATCATCCTGCATCGTCCTGCATCATCCTGCTTCATTCTGCATCATCCTGCATCAATCTGCTTCAATCTGCTTCAATCTGCGTCATCTTGCATCATCCTGCGTCATCCTGCATCATCCTGCATCATCCTGCATCATCCTGCATCATGCTGCATCATCCTGCATCACCCTGCATCATCCTGTATCATCCTGCATCATCCTGCTTCAATCTGCGTCATCCTGCATCATCCTGCATCATCCTGCATCATCCTGCATCATCATGCATTATACTGCATCATCCTGCGTCATCTTGCATCATCCTGCGTCATCCTGCATCATCCTGCTTCAATCTGCGTCATCGTGCTTCATCCTGCTGCAATCTGCTTCATCCTGCATCATCCTGCATCATCCTGCAGCATCCTGCTTCAATCTGCGTCAACCTGCATCATCCTGCATCATCCTGCATCATCCTACATCATCCTGCATCATCCTGCATCATCCTGCATCATCCTGCATCATCCTGCTTCAATCTACATCATCCTGCATCAGCCTGAGTAATCCTGCATCATCCTGCATCATCCTGCATCATCCTGCATCATCCTGCATCATCCTGCATCATCCTGCCTCATCCTGCATTATTCTGCATCATCCTGCTTCACTCTGCTTCAATCTGCTTCAATCTGCATCATCCTGCTTCAATCTGCGTCATCCTGCATCATCCCGCATCATCCGGCATCATCCTGCATCATCCCGCATCATCCTGCATCATCCTGCTTCAATCTGCGTCATCCTGCATCATCCTGCATCATCCTGCATCATCCTGCATCATCCTGCATCATCCTGCATCATACTGTTTCAATCTGCGTCATCTTGCATCATCCTGCCTCATCCTGCATCATCCTGCATCATCCTGCATCATCCTGCATCATCCTGCATCATCCTGCATCATCCTGCATCATTCTGCTTCAATCTGCGTCATCTTCCATCATCCTGCGTCATCCTGCATCATCCTGCATCTTCCTGCATCATTCTACTTCAATCTGCTTCAATCTGCTTCATCCTGCATCATCCTGCTGCAATCTGCTTCATCCTGCATCTGCAATCTGCTTCATCCTGCATCATCCTGCATCATCCTGCATCATCCTGCATCATCCTGCATCATGCTGCATCATCCTGCATCACCCTGCATCATCCTGCATCATCCTGCATTATCCTGAATCATCCTGCGTCATCTTGCATCATCCTTCGTCATCCTGCATCATCCTGCTTCAATCTGCGTCATCCTGCATCATCCTGCTGCAATCTGCATCATCCTGTATCATCCTGCATCATCCTGCATCATTCTGCTTCAATCTGCGTCATCTTGCATCATCCTGAGTCATCCTGCATCATCCTGCATTATCCTGAATCATCCTGCGTCATCTTGCATCATCCTTCGTCATCCTGCATCATCCTGCTTCAATCTGCGTCATCCTGCATCATCCTGCTGCAATCTGCATCATCCTGTATCATCCTGCATCATCCTGCATCATTCTGCTTCAATCTGCGTCATCTTGCATCATCCTGAGTCATCCTGCATCATCCTGCATCATCCTGCATCATCCTGCATTATCCTGCATCATCCTGCATCATCCTGCATCATCCTGCATTATTCTGCATCATCCTGCATCGTCCTGCATCATCCTGCTTCATTCTGCATCATCCTGCATCAATCTGCTTCAATCTGCTTCAATCTGCGTCATCTTGCATCATCCTGCCTCATCCTGCATCATCCTGCATCATCCTGCATAATCCTGCATCATTCTGCATCATCCTGCATCATCATGCGTCATCCTACATCATCCCACATCATCCTGTATCATCCTGCTTCAATCTGCGTCATCCTGCATCATCCTGCATCATCCTGCATCATCCTGTGTCATCCTGCATCATCCTGCATCTTCCTGCATCATCCTGCATCATTCTCCTTCAATATGCTTCAATCTGCTTCATCCTGCTTCAATCTGCGTCATCCTGCATCATCCTGCATCATCCTGCATCATCCTGCATCATCCTGCATCATCCTGCATCATCCTGCATCATCCTGCGTCATCTTGCATCATCCTGCGTCATCCTGCATCATCCTGCTTCAATCTGCGTCATCCTGCATCATGGTGCATCATCCTGCCTCATCCTGCATTATTCTGCATCATCCTGCTTCACTCTGCTTCAATCTGCTTCAATCTGCATCATCCTGCTTCAATCTGCGTCATCCTGCATCATCCCGCATCATCCGGCATCATCCTGCATCATCCCGCATCATCCTGCATCATCCTGCTTCAATCTGCGTCATCCTGCATCATCCTGCATCATCCTGCATCATCCTGCATCATCCTGCATCATCCTGCATCATACTGTTTCAATCTGCGTCATCTTGCATCATCCTGCCTCATCCTGCATCATCCTGCATCATCCTGCATCATCCTGCATCATCCTGCATCATCCTGCATCATCCTGCATCATTCTGCTTCAATCTGCGTCATCTTCCATCATCCTGCGTCATCCTGCATCATCCTGCATCTTCCTGCATCATTCTACTTCAATCTGCTTCAATCTGCTTCATCCTGCATCATCCTGCTGCAATCTGCTTCATCCTGCATCATCCTGCATCATCCTGCATCATCCTGCATCATCCTGCATCATCTTGCATCATCCTGCATAATCCTGCATCATCCTGCGTCATCTTGCATCGTCATGCGTCATCCTGCATCATCCTGCTTCAATCTGCGTCATCCTGCATCATCCTGCTGCAATCTGCTTCATCCTGCATCATCCTGCTGCAATCTCCTTCATCCTGCATCATCCTGCATCATCCTGCATCATCCTGTATCATTCTACTTCAATCTGCTTCAATCTGCTTCATCCTGCTTCAATCTGCGTCATCCTGCATCATCCTGCATCATCCTGCATCATCCTGTGTCATCCTGCATCATTGTGCTTCAATCTGCGTTATCTTGCATCATCCTGCGTCATCCTGCTGCAATCTGCTTCATCCTGCATCATCCTGCATCATCCTCCATCATCGTGCATCATCCTGCTTCAATCTGCATCATCCTGCATCATCCTGCATCATCCTGCATTATCCTGCATCATCTTGCATCATCCTGCGACATCCTGCATCATCCTGCTTCAATCTGCGTCATCCTGCATCATCCTGCTGCAATCTGCTTCATCCTGCATCATCCTGCATCATCCTGCATCATCCTGCATCATGCTGCATCATCCTGCATCACCCTGCATCATCCTGCATCATCCTGCATTATCCTGAATCATCCTGCGTCATCTTGCATCATCCTTCGTCATCCTGCATCATCCTGCTTCAATCTGCGTCATCCTGCATCATCCTGCTGCAATCTGCATCATCCTGTATCATCCTGCATCATCCTGCATCATTCTGCTTCAATCTGCGTCATCTTGCATCATCCTGAGTCATCCTGCATCATCCTGCATCATCCTGCATCATCCTGCATTATCCTGCATCATCCTGCATCATCCTGCATCATCCTGCATTATTCTGCATCATCCTGCATCGTCCTGCATCATCCTGCTTCATTCTGCATCATCCTGCATCAATCTGCTTCAATCTGCTTCAATCTGCGTCATCTTGCATCATCCTGCCTCATCCTGCATCATCCTGCATCATCCTGCATAATCCTGCATCATTCTGCATCATCCTGCATCATCATGCGTCATCCTGCATCATCCCACATCATCCTGTATCATCCTGCTTCAATCTGCGTCATCCTGCATCATCCTGCATCATCCTGCATCATCCTGTGTCATCCTGCATCATCCTGCATCTTCCTGCATCATCCTGCATCATTCTCCTTCAATATGCTTCAATCTGCTTCATCCTGCTTCAATCTGCGTCATCCTGCATCATCCTGCATCATCCTGCATCATCCTGCATCATCCTGCATCATCCTGCATCATCCTGCATCATCCTGCATCATCCTGCGTCATCTTGCATCATCCTGCGTCATCCTGCATCATCCTGCTTCAATCTGCGTCATCCTGCATCATCCTGCTGCAATCTGCTTCATCCTGCATCATCCTGCATCATCCTGCATCATCCTGTATCATTCTACTTCAATCTGCTTCAATCTGCTTCATCCTGTTTCAATCTGCGTCATCCTGTATCATCCTGCATCATCCTGCATCATCCTGTGTGATCCTGCATCATTCTGCTTCAATCTGCGTTTTCTTGCATCATTCTGCGTCATGCTGCTGCAATCTGCTTCATCCTGCATCATCCTGCATCATCCTGCATCATCCTCCATCATCGTGCATCATCCTGCTTCAATCTGCGTCATCCTGCATCATCCTGCATCATCCTGCATCATCCTGCATTATCCTGCATCATCCTGCGTCATCTTGCATCATCCTGCGACATCCTGCATCATCCTGCTTCAATCTGCGTCATCCTGCATCATCCTGCTGCAATCTGCTTCATCCTGCATCATCCTGCATCATCCTGCATCATCCTGCATCATGCTGCATCATCCTGCATCATGCTGCATCATGCTGCATCACCCTGCATCATCCTGCATCATCCTGCATTATCCTGCATCATCCTGCGTCATCTTGCATCATCCTGCGTCATCCTGCATCATCCTGCTTCAATCTGCGTCATCCTGCATCATCCTGCTGCAATCTGCATCATCCTGTATCATCCTGCATCATCCTGCATCATTCTGCTTCAATCTGCGTCATCTTGCATCATCCTTAGTCATCCTGCATCATCCTGCATCATCCTGCATCATCCTGCATCATCCTGCATCATCCTGCATCATACTGTTTCAATCTGCGTCATCTTGCATCATCCTGCCTCATCCTGCATCATCCTGCATCATCCTGCATCATCCTGCATCATCCTGCATCATCCTGCATCATCCTGCATCATCCTGCATCATTCTGCTTCAATCTGCGTCATCTTCCATCATCCTGCGTCATCCTGCATCATCCTGCATCTTCCTGCATCATTCTACTTCAATCTGCTTCAATCTGCTTCATCCTGCATCATCCTGCTGCAATCTGCTTCATCCTGCATCATCCTGCATCATCCTGCATCATCCTGCATCATCTTGCATCATCCTGCATTATCCTGCATCATCCTGCGTCATCTTGCATCGTCATGCGTCATCCTGCATCATCCTGCTTCAATCTGCGTCATCCTGCATCATCCTGCTGCAATCTGCTTCATCCTGCATCATCCTGCTGCAATCTGCTTCATCCTGCATCATCCTGCATCATCCTGCATCATCCTGTATCATTCTACTTCAATCTGCTTCAATCTGCTTCATCCTGTTTCAATCTGCGTCATCCTGCATCATCCTGCATCATCCTGCATCATCCTGTGTGATCCTGCATCATTCTGCTTCAATCTGCGTTTTCTTGCATCATTCTGCGTCATGCTGCTGCAATCTGCTTCATCCTGCATCATCCTGCATCATCCTGCATCATCCTCCATCATCGTGCATCATCCTGCTTCAATCTGCGTCATCCTGCATCATCCTGCATCATCCTGCATCATCCTGCATTATCCTGCATCATCCTGCGTCATCTTGCATCATCCTGCGACATCCTGCATCATCCTGCTTCAATCTGCGTCATCCTGCATCATCCTGCTGCAATCTGCTTCATCCTGCATCATCCTGCATCATCCTGCATCATCCTGCATCATACTGTTTCAATCTGCGTCATCTTGCATCATCCTGCCTCATCCTGCATCATCCTGCATCATCCTGCATCATCCTGCATCATCCTGCATCATCCTGCATCATCCTGCATCATCCTGCATCATTCTGCTTCAATCTGCGTCATCTTCCATCATCCTGCGTCATCCTGCATCATCCTGCATCTTCCTGCATCATTCTACTTCAATCTGCTTCAATCTGCTTCATCCTGCATCATCCTGCTGCAATCTGCTTCATCCTGCATCATCCTGCATCATCCTGCATCATCCTGCATCATCTTGCATCATCCTGCATTATCCTGCATCATCCTGCGTCATCTTGCAACGTCATGCGTCATCCTGCATCATCCTGCTTCAATCTGCGTCATCCTGCATCATCCTGCTGCAATCTGCTTCATCCTGCATCATCCTGCTGCAATCTGCTTCATCCTGCATCATCCTGCATCATCCTGCATCATCCTGTATCATTCTACTTCAATCTGCTTCAATCTGCTTCATCCTGTTTCAATCTGCGTCATCCTGCATCATCCTGCATCATCCTGCATCATCCTGTGTGATCCTGCATCATTCTGCTTCAATCTGCGTTTTCTTGCATCATTCTGCGTCATGCTGCTGCAATCTGCTTCATCCTGCATCATCCTGCATCATCCTGCATCATCCTCCATCATCGTGCATCATCCTGCTTCAATCTGCGTCATCCTGCATCATCCTGCATCATCCTGCATCATCCTGCATTATCCTGCATCATCCTGCGTCATCTTGCATCATCCTGCGACATCCTGCATCATCCTGCATCATGCTGCATCATGCTGCATCACCCTGCATCATCCTGCATCATCCTGCATTATCCTGCATCATCCTGCGTCATCTTGCATCATCCTGCGTCATCCTGCATCATCCTGCTTCAATCTGCGTCATCCTGCATCATCCTGCTGCAATCGGCATCATCCTGTATCATCCTGCATCATCCTGCATCATTCTGCTTCAATCTGCGTCATCTTGCATCATCCTTAGTCATCCTGCATCATCCTGCATCATCCTGCATCATCCTGCATCATCCTGCATCATCCTGCATCATCCTGCATCATACTGTTTCAATCTGCGTCATCTTGCATCATCCTGCCTCATCCTGCATCATCCTGCATCATCCTGCATCATCCTGCATCATCCTGCATCATCCTGCATCATCCTGCATCATTCTGCTTCAATCTGCGTCATCTTCCATCATCCTGCGTCATCCTGCATCATCCTGCATCTTCCTGCATCATTCTACTTCAATCTGCTTCAATCTGCTTCATCCTGCATCATCCTGCTGCAATCTGCTTCATCCTGCATCATCCTGCATCATCCTGCATCATCCTGCATCATCTTGCATCATCCTGCATTATCCTGCATGATCCTGCGTCATCTTGCATCGTCATGCGTCATCCTGCATCATCCTGCTTCAATCTGCGTCATCCTGCATCATCCTGCTGCAATCTGCTTCATCCTGCATCATCCTGCTGCAATCTGCTTCATCCTGCATCATCCTGCATCATCCTGCATCATCCTGTATCATTCTACTTCAATCTGCTTCAATCTGCTTCATCCTGCTTCAATCTGCGTCATCCTGCATCATCCTGCATCATCCTGCATCATCCTGTGTCATCCTGCATCATTCTGCTTCAATCTGCGTTATCTTGCATCATCCTGCGTCATCCTGCTGCAATCTGCTTCATCCTGCTTCAATCTGCGCCATCCTGCATCATCCTGCATCATCCTGCTTCAATCTGCGTCAACCTGCTTCATCCTGCATCATCCTGCATCATCCTACATCATCCTGCATCATCCTGCATCATCCTGCATCATCCTGCATCGTCCTGCTTCAATCTACATCATCCTGCATCATCCTGAGTAATCCTGTATCATCCTGCATCATCCTGCATCATCCTGCATCATGCTGCATCATCCTGCATCATCCTGCTGCAATCTGCTTCATCCTGCATCATCCTGCATCATCCTGCATCATCCTGCATCATGCTGCATCATCCTGCATCATGCTGCATCATGCTGCATCACCCTGCATCATCCTGCATCATCCTGCATTATCCTGCATCATCCTGCGTCATCTTGCATCATCCTGCGTCATCCTGCATCATCCTGCTTCAATCTGCGTCATCCTGCATCATCCTGCTGCAATCTGCATCATCCTGTATCATCCTGCATCATCCTGCATCATTCTGCTTCAATCTGCGTCATCTTGCATCATCCTTAGTCATCCTGCATCATCCTGCATCATCCTGCATCATCCTGCATCATCCTGCATCATACTGTTTCAATCTGCGTCATCTTGCATCATCCTGCCTCATCCTGCATCATCCTGCATCATCCTGCATCATCCTGCATCATCCTGCATCATCCTGCATCATCCTGCGTCATCTTGCATCATCCTGCGTCATCCTGCATCATCCTGCTTCAATCTGCGTCATCCTGCATCATGGTGCATCATCCTGCCTCATCCTGCATTATTCTGCATCATCCTGCTTCACTCTGCTTCAATCTGCTTCAATCTGCATCATCCTGCTTCAATCTGCGTCATCCTGCATCATCCCGCATCATCCGGCATCATCCTGCATCATCCCGCATCATCCTGCATCATCCTGCTTCAATCTGCGTCATCCTGCATCATCCTGCATCATCCTGCATCATCCTGCATCATCCTGCATCATCCTGCATCATACTGTTTCAATCTGCGTCATCTTGCATCATCCTGCCTCATCCTGCATCATCCTGCATCATCCTGCATCATCCTGCATCATCCTGCATCATCCTGCATCATCCTGCATCATTCTGCTTCAATCTGCGTCATCTTCCATCATCCTGCGTCATCCTGCATCATCCTGCATCTTCCTGCATCATTCTACTTCAATCTGCTTCAATCTGCTTCATCCTGCATCATCCTGCTGCAATCTGCTTCATCCTGCATCATCCTGCATCATCCTGCATCATCCTGCATCATCCTGCATCATCTTGCATCATCCTGCATAATCCTGCATCATCCTGCGTCATCTTGCATCGTCATGCGTCATCCTGCATCATCCTGCTTCAATCTGCGTCATCCTGCATCATACTGTTTCAATCTGCGTCATCTTGCATCATCCTGCCTCATCCTGCATCATCCTGCATCATCCTGCATCATCCTGCATCATCCTGCATCATCCTGCATCATCCTGCATCATACTGTTTCAATCTGCGTCATCTTGCATCATCCTGCCTCATCCTGCATCATCCTGCATCATCCTGCATCATCCTGCATCATCCTGCATCATCCTGCATCATCCTGCATCATTCTGCATCATTCTGCTTCAATCTGCGTCATCTTCCATCATCCTGCGTCATCCTGCATAATCCTGCATCTTCCTGCATCATTCTACTTCAATCTGCTTCATCCTGCATCATCCTGCTGCAATCTGCTTCATCCTGCATCATCCTGCATCATCCTGCATCATCCTGCATCATCTTGCATCATCCTGCGTCATCCTGCTGCAATCTGCTTCATCCTGCATCATCCTGCATCATCCTGCATCATCCTCCATCATCGTGCATCATCCTGCTTCAATCTGCGTCATCCTGCATCATCCTGAATCATCCTGCATCATCCTGCATTATCCTGCATCATCCTGCGTCATCTTGCATCATCCTGCGACATCCTGCATCATCCTGCTTCAATCTGCGTCATCCTGCATCATCCTGCTGCAATCTGCTTCATCCTGCATCATCCTGCATCATCCTGCATCATCCTGCATCATGCTGCATCATCCTGCATAACCCTGCATCATCCTGCATCATCCTGCATTATCCTGCATCATCCTGCGTCATCTTGCATCATCCTGCGACATCCTGCATCATCCTGCTTCAATCTGCGTCATCCTGCATCATCCTGCTGCAATCTGCTTCATCCTGCATCATCCTGCATCATCCTGCATCATCCTGCATCATCCTGCATCACCCTGCATCATCCTGCATCATCCTGCATTATCCTGCATCATCCTGCGTCATCTTGCATCATCCTTCGTCATCCTGCATCATCCTGCTTCAATCTGCGTCATCCTGCATCATCCTGCTGCAATCTGCATCATCCTGTATCATCCTGCATCATCCTGCATCATTCTGCTTCAATCTGCGTCATCTTGCATCATCCTGAGTCATCCTGCATCATCCTGCATCATCCTGCATCATCCTGCATCATCCTGCATCATCCTGCATTATTCTGCATCATCCTGCATCGTCCTGCATCATCCTGCTTCATTCTGCATCATCCTGCATCAATCTGCTTCAATCTGCTTCAATCTGCGTCATCTTGCATCATCCTGCGTCATCCTGCATCATCCTGCATCATCCTGCATCATCCTGCATCATTCTGCATCATCCTGCATCATCATGCGTCATCCTGCATCATCCCACATCATCCTGTATCATCCTGCTTCAATCTGCGTCATCCTGCATCATCCTGCATCATCCTGCATCATCCTGTGTCATCCTGCATCATCCTGCATCTTCCTGCATCATCCTGCATCATTCTCCTTCAATATGCTTCAATCTGCTTCATCCTGCTTCAATCTGCGTCATCCTGCATCATCCTGCATCATCCTGCATCATCCTGCATCATCCTGCATCATCCTGCATCATCGTGCATCATCCTGCGTCATCTTGCATCATCCTGCGTCATCCTGCATCATCCTGCTTCAATCTGCGTCATCCTGCATCATCCTGCTGCAATCTGCTTCATCCTGCATCATCCTGCATCATCCTGCATCATCCTGTATCATTCTACTTCAATCTGCTTCAATCTGCTTCATCCTGTTTCAATCTGCGTCATCCTGCATCATCCTGCATCATCCCGTATCATCCGGCATCATCCTGCATCATCCCGCATCATCCTGCATCATCCTGCTTCAATCTGCGTCATCCTGCATCATCCTGCATCATCCTGCATCATCCTGCATCATCCTGCATCATCCTGCATCATCCTGCATCATTCTGTTTCAATCTGCGTCATCTTGCATCATCCTGCTTCAATCTGCTTCATCCTGCATCATCCTGCTGCAATCTGCTTCATCCTGCATCATCCTGCATCATCCTGCATCATCCTGCATCATCCTGCATCATGCTGCAGCATCCTGCATCACCCTGCATCATCCTGTATCATCCTGCATCATCCTGCTTCAATCTGCGTCATCCTGCATCATCCTGCATCATCCTGCATCATCATGCATTATCCTGCATCATCCTGCGTCATCTTGCATCATCCTGCGTCATCCTGCATCATCCTGCTTCAATCTGCGTCATCGTGCTTCATCCTGCTGCAATCTGCTTCATCCTGCATCATCCTGCATCATCCTGCAGCATCCTGCTTCAATCTGCGTCAACCTGCATCATCCTGCATCATCCTGCATTATCCTGCATCATCCTGCGTCATCTTGCATCATCCTGTGTCATCCTGCATCATTCTGCTTCAATCTGCGTTTTCTTGCATCATTCTGCGTCATCCTGCTGCAATCTGCTTCATCCTGCATCATCCTGCATCATCCTGCATCATCCTCCATCATCGTGCATCATCCTGCTTCAATCTGCGTCATCCTGCATCATCCTGCATCATCCTGCATCATCCTGCATTATCCTGCATCATCCTGCGTCATCTTGCATCATCCTGCGACATCCTGCATCATCCTGCTTCAATCTGCGTCATCCTGCATCATCCTGCTGCAATCTGCTTCATCCTGCATCATCCTGCATCATCCTGCATCATCCTGCATCATGCTGCATCATCCTGCATCACCCTGCATCATCCTGCATCATCCTGCATTATCCTGCATCATCCTGCGTCATCTTGCATCATCCTGCGACATCCTGCATCATCCTGCATCATCCTGCATCATCCTGCATCATCCTGCTGCAATCTGCTTCATCCTGCATCATCCTGCATCATGCTGCATCATCCTGCATCATGCTGCATCATCCTGCCTCATCCTGCATTATTCTGCATCATCCTGCTTCACTCTGCTTCAATCTGCTTCAATCTGCATCATCCTGCTTCAATCTGCGTCATCCTGCATCATCCCGCATCATCCGGCATCATCCTGCATCATCCCGCATCATCCTGCATCATCCTGCTTCAATCTGCGTCATCCTGCATCATCCTGCATCATCCTGCATCATCCTGCATCATCCTGCATCATCCTGCATCATACTGTTTCAATCTGCGTCATCTTGCATCATCCTGCCTCATCCTGCATCATCCTGCATCATCCTGCATCATCCTGCATCATCCTGCATCATCCTGCATCATTCTGCTTCAATCTGCGTCATCTTCCATCATCCTGCGTCATCCTGCATCATCCTGCATCTTCCTGCATCATTCTACTTCAATCTGCTTCAATCTGCTTCATCCTGAATCATCCTGCTGCAATCTGCGTCATCCTGCATCATCCTGCATCATCCTGCATCATCCTGCATCATCCTGCATCATCTTGCATCATCCTGCATTATCCTGCATCATCCTGCGTCATCTTGCATCGTCATGCGTCATCCTGCATCATCCTGCTTCAATCTGCGTCATCCTGCATCATCCTGCTGCAATCTGCTTCATCCTGCATCATCCTGCTGCAATCTGCTTCATCCTGCATCATCCTGCATCATCCTGCATCATCCTGTATCATTCTACTTCAATCTGCTTCAATCTGCTTCATCCTGCTTCAATCTGCGTCATCCTGCATCATCCTGCATCATCCTGCATCATCCTGCGTCATCCTGCATCATCCTGCTTCAATCTGCGTCATCCTGCATCATCCTGCGTCATCCTGCTGCAATCTGCTTCATCCTGCATCATCCTGCATCATCCTCCATCATCGTGCATCATCCTGCTTCAATCTGCTTCATCCTGTTTCAATCTGCGTCATCCTGCATCATCCTGCATCATCCTGCATCATCCTGTGTCATCATGCATCATTCTGCTTCAATCTGCGTTTTCTTGCATCATTCTGCGTCATCCTGCTGCAATCTGCTTCATCCTGCATCATCCTGCATCATCCTGCATCATCCTCCATCATCGTGCATCATCCTGCTTCAATCTGCGTCATCCTGCATCATCCTGCATCATCCTGCATCATCCTGCATTATCCTGCATCATCCTGCGTCATCTTGCATCATCCTGCGACATCCTGCATCATCCTGCTTCAATCTGCGTCATCCTGCATCATCCTGCTGCAATCTGCTTCATCCTGCATCATCCTGCATCATCCTGCATCATGCTGCATCATCCTGCATCATGCTGCATCATCCTGCATCACCCTGCATCATCCTGCATCATCCTGCATTATCCTGCATCATCCTGCGTCATCTTGCATCATCCTGCGTCATCCTGCATCATCCTGCTTCAATCTGCGTCATCCTGCATCATCCTGCTGCAATCTGCATCATCCTGTATCATCCTGCATCATTCTGCTTCAATCTGCGTCATCTTGCATCATCCTTAGTCATCCTGCATCATCCTGCATCATCCTGCATCATCCTGCATCATCCTGCATCATCCTGCATCATCCTGCATCATACTGTTTCAATCTGCGTCATCTTGCATCATCCTGCCTCATCCTGCATCATCCTGCATCATCCTGCATCATCCTGCATCATCCTGCATCATCCTGCATCATCCTGCATCATCCTGCATCATCCTGCATCATTCTGCTTCAATCTGCGTCATCTTCCATCATCCTGCGTCATCCTGCATCATCCTGCATCTTCCTGCATCATTCTACTTCAATCTGCTTCATCCTGCATCATCCTGCTGCAATCTGCTTCATCCTGCATCATTCTGCATCATCCTGCATCATCCTGCATCATCTTGCATCATCCTGCATCATCCTGCATCATCCTGCGTCATCTTGCATCGTCATGCGTCATCCTGCATCATCCTGCTTCAATCTGCGTCATCCTGCATCATCCTGCTGCAATCTGCTTCATCCTGCATCATCCTGCTGCAATCTGCTTCATCCTGCATCATCCTGCATCATCCTGCATCATCCTGTATCATTCTACTTCAATCTGCTTCAATCTGCTTCATCCTGCTTCAATCTGCGTCATCCTGCATCATCCTGCATCATCCTGCATCATCCTGTGTCATCCTGCATCATTCTGCTTCAATCTGCGTTATCTTGCATCATCCTGCGTCATCCTGCTGCAATCTGCTTCATCCTGCATCATCCTGCATCATCCTGCATCATCCTCCATCATCGTGCATCATCCTGCTTCAATCTGCGTCATCCTGCATCATCCTGCATCATCCTGCATCATCCTGCATTATCCTGCATCATCCTGCGTCATCTTGCATCATCCTGCGACATCCTGCATCATCCTGCTTCAATCTGCGTCATCCTGCATCATCCTGCTGCAATCTGCTTCATCCTGCATCATCCTGCATCATCCTGCATCATCCTGCATCATGCTGCATCATCCTGCATAACCCTGCATCATCCTGCATCATCCTGCATTATCCTGCATCATCCTGCGTCATCTTGCATCATCCTGCGACATCCTGCATCATCCTGCTTCAATCTGCGTCATCCTGCATCATCCTGCTGCAATCTGCTTCATCCTGCATCATCCTGCATCATCCTGCATCATCCTGCATCATGCTGCATCATCCTGCATCACCCTGCATCATCCTGCATCATCCTGCATTATCCTGCATCATCCTGCGTCATCTTGCATCATCCTTCGTCATCCTGCATCATCCTGCTTCAATCTGCGTCATCCTGCATCATCCTGCTGCAATCTGCATCATCCTGTATCATCCTGCATCATCCTGCATCATTCTGCTTCAATCTGCGTCATCTTGCATCATCCTGAGTCATCCTGCATCATCCTGCATCATCCTGCATCATCCTGCATCATCCTGCATCATCCTGCATTATTCTGCATCATCCTGCATCGTCCTGCATCATCCTGCTTCATTCTGCATCATCCTGCATCAATCTGCTTCAATCTGCTTCAATCTGCGTCATCTTGCATCATCCTGCGTCATCCTGCATCATCCTGCTTCAATCTGCGTCATCCTGCATCATCCTGCTGCAATCTGCTTCATCCTGCATCATCCTGCATCATCCTGCATCATCCTGCATCATGCTGCATCATCCTGCATCACCCAGCATCATCCTGCATCATCCTGCATTATCCTGCATCATCCTGCGTCATCTTGCATCATCCTTCGTCATCCTGCATCATCCTGCTTCAATCTGCGTCATCCTGCATCATCCTGCTGCAATCTGCATCATCCTGTATCATCCTGGATCATCCTGCATCATTCTGCTTCAATCTGCGTCATCTTGCATCATCCTGAGTCATCCTGCATCATCCTGCATCATCCTGCATCATCCTGCATCATCCTGCATCATCCTGCATTATTCTGCATCATCCTGCATCGTCCTGCATCATCCTGCTTCATTCTGCATCATCCTGCATCAATCTGCTTCAATCTGCTTCAATCTGCGTCATCTTGCATCATCCTGCGTCATCCTGCATCATCCTGCATCATCCTGCATCATCCTGCATCATTCTGCATCATCCTGCATCATCATGCGTCATCCTGCATCATCCCACATCATCCTGTATCATCCTGCTTCAATCTGCGTCATCCTGCATCATCCTGCATCATCCTGCATCATCCTGTGTCATCCTGCATCATCCTGCATCTTCCTGCATCATCCTGCATCATTCTCCTTCAATATGCTTCAATCTGCTTCATCCTGCTTCAATCTGCGTCATCCTGCATCATCCTGCATCATCCTGCATCATCCTGCATCATCCTGCATCATCCTGCGTCATCTTGCATCATCCTGCATCATCCTGCGTCATCCTGCATCATCCTGCTTCAATCTGCGTCATCCTGCATCATCCTGCTGCAATCTGCTTCATCCTGCATCATCCTGCATCATCCTGCATCATCCTGTATCATTCTACTTCAATCTGCTTCAATCTGCTTCATCCTGGTTCAATCTGCGTCATCCTGCATCATCCTGCATCATCCTGCATCATCCTGCATCATCCTGCATCATCCTGCATTATTCTGCATCATCCTGCATCGTCCTGCATCATCCTGCTTCATTCTGCATCATCCTGCATCAATCTGCTTCAATCTGCTTCAATCTGCGTCATCTTGCATCATCCTGCGTCATCCTGCATCATCCTGCATCATCCTGCATCATCCTGCATCATGCTGCATCATCCTGCATCACCCTGCATCATCCTGTATCATCCTGCATCATCCTGCTTCAATCTGCGTCATCCTGCATCATCCTGCATCATCCTGCATCATCCTGCATCATCATGCATTATACTGCATCATCCTGCGTCATCTTGCATCATCCTGCGTCATCCTGCATCATCCTGCTTCAATCTGCGTCATCGTGCTTCATCCTGCTGCAATCTGCTTCATCCTGCATCATCCTGCATCATCCTGCAGCATCCTGCTTCAATCTGCGTCAACCTGCATCATCCTGCATCATCCTGCATCATCCTACATCATCCTGCATCATCCTGCATCATCCTGCATCATCCTGCATCATCCTGCTTCAATCTACATCATCCTGCATCAGCCTGAGTAATCCTGCATCATCCTGCATCATCCTGCTTCAATCTGCGTCATCCTGCATCATCCTGCTGCAATCTGCTTCATCCTGCATCATCCTGCATCATCCTGCATCATCCTGCATCATGCTGCATCATCCTGCATCATGCTGCATCATCCTGCATCACCCTGCATCATCCTGCATCATCCTGCATTATCCTGCATCATCCTGCGTCATCTTGCATCATCCTGCGTCATCCTGCATCATCCTGCTTCAATCTGCGTCATCCTGCATCATCCTGCTGCAATCTGCATCATCCTGTATCATCCTGCATCATTCTGCTTCAATCTGCGTCATCTTGCATCATCCTTAGTCATCCTGCATCATCCTGCATCATCCTGCATCATCCTGCATCATCCTGCATCATCCTGCATCATCCTGCATCATACTGTTTCAATCTGCGTCATCTTGCATCATCCTGCCTCATCCTGCATCATCCTGCATCATCCTGCATCATCCTGCATCATCCTGCATCATCCTGCATCATCCTGCATCATCCTGCATCATTCTGCTTCAATCTGCGTCATCTTCCATCATCCTGCGTCATCCTGCATCATCCTGCATCTTCCTGCATCATTCTACTTCAATCTGCTTCATCCTGCATCATCCTGCTGCAATCTGCTTCATCCTGCATCATTCTGCATCATCCTGCATCATCCTGCATCATCTTGCATCATCCTGCATTATCCTGCATCATCCTGCGTCATCTTGCATCGTCATGCGTCATCCTGCATCATCCTGCTTCAATCTGCGTCATCCTGCATCATCCTGCTGCAATCTGCTTCATCCTGCATCATCCTGCTGCAATCTGCTTCATCCTGCATCATCCTGCATCATCCTGCATCATCCTGTATCATTCTACTTCAATCTGCTTCAATCTGCTTCATCCTGCTTCAATCTGCGTCATCCTGCATCATCCTGCATCATCCTGCATCATCCTGTGTCATCCTGCATCATTCTGCTTCAATCTGCGTTATCTTGCATCATCCTGCGTCATCCTGCTGCAATCTGCTTCATCCTGCATCATCCTGCATCATCCTGCATCATCCTCCATCATCGTGCATCATCCTGCTTCAATCTGCGTCATCCTGCATCATCCTGCATCATCCTGCATTATCCTGCATCATCCTGCGTCATCTTGCATCATCCTGCGACATCCTGCATCATCCTGCTTCAATCTGCGTCATCCTGCATCATCCTGCTGCAATCTGCTTCATCCTGCATCATCCTGCATCATCCTGCATCATCCTGCATCATGCTGCATCATCCTGCATAACCCTGCATCATCCTGCATCATCCTGCATTATCCTGCATCATCCTGCGTCATCTTGCATCATCCTGCGACATCCTGCATCATCCTGCTTCAATCTGCGTCATCCTGCATCATCCTGCTGCAATCTGCTTCATCCTGCATCATCCTGCATCATCCTGCATCATCCTGCATCATGCTGCAACATCCTGCATCACCCTGCATCATCCTGCATCATCCTGCATTATCCTGCATCATCCTGCGTCATCTTGCATCATCCTTCGTCATCCTGCATCATCCTGCTTCAATCTGCGTCATCCTGCATCATCCTGCTGCAATCTGCATCATCCTGTATCATCCTGCATCATCCTGCATCATTCTGCTTCAATCTGCGTCATCTTGCATCATCCTGAGTCATCCTGCATCATCCTGCATCATCCTGCATCATCCTGCATCATCCTGCATCATCCTGCATCATTCTGCATCATCCTGCATCGTCCTGCATCATCCTGCTTCATTCTGCATCATCCTGCATCAATCTGCTTCAATCTGCTTCAATCTGCGTCATCTTGCATCATCCTGCGTCATCCTGCATCATCCTGCATCATCCTGCATCATCCTGCATCATTCTGCATCATCCTGCATCATCATGCGTCATCCTGCATCATCCCACATCATCCTGTATCATCCTGCTTCAATCTGCGTCATCCTGCATCATCCTGCATCATCCTGCATCATCCTGTGTCATCCTGCATCTTCCTGCATCATCCTGCATCATTCTCCTTCAATATGCTTCAATCTGCTTCATCCTGCTTCAATCTGCGTCATCCTGCATCATCCTGCATCATCCTGCATCATCCTGCATCATCCTGCATCATCCTGCATCATCTTGCATCATCCTGCATTATCCTGCATCATCCTGCGTCATCTTGCATCGTCATGCGTCATCCTGCATCATCCTGCTTCAATCTGCGTCATCCTGCATCATCCTGCTGCAATCTGCTTCATCCTGCATCATCCTGCTGCAATCTGCTTCATCCTGCATCATCCTGCATCATCCTGCATCATCCTGTATCATTCTACTTCAATCTGCTTCAATCTGCTTCATCCTGCTTCAATCTGCGTCATCCTGCATCATCCTGCATCATCCTGCATCATCCTGTGTCATCCTGCATCATTCTGCTTCAATCTGCGTTATCTTGCATCATCCTGCGTCATCCTGCTGCAATCTGCTTCATCCTGCATCATCCTGCATCATCCTGCATCATCCTCCATCATCGTGCATCATCCTGCTTCAATCTGCGTCATCCTGCATCATCCTGCATCATCCTGCATCATCCTGCATTATCCTGCATCATCCTGCGTCATCTTGCATCATCCTGCGACATCCTGCATCATCCTGCTTCAATCTGCGTCATCCTGCATCATCCTGCTGCAATCTGCTTCATCCTGCATCATCCTGCATCATCCTGCATCATCCTGCATCATGCTGCATCATCCTGCATAACCCTGCATCATCCTGCATCATCCTGCATCATCCTGCATTATCCTGCATCATCCTGCGTCATCTTGCATCATCCTGCGACATCCTGCATCATCCTGCTTCAATCTGCGTCATCCTGCATCATCCTGCTGCAATCTGCTTCATCCTGCATCATCCTGCATCATCCTGCATCATCCTGCATCATGCTGCATCATCCTGCATCACCCTGCATCATCCTGCATCATCCTGCATTATCCTGCATCATCCTGCGTCATCTTGCATCATCCTTCGTCATCCTGCATCATCCTGCTTCAATCTGCGTCATCCTGCATCATCCTGCTGCAATCTGCATCATCCTGTATCATCCTGCATCATCCTGCATCATTCTGCTTCAATCTGCGTCATCTTGCATCATCCTGAGTCATCCTGCATCATCCTGCATCATCCTGCATCATCCTGCATCATCCTGCATCATCCTGCATTATTCTGCATCATCCTGCATCGTCCTGCATCATCCTGCTTCATTCTGCATCATCCTGCATCAATCTGCTTCAATCTGCTTCAATCTGCGTCATCTTGCATCATCCTGCGTCATCCTGCATCATCCTGCATCATCCTGCATCATCCTGCATCATTCTGCATCATCCTGCATCATCATGCGTCATCCTGCATCATCCCACATCATCCTGTATCATCCTGCTTCAATCTGCGTCATCCTGCATCATCCTGCATCATCCTGCATCATCCTGTGTCATCCTGCATCATCCTGCATCTTCCTGCATCATCCTGCATCATTCTCCTTCAATATGCTTCAATCTGCTTCATCCTGCTTCAATCTGCGTCATCCTGCATCATCCTGCATCATCCTGCATCATCCTGCATCATCCTGCATCATCCTGCATCATCCTGCATCATCCTGCATCATCCTGCATCATCCTGCGTCATCTTGCATCATCCTGCGTCATCCTGCATCATCCTGCTTCAATCTGCGTCATCGTGCATCATCCTGCTGCAATCTGCTTCATCCTGCATCATCCTGCATCATCCTGCATCATCCTGTATCATTCTACTTCAATCTGCTTCAATCTGCTTCATCCTGGTTCAATCTGCGTCATCCTGCATCATCCTGCATCATCCTGCATCATCCTGCATCATCCTGCATCATCCTGCATTATTCTGCATCATCCTGCATCGTCCTGCATCATCCTGCTTCATTCTGCATCATCCTGCATCAATCTGCTTCAATCTGCTTCAATCTGCGTCATCTTGCATCATCCTGCGTCATCCTGCATCATCCTGCATCATCCTGCATCATCCTGCATCATGCTGCATCATCCTGCATCACCCTGCATCATCCTGTATCATCCTGCATCATCCTGCTTCAATCTGCGTCATCCTGCATCATCCTGCATCATCCTGCATCATCCTGCATCATCATGCATTATACTGCATCATCCTGCGTCATCTTGCATCATCCTGCGTCATCCTGCATCATCCTGCTTCAATCTGCGTCATCGTGCTTCATCCTGCTGCAATCTGCTTCATCCTGCATCATCCTGCATCATCCTGCAGCATCCTGCTTCAATCTGCGTCAACCTGCATCATCCTGCATCATCCTGCATCATCCTACATCATCCTGCATCATCCTGCATCATCCTGCATCATCCTGCTTCAATCTACATCATCCTGCATCAGCCTGAGTAATCCTGCATCATCCTGCATCATCCTGCATCATCCTGCATCATCCTGCATCATGGTGCATCATCCTGCCTCATCCTGCATTATTCTGCATCATCCTGCTTCACTCTGCTTCAATCTGCTTCAATCTGCATCATCCTGCTTCAATCTGCGTCATCCTGCATCATCCCGCATCATCCGGCATCATCCTGCATCATCCCGCATCATCCTGCATCATCCTGCTTCAATCTGCTTCATTCTGCATCATCCTGCATCATCCTGCATCATCCTGCATCATCCTGCATCATCCTGCATCATCCTGCATCATCCTGCATCATCATGCATTATACTGCATCATCCTGCGTCATCTTGCATCATCCTGCGTCATCCTGCATCATCCTGCTTCAATCTGCGTCATCGTGCTTCATCCTGCTGCAATCTGCTTCATCCTGCATCATCCTGCATCATCCTGCAGCATCCTGCTTCAATCTGCGTCAACCTGCATCATCCTGCATCATCCTGCATCATCCTACATCATCCTGCATCATCCTGCATCATCCTGCATCATCCTGCATCATCCTGCTTCAATCTACATCATCCTGCATCATCCTGCTGCAATCTGCTTCATCCTGCATCATCCTGCATCATCCTGCATCATCCTGTATCATTCTACTTCAATCTGCTTCAATCTGCTTCATCCTGCTTCAATCTGCGTCATCCTGCATCATCCTGCATCATCCTGCATCATCCTGTGTCATCCTGCATCATTCTGCTTCAATCTGCGTTATCTTGCATCATCCTGCGTCATCCTGCTGCAATCTGCTTCATCCTGCATCATCCTGCATCATCCTGCATCATCCTCCATCATCGTGCATCATCCTGCTTCAATCTGCGTCATCCTGCATCATCCTGCATCATCCTGCATCATCCTGCATTATCCTGCATCATCCTGCGTCATCTTGCATCATCCTGCGACATCCTGCATCATCCTGCTTCAATCTGCGTCATCCTGCATCATCCTGCTGCAATCTGCTTCATCCTGCATCATCCTGCATCATCCTGCATCATCCTGCATCATGCTGCATCATCCTGCATAACCCTGCATCATCCTGCATCATCCTGCATTATCCTGCATCATCCTGCGTCATCTTGCATCATCCTGCGACATCCTGCATCATCCTGCTTCAATCTGCGTCATCCTGCATCATCCTGCTGCAATCTGCTTCATCCTGCATCATCCTGCATCATCCTGCATCATCCTGCATCATGCTGCATCATCCTGCATCACCCTGCATCATCCTGCATCATCCTGCATTATCCTGCATCATCCTGCGTCATCTTGCATCATCCTTCGTCATCCTGCATCATCCTGCTTCAATCTGCGTCATCCTGCATCATCCTGCTGCAATCTGCATCATCCTGTATCATCCTGCATCATCCTGCATCATTCTGCTTCAATCTGCATCATCCTGCATCATCCTGCATCATCCTGCTTCAATCTACATCATCCTGCATCAGCCTGAGTAATCCTGCATCATCCTGCATCATCCTGCATCATCCTGCATCATCCTGCATCATGGTGCATCATCCTGCCTCATCCTGCATTATTCTGCATCATCCTGCTTCACTCTGCTTCAATCTGCTTCAATCTGCATCATCCTGCTTCAATCTGCGTCATCCTGCATCATCCCGCATCATCCGGCATCATCCTGCATCATCCCGCATCATCCTGCATCATCCTGCTTCAATCTGCTTCATTCTGCATCATCCTGCATCATCCTGCATCATCCTGCATCATCCTGCATCATCCTGCATCATCCTGCATCATCCTGCATCATCATGCATTATACTGCATCATCCTGCGTCATCTTGCATCATCCTGCGTCATCCTGCATCATCCTGCTTCAATCTGCGTCATCGTGCTTCATCCTGCTGCAATCTGCTTCATCCTGCATCATCCTGCATCATCCTGCAGCATCCTGCTTCAATCTGCGTCAACCTGCATCATCCTGCATCATCCTGCATCATCCTACATCATCCTGCATCATCCTGCATCATCCTGCATCATCCTGCATCATCCTGCTTCAATCTACATCATCCTGCATCATCCTGCTGCAATCTGCTTCATCCTGCATCATCCTGCATCATCCTGCATCATCCTGTATCATTCTACTTCAATCTGCTTCAATCTGCTTCATCCTGCTTCAATCTGCGTCATCCTGCATCATCCTGCATCATCCTGCATCATCCTGTGTCATCCTGCATCATTCTGCTTCAATCTGCGTTATCTTGCATCATCCTGCGTCATCCTGCTGCAATCTGCTTCATCCTGCATCATCCTGCATCATCCTGCATCATCCTCCATCATCGTGCATCATCCTGCTTCAATCTGCGTCATCCTGCATCATCCTGCATCATCCTGCATCATCCTGCATTATCCTGCATCATCCTGCGTCATCTTGCATCATCCTGCGACATCCTGCATCATCCTGCTTCAATCTGCGTCATCCTGCATCATCCTGCTGCAATCTGCTTCATCCTGCATCATCCTGCATCATCCTGCATCATCCTGCATCATGCTGCATCATCCTGCATAACCCTGCATCATCCTGCATCATCCTGCATTATCCTGCATCATCCTGCGTCATCTTGCATCATCCTGCGACATCCTGCATCATCCTGCTTCAATCTGCGTCATCCTGCATCATCCTGCTGCAATCTGCTTCATCCTGCATCATCCTGCATCATCCTGCATCATCCTGCATCATGCTGCATCATCCTGCATCACCCTGCATCATCCTGCATCATCCTGCATTATCCTGCATCATCCTGCGTCATCTTGCATCATCCTTCGTCATCCTGCATCATCCTGCTTCAATCTGCGTCATCCTGCATCATCCTGCTGCAATCTGCATCATCCTGTATCATCCTGCATCATCCTGCATCATTCTGCTTCAATCTGCGTCATCTTGCATCATCCTGAGTCATCCTGCATCATCCTGCATCATCCTGCATCATCCTGCATCATCCTGCATCATCCTGCATTATTCTGCATCATCCTGCATCGTCCTGCATCATCCTGCTTCATTCTGCATCATCCTGCATCAATCTGCTTCAATCTGCTTCAATCTGCGTCATCTTGCATCATCCTGCGTCATCCTGCATCATCCTGCATCATCCTGCATCATCCTGCATCATTCTGCATCATCCTGCATCATCATGCGTCATCCTGCATCATCCCACATCATCCTGTATCATCCTGCTTCAATCTGCGTCATCCTGCATCATCCTGCATCATCCTGCATCATCCTGTGTCATCCTGCATCATCCTGCATCTTCCTGCATCATCCTGCATCATTCTCCTTCAATATGCTTCAATCTGCTTCATCCTGCTTCAATCTGCGTCATCCTGCATCATCCTGCATCATCCTGCATCATCCTGCATCATCCTGCATCATCCTGCATCATCCTGCATCATCCTGCATCATCCTGCATCATCCTGCGTCATCTTGCATCATCCTGCGTCATCCTGCATCATCCTGCTTCAATCTGCGTCATCGTGCGTCATCCTGCTGCAATCTGCTTCATCCTGCATCATCCTGCATCATCCTGCATCATCCTGTATCATTCTACTTCAATCTGCTTCAATCTGCTTCATCCTGGTTCAATCTGCGTCATCCTGCATCATCCTGCATCATCCTGCATCATCCTGCATCATCCTGCATCATCCTGCATTATTCTGCATCATCCTGCATCGTCCTGCATCATCCTGCTTCATTCTGCATCATCCTGCATCAATCTGCTTCAATCTGCTTCAATCTGCGTCATCTTGCATCATCCTGCGTCATCCTGCATCATCCTGCATCATCCTGCATCATCCTGCATCATGCTGCATCATGCTGCATCACCCTGCATCATCCTGTATCATCCTGCATCATCCTGCTTCAATCTGCGTCATCCTGCATCATCCTGCATCATCCTGCATCATCCTGCATCATCATGCATTATACTGCATCATCCTGCGTCATCTTGCATCATCCTGCGTCATCCTGCATCATCCTGCTTCAATCTGCGTCATCGTGCTTCATCCTGCTGCAATCTGCTTCATCCTGCATCATCCTGCATCATCCTGCAGCATCCTGCTTCAATCTGCGTCAACCTGCATCATCCTGCATCATCCTGCATCATCCTACATCATCCTGCATCATCCTGCATCATCCTGCATCATCCTGCATCATCCTGCTTCAATCTACATCATCCTGCATCAGCCTGAGTAATCCTGCATCATCCTACATCATCCTGCATCATCCTGCATCATCCTGCATCATGGTGCATCATCCTGCCTCATCCTGCATTATTCTGCATCATCCTGCTTCACTCTGCTTCAATCTGCTTCAATCTGCATCATCCTGCTTCAATCTGCGTCATCCTGCATCATCCCGCATCATCCGGCATCATCCTGCATCATCCCGCATCATCCTGCATCATCCTGCTTCAATCTGCTTCATCCTGCATCATCCTGCATCATCCTGCATCATCCTGCATCATCCTGCATCATCCTGCATCATCCTGCATCATCATGCATTATACTGCATCATCCTGCGTCATCTTGCATCATCCTGCGTCATCCTGCATCATCCTGCTTCAATCTGCGTCATCGTGCTTCATCCTGCTGCAATCTGCTTCATCCTGCATCATCCTGCATCATCCTGCAGCATCCTGCTTCAATCTGCGTCAACCTGCATCATCCTGCATCATCCTGCATCATCCTACATCATCCTGCATCATCCTGCATCATCCTGCATCATCCTGCATCATCCTGCTTCAATCTACATCATCCTGCATCAGCCTGAGTAATCCTGCATCATCCTGCATCATCCTGCATCATCCTGCATCATCCTGCATCATGGTGCATCATCCTGCCTCATCCTGCATTATTCTGCATCATCCTGCTTCACTCTGCTTCAATCTGCTTCAATCTGCATCATCCTGCTTCAATCTGCGTCATCCTGCATCATCCCGCATCATCCGGCATCATCCTGCATCATCCCGCATCATCCTGCATCATCCTGCTTCAATCTGCTTCATCCTGCATCATCCTGCATCATCCTGCATCATCCTGCATCATGCTGCATCATCCTGCATCACCCTGCATCATCCTGCATCATCCTGCATTATCCTGCATCATCCTGCGTCATCTTGCATCATCCTTCGTCATCCTGCATCATCCTGCTTCAATCTGCGTCATCCTGCATCATCCTGCTGCAATCTGCATCATCCTGTATCATCCTGCATCATCCTGCATCATCCTGCATCATTCTGCTTCAATCTGCGTCATCTTGCATCATCCTGAGTCATCCTGCATCATCCTGCATCATCCTGCATCATCCTGCATCATCCTGCATCATCCTGCATTATTCTGCATCATCCTGCATCGTCCTGCATCATCCTGCTTCATTCTGCATCATCCTGCATCAATCTGCTTCAATCTGCTTCAATCTGCGTCATCTTGCATCATCCTGCGTCATCCTGCATCATCCTGCATCATCCTGCTTCATTCTGCATCATCCTGCATCAATCTGCTTCAATCTGCTTCAATCTGCGTCATCTTGCATCATCCTGCGTCATCCTGCATCATCCTGCATCATCCTGCATCATCCTGCATCATTCTGCATCATCCTGCATCATCATGCGTCATCCTGCATCATCCCACATCATCCTGTATCATCCTGCTTCAATCTGCGTCATCCTGCATCATCCTGCATCATCCTGCATCATCCTGTGTCATCCTGCATCATCCTGCATCTTCCTGCATCATCCTGCATCATTCTCCTTCAATATGCTTCAATCTGCTTCATCCTGCTTCAATCTGCGTCATCCTGCATCATCCTGCATCATCCTGCATCATCCTGCATCATCCTGCATCATCCTGCATCATCCTGCATCATCCTGCATCATCCTGCATCATCCTGCGTCATCTTGCATCATCCTGCGTCATCCTGCATCATCCTGCTTCAATCTGCGTCATCCTGCATCATCCTGCTGCAATCTGCTTCATCCTGCATCATCCTGCATCATCCTGCATCATCCTGTATCATTCTACTTCAATCTGCTTCAATCTGCTTCATCCTGGTTCAATCTGCGTCATCCTGCATCATCCTGCATCATCCTGCATCATCCTGCATCATCCTGCATCATCCTGCATTATTCTGCATCATCCTGCATCGTCCTGCATCATCCTGCTTCATTCTGCATCATCCTGCATCAATCTGCTTCAATCTGCTTCAATCTGCGTCATCTTGCATCATCCTGCGTCATCCTGCATCATCCTGCATCATCCTGCATCATCCTGCATCATGCTGCATCATCCTGCATCACCCTGCATCATCCTGTATCATCCTGCATCATCCTGCTTCAATCTGCGTCATCCTGCATCATCCTGCATCATCCTGCATCATCCTGCATCATCATGCATTATACTGCATCATCCTGCGTCATCTTGCATCATCCTGCGTCATCCTGCATCATCCTGCTTCAATCTGCGTCATCGTGCTTCATCCTGCTGCAATCTGCTTCATCCTGCATCATCCTGCATCATCCTGCAGCATCCTGCTTCAATCTGCGTCAACCTGCATCATCCTGCATCATCCTGCATCATCCTACATCATCCTGCATCATCCTGCATCATCCTGCATCATCCTGCTTCAAACTACATCATCCTGCATCAGCCTGAGTAATCCTGCATCATCCTGCATCATCCTGCATCATCCTGCATCATCCTGCATCATGGTGCATCATCCTGCCTCATCCTGCATTATTCTGCATCATCCTGCTTCACTCTGCTTCAATCTGCTTCAATCTGCATCATCCTGCTTCAATCTGCGTCATCCTGCATCATCCCGCATCATCCGGCATCATCCTGCATCATCCCGCATCATCCTGCATCATCCTGCTTCAATCTGCTTCATCCTGCATCATCCTGCATCATCCTGCATCATCCTGCATCATGCTGCATCATCCTGCATCACCCTGCATCATCCTGCATCATCCTGCATTATCCTGCATCATCCTGCGTCATCTTGCATCATCCTTCGTCATCCTGCATCATCCTGCTTCAATCTGCGTCATCCTGCATCATCCTGCTGCAATCTGCATCATCCTGTATCATCCTGCATCATCCTGCATCATTCTGCTTCAATCTGCGTCATCTTGCATCATCCTGAGTCATCCTGCATCATCCTGCATCATCCTGCATCATCCTGCATCATCCTGCATCATCCTGCATTATTCTGCATCATCCTGCATCGTCCTGCATCATCCTGCTTCATTCTGCATCATCCTGCATCAATCTGCTTCAATCTGCTTCAATCTGCGTCATCTTGCATCATCCTGCGTCATCCTGCATCATCCTGCATCATCCTGCATCATTCTGCATCATCCTGCATCATCATGCGTCATCCTGCATCATCCCACATCATCCTGTATCATCCTGCTTCAATCTGCGTCATCCTGCATCATCCTGCATCATCCTGCATCATCCTGTGTCATCCTGCATCATCCTGCATCTTCCTGCATCATCCTGCATCATTCTCCTTCAATATGCTTCAATCTGCTTCATCCTGCTTCAATCTGCGTCATCCTGCATCATCCTGCATCATCCTGCATCATCCTGCATCATCCTCCATCATCCTGCATCATCCTGCATCATCCTGCATCATCCTGCATCATCCTGCGTCATCTTGCATCATCCTGCGTCATCCTGCATCATCCTGCTTCAATCTGCGTCATCCTGCATCATCCTGCTGCAATCTGCTTCATCCTGCATCATCCTGCATGATCCTGCATCATCCTGTATCATTCTACTTCAATCTGCTTCAATCTGCTTCATCCTGGTTCAATCTGCGTCATCCTGCATCATCCTGCATCATCCTGCATCATCCTGCATCATCCTGCATCATCCTGCATTATTCTGCATCATCCTGCATCGTCCTGCATCATCCTGCTTCATTCTGCATCATCCTGCATCAATCTGCTTCAATCTGCTTCAATCTGCGTCATCTTGCATCATCCTGCGTCATCCTGCATCATCCTGCATCATCCTGCATCATCCTGCATCATGGTGCATCATCCTGCATCACCCTGCATTATTCTGCATCATCCTGCTTCACTCTGCTTCAATCTGCTTCAATCTGCATCATCCTGCTTCAATCTGCGTCATCCTGCATCATCCCGCATCATCCGGCATCATCCTGCATCATCCCGCATCATCCTGCATCATCCTGCTTCAATCTGCTTCATCCTGCATCATCCTGCATCATCCTGCATCATCCTGCATCATGCTGCATCATCCTGCATCACCCTGCATCATCCTGCATCATCCTGCATTATCCTGCATCATCCTGCGTCATCTTGCATCATCCTTCGTCATCCTGCATCATCCTGCTTCAATCTGCGTCATCCTGCATCATCCTGCTGCAATCTGCATCATCCTGTATCATCCTGCATCATCCTGCATCATTCTGCTTCAATCTGCGTCATCTTGCATCATCCTGAGTCATCCTGCATCATCCTGCATCATCCTGCATCATCCTGCATCATCCTGCATCATCCTGCATTATTCTGCATCATCCTGCATCGTCCTGCATCATCCTGCTTCATTCTGCATCATCCTGCATCAATCTGCTTCAATCTGCTTCAATCTGCGTCATCTTGCATCATCCTGCGTCATCCTGCATCATCCTGCATCATCCTGCTTCATTCTGCATCATCCTGCATCAATCTGCTTCAATCTGCTTCAATCTGCGTCATCTTGCATCATCCTGCGTCATCCTGCATCATCCTGCATCATCCTGCATCATCCTGCATCATTCTGCATCATCCTGCATCATCATGCGTCATCCTGCATCATCCCACATCATCCTGTATCATCCTGCTTCAATCTGCGTCATCCTGCATCATCCTGCATCATCCTGCATCATCCTGTGTCATCCTGCATCATCCTGCATCTTCCTGCATCATCCTGCATCATTCTCCTTCAATATGCTTCAATCTGCTTCATCCTGCTTCAATCTGCGTCATCCTGCATCATCCTGCATCATCCTGCATCATCCTGCATCATCCTGCATCATCCTGCATCATCCTGCATCATCCTGCATGATCCTGCATCATCCTGCGTCATCTTGCATCATCCTGCGTCATCCTGCATCATCCTGCTTCAATCTGCGTCATCCTGCATCATCCTGCTGCAATCTGCTTCATCCTGCATCATCCTGCATCATCCTGCATCATCCTGTATCATTCTACTTCAATCTGCTTCAATCTGCTTCATCCTGGTTCAATCTGCGTCATCCTGCATCATCCTGCATCATCCTGCATCATCCTGCATCATCCTGCATCATCCTGCATTATTCTGCATCATCCTGCATCGTCCTGCATCATCCTGCTTCATTCTGCATCATCCTGCATCAATCTGCTTCAATCTGCTTCAATCTGCGTCATCTTGCATCATCCTGCGTCATCCTGCATCATCCTGCATCATCCTGCATCATCCTGCATCATGCTGCATCATCCTGCATCACCCTGCATCATCCTGTATCATCCTGCATCATCCTGCTTCAATCTGCGTCATCCTGCATCATCCTGCATCATCCTGCATCATCCTGCATCATCATGCATTATACTGCATCATCCTGCGTCATCTTGCATCATCCTGCGTCATCCTGCATCATCCTGCTTCAATCTGCGTCATCGTGCTTCATCCTGCTGCAATCTGCTTCATCCTGCATCATCCTGCATCATCCTGCAGCATCCTGCTTCAATCTGCGTCAACCTGCATCATCCTGCATCATCCTGCATCATCCTACATCATCCTGCATCATCCTGCATCATCCTGCATCATCCTGCTTCAATCTACATCATCCTGCATCAGCCTGAGTAATCCTGCATCATCCTGCATCATCCTGCATCATCCTGCATCATCCTGCATCATGGTGCATCATCCTGCCTCATCCTGCATTATTCTGCATCATCCTGCTTCACTCTGCTTCAATCTGCTTCAATCTGCATCATCCTGCTTCAATCTGCGTCATCCTGCATCATCCCGCATCATCCGGCATCATCCTGCATCATCCCGCATCATCCTGCATCATCCTGCTTCAATCTGCTTCATCCTGCATCATCCTGCATCATCCTGCATCATCCTGCATCATGCTGCATCATCCTGCATCACCCTGCATCATCCTGCATCATCCTGCATTATCCTGCATCATCCTGCGTCATCTTGCATCATCCTTCGTCATCCTGCATCATCCTGCTTCAATCTGCGTCATCCTGCATCATCCTGCTGCAATCTGCATCATCCTGTATCATCCTGCATCATCCTGCATCATTCTGCTTCAATCTGCGTCATCTTGCATCATCCTGAGTCATCCTGCATCATCCTGCATCATCCTGCATCATCCTGCATCATCCTGCATCATCCTGCATTATTCTGCATCATCCTGCATCGTCCTGCATCATCCTGCTTCATTCTGCATCATCCTGCATCAATCTGCTTCAATCTGCTTCAATCTGCGTCATCTTGCATCATCCTGCGTCATCCTGCATCATCCTGCATCATCCTGCATCATTCTGCATCATCCTGCATCATCATGCGTCATCCTGCATCATCCCACATCATCCTGTATCATCCTGCTTCAATCTGCGTCATCCTGCATCATCCTGCATCATCCTGCATCATCCTGTGTCATCCTGCATCATCCTGCATCTTCCTGCATCATCCTGCATCATTCTCCTTCAATATGCTTCAATCTGCTTCATCCTGCTTCAATCTGCGTCATCCTGCATCATCCTGCATCATCCTGCATCATCCTGCATCATCCTCCATCATCCTGCATCATCCTGCATCATCCTGCATCATCCTGCATCATCCTGCGTCATCTTGCATCATCCTGCGTCATCCTGCATCATCCTGCTTCAATCTGCGTCATCCTGCATCATCCTGCTGCAATCTGCTTCATCCTGCATCATCCTGCATCATCCTGCATCATCCTGTATCATTCTACTTCAATCTGCTTCAATCTGCTTCATCCTGGTTCAATCTGCGTCATCCTGCATCATCCTGCATCATCCTGCATCATCCTGCATCATCCTGCATCATCCTGCATTATTCTGCATCATCCTGCATCGTCCTGCATCATCCTGCTTCATTCTGCATCATCCTGCATCAATCTGCTTCAATCTGCTTCAATCTGCGTCATCTTGCATCATCCTGCGTCATCCTGCATCATCCTGCATCATCCTGCATCATCCTGCATCATGCTGCATCATCCTGCATCACCCTGCATCATCCTGTATCATCCTGCATCATCCTGCTTCAATCTGCGTCATCCTGCATCATCCTGCATCATCCTGCATCATCCTGCATCATCATGCATTATACTGCATCATCCTGCGTCATCTTGCATCATCCTGCGTCATCCTGCATCATCCTGCTTCAATCTGCATCATCGTGCTTCATCCTGCTGCAATCTGCTTCATCCTGCATCATCCTGCATCATCCTGCAGCATCCTGCTTCAATCTGCGTCAACCTGCATCATCCTGCATCATCCTGCATCATCCTACATCATCCTGCATCATCCTGCATCATCCTGCATCATCCTGCATCATCCTGCTTCAATCTACATCATCCTGCATCAGCCTGAGTAATCCTGCATCATCCTGCATCATCCTGCTTCAATCTGCGTCATCCTGCATCATCCTGCTGCAATCTGCTTCATCCTGCATCATCCTGCATCATCCTGCATCATCCTGCATCATACTGCATCATCCTGCATCATGCTGCATCATCCTGCATCACCCTGCATCATCCTGCATCATCCTGCATTATCCTGCATCATCCTGCGTCATCTTGCATCATCCTGCGTCATCCTGCATCATCCTGCTTCAATCTGCGTCATCCTGCATCATCCTGCTGCAATCTGCATCATCCTGTATCATCCTGCATCATTCTGCTTCAATCTGCGTCATCTTGCATCATCCTTAGTCATCCTGCATCATCCTGCGTCATCCTGCATCATCCTGCATCATCCTGCATCATCCTGCATCATCCTGCATCATCCTGCATTATTCTGCATCATCCTGCATCGTCCTGCATCATCCTGCTTCATTCTGCATCATCCTGCATCAATCTGCTTCAATCTGCTTCAATCTGCGTCATCTTGCATCATCCTGCGTCATCCTGCATCATCCTGCATCATCCTGCATCATCCTGCATCATGCTGCATCATCCTGCATCACCCTGCATCATCCTGTATCATCCTGCATCATCCTGCTTCAATCTGCGTCATCCTGCATCATCCTGCATCATCCTGCATCATCCTGCATCATCATGCATTATACTGCATCATCCTGCGTCATCTTGCATCATCCTGCGTCATCCTGCATCATCCTGCTTCAATCTGCGTCATCGTGCTTCATCCTGCTGCAATCTGCTTCATCCTGCATCATCCTGCATCATCCTGCAGCATCCTGCTTCAATCTGCGTCAACCTGCATCATCCTGCATCATCCTGCATCATCCTACATCATCCTGCATCATCCTGCATCATCCTGCATCATCCTGCATCATCCTGCTTCAATCTACATCATCCTGCATCAGCCTGAGTAATCCTGCATCATCCTGCATCATCCTGCTTCAATCTGCGTCATCCTGCATCATCCTGCTGCAATCTGCTTCATCCTGCATCATCCTGCATCATCCTGCATCATGCTGCATCATCCTGCATCATGCTGCATCATCCTGCATCACCCTGCATCATCCTGCATCATCCTGCATTATCCTGCATCATCCTGCGTCATCTTGCATCATCCTGCGTCATCCTGCATCATCCTGCTTCAATCTGCGTCATCCTGCATCATCCTGCTGCAATCTGCATCATCCTGTATCATCCTGCATCATTCTGCTTCAATCTGCGTCATCTTGCATCATCCTTAGTCATCCTGCATCATCCTGCATCATCCTGCATCATCCTGCATCATCCTGCATCATCCTGCATCATCCTGCATCTTCCTGCATCATTCTACTTCAATCTGCTTCATCCTGCATCATCCTGCTGCAATCTGCTTCATCCTGCATCATTCTGCATCATCCTGCATCATCCTGCATCATCTTGCATCATCCTGCATTATCCTGCATCATCCTGCGTCATCTTGCATCGTCATGCGTCATCCTGCATCATCCTGCTTCAATCTGCGTCATCCTGCATCATCCTGCTGCAATCTGCTTCATCCTGCATCATCCTGCTGCAATCTGCTTCATCCTGCATCATCCTGCATCATCCTGCATCATCCTGTATCATTCTACTTCAATCTGCTTCAATCTGCTTCATCCTGCTTCAATCTGCGTCATCCTGCATCATCCTGCATCATCCTGCATCATCCTGTGTCATCCTGCATCATTCTGCTTCAATCTGCGTTATCTTGCATCATCCTGCGTCATCCTGCTGCAATCTGCTTCATCCTGCATCATCCTGCATCATCCTGCATCATCCTCCATCATCGTGCATCATCCTGCTTCAATCTGCGTCATCCTGCATCATCCTGCATCATCCTGCATCATCCTGCATTATCCTGCATCATCCTGCGTCATCTTGCATCATCCTGCGACATCCTGCATCATCCTGCTTCAATCTGCGTCATCCTGCATCATCCTGCTGCAATCTGCTTCATCCTGCATCATCCTGCATCATCCTGCATCATCCTGCATCATGCTGCATCATCCTGCATAACCCTGCATCATCCTGCATCATCCTGCATTATCCTGCATCATCCTGCGTCATCTTGCATCATCCTGCGTCATCCTGCATCATCCTGCTTCAATCTGCGTCATCCTGCATCATCCTGCTGCAATCTGCTTCATCCTGCATCATCCTGCATCATCCTGCATCATCCTGTATCATTCTACTTCAATCTGCTTCAATCTGCTTCATCCTGGTTCAATCTGCGTCATCCTGCATCATCCTGCATCATCCTGCATCATCCTGCATCATCCTGCATCATCCTGCATTATTCTGCATCATCCTGCATCGTCCTGCATCATCCTGCTTCATTCTGCATCATCCTGCATCAATCTGCTTCAATCTGCTTCAATCTGCGTCATCTTGCATCATCCTGCGTCATCCTGCATCATCCTGCATCATCCTGCATCATCCTGCATCATGCTGCATCATCCTGCATCACCCTGCATCATCCTGTATCATCCTGCATCATCCTGCTTCAATCTGCGTCATCCTGCATCATCCTGCATCATCCTGCATCATCCTGCATCATCATGCATTATACTGCATCATCCTGCGTCATCTTGCATCATCCTGCGTCATCCTGCATCATCCTGCTTCAATCTGCGTCATCGTGCTTCATCCTGCTGCAATCTGCTTCATCCTGCATCATCCTGCATCATCCTGCAGCATCCTGCTTCAATCTGCGTCAACCTGCATCATCCTGCATCATCCTGCATCATCCTACATCATCCTGCATCATCCTGCATCATCCTGCATCATCCTGCTTCAATCTACATCATCCTGCATCAGCCTGAGTAATCCTGCATCATCCTGCATCATCCTGCATCATCCTGCATCATCCTGCATCATGGTGCATCATCCTGCCTCATCCTGCATTATTCTGCATCATCCTGCTTCACTCTGCTTCAATCTGCTTCAATCTGCATCATCCTGCTTCAATCTGCGTCATCCTGCATCATCCCGCATCATCCGGCATCATGCTGCATCATCCTGCATCACCCTGCATCATCTGCATCATCCTGCATTATCCTGCATCATCCTGCGTCATCTTGCATCATCCTTCGTCATCCTGCATCATCCTGCTTCAATCTGCGTCATCCTGCATCATCCTGCTGCAATCTGCATCATCCTGTATCATCCTGCATCATCCTGCATCATTCTGCTTCAATCTGCGTCATCTTGCATCATCCTGAGTCATCCTGCATCATCCTGCATCATCCTGCATCATCCTGCATCATCCTGCATCATCCTGCATTATTCTGCATCATCCTGCATCGTCCTGCATCATCCTGCTTCATTCTGCATCATCCTGCATCAATCTGCTTCAATCTGCTTCAATCTGCGTCATCTTGCATCATCCTGCGTCATCCTGCATCATCCTGCATCATCCTGCATCATTCTGCATCATCCTGCATCATCAATGCGTCATCCTGCATCATCCCACATCATCCTGTATCATCCTGCTTCAATCTGCGTCATCCTGCATCATCCTGCATCATCCTGCATCATCCTGTGTCATCCTGCATCATCCTGCATCTTCCTGCATCATCCTGCATCATTCTCCTTCAATATGCTTCAATCTGCTTCATCCTGCTTCAATCTGCGTCATCCTGCATCATCCTGCATCATCCTGCATCATCCTGCATCATCCTCCATCATCCTGCATCATCCTGCATCATCCTGCATCATCCTGCATCATCCTGCGTCATCTTGCATCATCCTGCGTCATCCTGCATCATCCTGCTTCAATCTGCGTCATCCTGCATCATCCTGCTGCAATCTGCTTCATCCTGCATCATCCTGCATCATCCTGCATCATCCTGTATCATTCTACTTCAATCTGCTTCAATCTGCTTCATCCTGGTTCAATCTGCGTCATCCTGCATCATCCTGCATCATCCTGCATCATCCTGCATCATCCTGCATCATCCTGCATCATCCTGCATCATCCTGCATTATTCTGCATCATCCTGCATCGTCCTGCATCATCCTGCTTCATTCTGCATCATCCTGCATCAATCTGCTTCAATCTGCTTCAATCTGCGTCATCTTGCATCATCCTGCGTCATCCTGCATCATCCTGCATCATCCTGCATCATCCTGCATCATGCTGCATCACCCTGCATCATCCTGTATCATCCTGCATCATCCTGCATCATCCTGCTTCAATCTGCGTCATCCTGCATCATCCTGCATCATCCTGCATCATCCTGCATCATCATGCATTATACTGCATCATCCTGCGTCATCTTGCATCATCCTGCGTCATCCTGCATCATCCTGCTTCAATCTGCATCATCGTGCTTCATCCTGCTGCAATCTGCTTCATCCTGCATCATCCTGCATCATCCTGCAGCATCCTGCTTCAATCTGCGTCAACCTGCATCATCCTGCATCATCCTGCATCATCCTACATCATCCTGCATCATCCTGCAACATCCTGCATCATCCTGCATCATCCTGCTTCAATCTACATCATCCTGCATCAGCCTGAGTAATCCTGCATCATCCTGCATCATCCTGCTTCAATCTGCGTCATCCTGCATCATCCTGCTGCAATCTGCTTCATCCTGCATCATCCTGCATCATCCTGCATCATCCTGCATCATGCTGCATCATCCTGCATCATGCTGCATCATCCTGCATCACCCTGCATCATCCTGCATCATCCTGCATTATCCTGCATCATCCTGCGTCATCTTGCATCATCCTGCGTCATCCTGCTTCATCCTGCTTCAATCTGCGTCATCCTGCATCATCCTGCTGCAATCTGCATCATCCTGTATCATCCTGCATCATTCTGCTTCAATCTGCGTCATCTTGCATCATCCTTAGTCATCCTGCATCATCCTGCGTCATCCTGCATCATCCTGCATCATCCTGCATCATCCTGCATCATCCTGCATCATCCTGCATTATTCTGCATCATCCTGCATCGTCCTGCATCATCCTGCTTCATTCTGCATCATCCTGCATCAATCTGCTTCAATCTGCTTCAATCTGCGTCATCTTGCATCATCCTGCGTCATCCTGCATCATCCTGCATCATCCTGCATCATCCTGCATCATGCTGCATCATCCTGCATCACCCTGCATCATCCTGTATCATCCTGCATCATCCTGCTTCAATCTGCGTCATCCTGCATCATCCTGCATCATCCTGCATCATCCTGCATCATCATGCATTATACTGCATCATCCTGCGTCATCTTGCATCATCCTGCGTCATCCTGCATCATCCTGCTTCAATTCTGCGTCATCGTGCTTCATCCTGCTGCAATCTGCTTCATCCTGCATCATCCTGCATCATCCTGCAGCATCCTGCTTCAATCTGCGTCAACCTGCATCATCCTGCATCATCCTGCATCATCCTACATCATCCTGCATCATCCTGCATCATCCTGCATCATCCTGCATCATCCTGCTTCAATCTACATCATCCTGCATCAGCCTGAGTAATCCTGCATCATCCTGCATCATCCTGCTTCAATCTGCGTCATCCTGCATCATCCTGCTGCAATCTGCTTCATCCTGCATCATCCTGCATCATCCTGCATCATGCTGCATCATCCTGCATCATGCTGCATCATCCTGCATCACCCTGCATCATCCTGCATCATCCTGCATTATCCTGCATCATCCTGCGTCATCTTGCATCATCCTGCGTCATCCTGCATCATCCTGCTTCAATCTGCGTCATCCTGCATCATCCTGCTGCAATCTGCATCATCCTGTATCATCCCTGCATCATTCTGCTTCAATCTGCGTCATCTTGCATCATCCTTAGTCATCCTGCATCATCCTGCATCATCCTGCATCATCCTGCATCATCCTGCATCATCCTGCATCATCCTGCATCTTCCTGCATCATTCTACTTCAATCTGCTTCATCCTGCATCATCCTGCTGCAATCTGCTTCATCCTGCATCATTCTGCATCATCCTGCATCATCCTGCATCATCTTGCATCATCCTGCATTATCCTGCATCATCCTGCGTCATCTTGCATCGTCATGCGTCATCCTGCATCATCCTGCTTCAATCTGCGTCATCCTGCATCATCCTGCTGCAATCTGCTTCATCCTGCATCATCCTGCTGCAATCTGCTTCATCCTGCATCATCCTGCATCATCCTGCATCATCCTGTATCATTCTACTTCAATCTGCTTCAATCTGCTTCATCCTGCTTCAATCTGCGTCATCCTGCATCATCCTGCATCATCCTGCATCATCCTGTGTCATCCTGCGTCATTCTGCTTCAATCTGCGTTATCTTGCATCATCCTGCGTCATCCTGCTGCAATCTGCTTCATCCTGCATCATCCTGCATCATCCTGCATCATCCTCCATCATCGTGCATCATCCTGCTTCAATCTGCGTCATCCTGCATCATCCTGCATCATCCTGCATCATCCTGCATTATCCTGCATCATCCTGCGTCATCTTGCATCATCCTGCGACATCCTGCATCATCCTGCTTCAATCTGCGTCATCCTGCATCATCCTGCTGCAATCTGCTTCATCCTGCATCATCCTGCATCATCCTGCATCATCCTGCATCATGCTGCATCATCCTGCATAACCCTGCATCATCCTGCATCATCCTGCATTATCCTGCATCATCCTGCGTCATCTTGCATCATCCTGCGACATCCTGCATCATCCTGCTTCAATCTGCGTCATCCTGCATCATCCTGCTGCAATCTGCTTCATCCTGCATCATCCTGCATCATCCTGCCTCATCCTGCATCATGCTGCATCATCCTGCATCACCCTGCATCATCCTGCATCATCCTGCATTATCCTGCATCATCCTGCGTCATCTTGCATCATCCTTCGTCATCCTGCATCATCCTGCTTCAATCTGCGTCATCCTGCATCATCCTGCTGCAATCTGCATCATCCTGTATCATCCTGCATCATCCTGCATCATTCTGCTTCAATCTGCGTCATCTTGCATCATCCTGAGTCATCCTGCATCATCCTGCATCATCCTGCATCATCCTGCATCATCCTGCATCATCCTGCATTATTCTGCATCATCCTGCATCGTCCTGCATCATCCTGCTTCATTCTGCATCATCCTGCATCAATCTGCTTCAATCTGCTTCAATCTGCGTCATCTTGCATCATCCTGCGTCATCCTGCATCATCCTGCATCATCCTGCATCATCCTGCATCATTCTGCATCATCCTGCATCATCATGCGTCATCCTGCATCATCCCACATCATCCTGTATCATCCTGCTTCAATCTGCGTCATCCTGCATCATCCTGCATCATCCTGCATCATCCTGTGTCATCCTGCATCATCCTGCATCTTCCTGCATCATCCTGCATCATTCTCCTTCAATATGCTTCAATCTGCTTCATCCTGCTTCAATCTGCGTCATCCTGCATCATCCTGCATCATCCTGCATCATCCTGCATCATCCTGCATCATCCTGCATCATCTTGCATCATCCTGCATTATCCTGCATCATCCTGCGTCATCTTGCATCGTCATGCGTCATCCTGCATCATCCTGCTTCAATCTGCGTCATCCTGCATCATCCTGCTGCAATCTGCTTCATCCTGCATCATCCTGCTGCAATCTGCTTCATCCTGCATCATCCTGCATCATCCTGCATCATCCTGTATCATTCTACTTCAATCTGCTTCAATCTGCTTCATCCTGCTTCAATCTGCGTCATCCTGCATCATCCTGCATCATCCTGCATCATCCTGTGTCATCCTGCATCATTCTGCTTCAATCTGCGTTATCTTGCATCATCCTGCGTCATCCTGCTGCAATCTGCTTCATCCTGCATCATCCTGCATCATCCTGCATCATCCTCCATCATCGTGCATCATCCTGCTTCAATCTGCGTCATCCTGCATCATCCTGCATCATCCTGCATCATCCTGCATTATCCTGCATCATCCTGCGTCATCTTGCATCATCCTGCGACATCCTGCATCATCCTGCTGCAATCTGCTTCATCCTGCATCATCCTGCATCATCCTGCATCATCCTCCATCATCGTGCATCATCCTGCTTCAATCTGCGTCATCCTGCATCATCCTGCATCATCCTGCATCATCCTGCATTATCCTGCATCATCCTGCATCATCCTGCATCATCCTGCATCATCCTGCATCATCCTGCATCACCCTGCATCATCCTGTATCATCCTGCATCATCCTGCTTCAATCTGCGTCATCCTGCATCATCCTGCATCATCCTGCATCATCCTGCATCATCATGCATTATACTGCATCATCCTGCGTCATCTTGCATCATCCTGCGTCATCCTGCATCATCCTGCTTCAATCTGCATCATCGTGCTTCATCCTGCTGCAATCTGCTTCATCCTGCATCATCCTGCATCATCCTGCAGCATCCTGCTTCAATCTGCGTCAACCTGCATCATCCTGCATCATCCTGCATCATCCTACATCATCCTGCATCATCCTGCATCATCCTGCATCATCCTGCATCATCCTGCTTCAATCTACATCATCCTGCATCAGCCTGAGTAATCCTGCATCATCCTGCATCATCCTGCTTCAATCTGCGTCATCCTGCATCATCCTGCTGCAATCTGCTTCATCCTGCATCATCCTGCATCATCCTGCATCATCCTGCATCATGCTGCATCATCCTGCATCATGCTGCATCATCCTGCATCACCCTGCATCATCCTGCATCATCCTGCATTATCCTGCATCATCCTGCGTCATCTTGCATCATCCTGCGTCATCCTGCATCATCCTGCTTCAATCTGCGTCATCCTGCATCATCCTGCTGCAATCTGCATCATCCTGTATCATCCTGCATCATTCTGCTTCAATCTGCGTCATCTTGCATCATCCTTAGTCATCCTGCATCATCCTGCGTCATCCTGCATCATCCTGCATCATCCTGCATCATCCTGCATCATCCTGCATCATCCTGCATTATTCTGCATCATCCTGCATCGTCCTGCATCATCCTGCTTCATTCTGCATCATCCTGCATCAATCTGCTTCAATCTGCTTCAATCTGCGTCATCTTGCATCATCCTGCGTCATCCTGCATCATCCTGCATCATCCTGCATCATCCTGCATCATCATGCATTATACTGCATCATCCTGCGTCATCTTGCATCATCCTGCGTCATCCTGCATCATCCTGCTTCAATCTGCGTCATCGTGCTTCATCCTGCTGCAATCTGCTTCATCCTGCGTCATCCTGCATCATCCTGCTTCAATCTGCGTCATCGTGCTTCATCCTGCTGCAATCTGCTTCATCCTGCATCATCCTGCATCATCCTGCAGCATCCTGCTTCAATCTGCGTCAACCTGCATCATCCTGCATCATCCTGCATCATCCTACATCATCCTGCATCATCCTGCATCATCCTGCATCATCCTGCATCATCCTGCTTCAATCTACATCATCCTGCATCAGCCTGAGTAATCCTGCATCATCCTGCATCATCCTGCTTCAATCTGCGTCATCCTGCATCATCCTGCTGCAATCTGCTTCATCCTGCATCATCCTGCATCATCCTGCATCATGCTGCATCATCCTGCATCATGCTGCATCATCCTGCATCACCCTGCATCATCCTGCATCATCCTGCATTATCCTGCATCATCCTGCGTCATCTTGCATCATCCTGCGTCATCCTGCATCATCCTGCTTCAATCTGCGTCATCCTGCATCATCCTGCTGCAATCTGCATCATCCTGTATCATCCTGCATCATTCTGCTTCAATCTGCGTCATCTTGCATCATCCTTAGTCATCCTGCATCATCCTGCATCATCCTGCATCATCCTGCATCATCCTGCATCATCCTGCATCATCCTGCATCATCCTGCATCATACTGTTTCAATCTGCGTCATCTTGCATCATCCTGCCTCATCCTGCATCATCCTGCATCATCCTGCATCATCCTGCATCATCCTGCATCATCCTGCATCATCCTGCATCATCCTGCATCATTCTGCTTCAATCTGCGTCATCTTCCATCATCCTGCGTCATCCTGCATCATCCTGCATCTTCCTGCATCATTCTACTTCAATCTGCTTCATCCTGCATCATCCTGCTGCAATCTGCTTCATCCTGCATCATTCTGCATCATCCTGCATCATCCTGCATCATCTTGCATCATCCTGCATTATCCTGCATCATCCTGCGTCATCTTGCATCGTCATGCGTCATCCTGCATCATCCTGCTTCAATCTGCGTCATCCTGCATCATCCTGCTGCAATCTGCTTCATCCTGCATCATCCTGCTGCAATCTGCTTCATCCTGCATCATCCTGCATCATCCTGCATCATCCTGTATCATTCTACTTCAATCTGCTTCAATCTGCTTCATCCTGCTTCAATCTGCGTCATCCTGCATCATCCTGCATCATCCTGCATCATCCTGTGTCATCCTGCATCATTCTGCTTCAATCTGCGTTATCTTGCATCATCCTGCGTCATCCTGCTGCAATCTGCTTCATCCTGCATCATCCTGCATCATCCTGCATCATCCTCCATCATCGTGCATCATCCTGCTTCAATCTGCGTCATCCTGCATCATCCTGCATCATCCTGCATCATCCTGCATTATCCTGCATCATCCTGCGTCATCTTGCATCATCCTGCGACATCCTGCATCATCCTGCTTCAATCTGCGTCATCCTGCATCATCCTGCTGCAATCTGCTTCATCCTGCATCATCCTGCATCATCCTGCATCATCCTGCATCATGCTGCATCATCCTGCATAACCCTGCATCATCCTGCATCATCCTGCATTATCCTGCATCATCCTGCGTCATCTTGCATCATCCTGCGACATCCTGCATCATCCTGCTTCAATCTGCGTCATCCTGCATCATCCTGCTGCAATCTGCTTCATCCTGCATCATCCTGCATCATCCTGCATCATCCTGCATCATGCTGCATCATCCTGCATCACCCTGCATCATCCTGCATCATCCTGCATTATCCTGCATCATCCTGCGTCATCTTGCATCATCCTTCGTCATCCTGCATCATCCTGCTTCAATCTGCGTCATCCTGCATCATCCTGCTGCAATCTGCATCATCCTGTATCATCCTGCATCATCCTGCATCATTCTGCTTCAATCTGCGTCATCTTGCATCATCCTGAGTCATCCTGCATCATCCTGCATCATCCTGCATCATCCTGCATCATCCTGCATCATCCTGCATTATTCTGCATCATCCTGCATCGTCCTGCATCATCCTGCTTCATTCTGCATCATCCTGCATCAATCTGCTTCAATCTGCTTCAATCTGCGTCATCTTGCATCATCCTGCGTCATCCTGCATCATCCTGCATCATCCTGCATCATCCTGCATCATTCTGCATCATCCTGCATCATCATGCGTCATCCTGCATCATCCCACATCATCCTGTATCATCCTGCTTCAATCTGCGTCATCCTGCATCATCCTGCATCATCCTGCATCATCCTGTGTCATCCTGCATCATCCTGCATCTTCCTGCATCATCCTGCATCATTCTCCTTCAATATGCTTCAATCTGCTTCATCCTGCTTCAATCTGCGTCATCCTGCATCATCCTGCATCATCCTGCATCATCCTGCATCATCCTGCATCATCCTGCATCATCTTGCATCATCCTGCATTATCCTGCATCATCCTGCGTCATCTTGCATCGTCATGCGTCATCCTGCATCATCCTGCTTCAATCTGCGTCATCCTGCATCATCCTGCTGCAATCTGCTTCATCCTGCATCATCCTGCTGCAATCTGCTTCATCCTGCATCATCCTGCATCATCCTGCATCATCCTGTATCATTCTACTTCAATCTGCTTCAATCTGCTTCATCCTGCTTCAATCTGCGTCATCCTGCATCATCCTGCATCATCCTGCATCATCCTGTGTCATCCTGCATCATTCTGCTTCAATCTGCGTTATCTTGCATCATCCTGCGTCATCCTGCTGCAATCTGCTTCATCCTGCATCATCCTGCATCATCCTGCATCATCCTCCATCATCGTGCATCATCCTGCTTCAATCTGCGTCATCCTGCATCATCCTGCATCATCCTGCATCATCCTGCATCATCCTGCATTATCCTGCATCATCCTGCGTCATCTTGCATCATCCTGCGACATCCTGCATCATCCTGCTTCAATCTGCGTCATCCTGCATCATCCTGCTGCAATCTGCTTCATCCTGCATCATCCTGCATCATCCTGCATCATCCTGCATCATGCTGCATCATCCTGCATAACCCTGCATCATCCTGCATCATCCTGCATTATTCTGCATCATCCTGCGTCATCTTGCATCATCCTGCGACATCCTGCATCATCCTGCATCATCCTGCATCATCCTGCATCATCCTGCATCATCCTGCATCATCCTGCATCATCCTGCGTCATCTTGCATCATCCTGCGTCATCCTGCATCATCCTGCTTCAATCTGCGTCATCCTGCATCATCCTGCTGCAATCTGCTTCATCCTGCATCATCCTGCATCATCCTGCATCATCCTGTATCATTCTACTTCAATCTGCTTCAATCTGCTTCATCCTGGTTCAATCTGCGTCATCCTGCATCATCCTGCATCATCCTGCATCATCCTGCATCATCCTGCATCATCCTGCATTATTCTGCATCATCCTGCATCGTCCTGCATCATCCTGCTTCATTCTGCATCATCCTGCATCAATCTGCATCATCCTGCATCAATCTGCTTCAATCTGCTTCAATCTGCGTCATCCTGCATCATCCTGCATCATCCTGCATCATCCTACATCATCCTGCATCATCCTGCATCATCCTGCATCATCCTGCATCATCCTGCTTCAATCTACATCATCCTGCATCAGCCTGAGTAATCCTGCATCATCCTGCATCATCCTGCTTCAATCTGCGTCATCCTGCATCATCCTGCTGCAATCTGCTTCATCCTGCATCATCCTGCATCATCCTGCATCATCCTGCATCATGCTGCATCATCCTGCATCATGCTGCATCATCCTGCATCATGCTGCATCATCCTGCATCACCCTGCATCATCCTGCATCATCCTGCATTATCCTGCATCATCTTGCGTCATCTTGCATCATCCTGCGTCATCCTGCATCATCCTGCTTCAATCTGCGTCATCCTGCATCATCCTGCTGCAATCTGCATCATCCTGTATCATCCTGCATCATTCTGCTTCAATCTGCGTCATCTTGCATCATCCTTAGTCATCCTGCATCATCCTGCATCATCCTGCATCATCCTGCATCATCCTGCATCATCCTGCATCATCCTGCATCATCCTGCATCATACTGTTTCAATCTGCGTCATCTTGCATCATCCTGCCTCATCCTGCATCATCCTGCATCATCCTGCATCATCCTGCATCATCCTGCATCATCCTGCATCATCCTGCATCATCCTGCATCATCCTGCATCATTCTGCTTCAATCTGCGTCATCTTCCATCATCCTGCGTCATCCTGCATCATCCTGCATCTTCCTGCATCATTCTACATCAATCTGCTTCATCCTGCATCATCCTGCTGCAATCTGCTTCATCCTGCATCATTCTGCATCATCCTGCATCATCCTGCATCATCTTGCATCATCCTGCATTATCCTGCATCATCCTGCGTCATCTTGCATCGTCATGCGTCATCCTGCATCATCCTGCTTCAATCTGCGTCATCCTGCATCATCCTGCTGCAATCTGCTTCATCCTGCATCATCCTGCTGCAATCTGCTTCATCCTGCATCATCCTGCATCATCCTGCATCATCCTGTATCATTCTACTTCAATCTGCTTCAATCTGCTTCATCCTGCTTCAATCTGCGTCATCCTGCATCATCCTGCATCATCCTGCATCATCCTGTGTCATCCTGCATCATTCTGCTTCAATCTGCGTTATCTTGCATCATCCTGCGTCATCCTGCTGCAATCTGCTTCATCCTGCATCATCCTGCATCATCCTGCATCATCCTCCATCATCGTGCATCATCCTGCTTCAATCTGCGTCATCCTGCATCATCCTGCATCATCCTGCATCATCCTGCATTATCCTGCATCATCCTGCGTCATCTTGCATCATCCTGCGACATCCTGCATCATCCTGCTTCAATCTGCGTCATCCTGCATCATCCTGCTGCAATCTGCTTCATCCTGCATCATCCTGCATCATCCTGCATCATCCTGCATCATGCTGCATCATCCTGCATAACCCTGCATCATCCTGCATCATCCTGCATTATCCTGCATCATCCTGCGTCATCTTGCATCATCCTGCGACATCCTGCATCATCCTGCTTCAATCTGCGTCATCCTGCATCATCCTGCTGCAATCTGCTTCATCCTGCATCATCCTGCATCATCCTGCATCATCCTGCATCATCCTGCATCATGCTGCATCATCCTGCATCACCCTGCATCATCCTGCATCATCCTGCATTATCCTGCATCATCCTGCGTCATCTTGCATCATCCTTCGTCATCCTGCATCATCCTGCTTCAATCTGCGTCATCCTGCATCATCCTGCTGCAATCTGCATCATCCTGTATCATCCTGCATCATCCTGCATCATTCTGCTTCAATCTGCGTCATCTTGCATCATCCTGAGTCATCCTGCATCATCCTGCATCATCCTGCATCATCCTGCATCATCCTGCATCATCCTGCATTATTCTGCATCATCCTGCATCGTCCTGCATCATCCTGCTTCATTCTGCATCATCCTGCATCAATCTGCTTCAATCTGCTTCAATCTGCGTCATCTTGCATCATCCTGCGTCATCCTGCATCATCCTGCATCATCCTGCATCATCCTGCATCATTCTGCATCATCCTGCATCATCATGCGTCATCCTGCATCATCCCACATCATCCTGTATCATCCTGCTTCAATCTGCGTCATCCTGCATCATCCTGCATCATCCTGCATCATCCTGTGTCATCCTGCATCATCCTGCATCTTCCTGCATCATCCTGCATCATTCTCCTTCAATATGCTTCAATCTGCTTCATCCTGCTTCAATCTGCGTCATCCTGCATCATCCTGCATCATCCTGCATCATCCTGCATCATCCTGCATCATCCTGCATCATCTTGCATCATCCTGCATTATCCTGCATCATCCTGCGTCATCTTGCATCGTCATGCGTCATCCTGCATCATCCTGCTTCAATCTGCGTCATCCTGCATCATCCTGCTGCAATCTGCTTCATCCTGCATCATCCTGCTGCAATCTGCTTCATCCTGCATCATCCTGCATCATCCTGCATCATCCTGTATCATTCTACTTCAATCTGCTTCAATCTGCTTCATCCTGCTTCAATCTGCGTCATCCTGCATCATCCTGCATCATCCTGCATCATCCTGTGTCATCCTGCATCATTCTGCTTCAATCTGCGTTATCTTGCATCATCCTGCGTCATCCTGCTGCAATCTGCTTCATCCTGCATCATCCTGCATCATCCTGCATCATCCTCCATCATCGTGCATCATCCTGCTTCAATCTGCGTCATCCTGCATCATCCTGCATCATCCTGCATCATCCTGCATTATCCTGCATCATCCTGCGTCATCTTGCATCATCCTGCGACATCCTGCATCATCCTGCTTCAATCTGCGTCATCCTGCATCATCCTGCTGCAATCTGCTTCATCCTGCATCATCCTGCATCATCCTGCATCATCCTGCATCATGCTGCATCATCCTGCATAACCCTGCATCATCCTGCATCATCCTGCATTATCCTGCATCATCCTGCGTCATCTTGCATCATCCTGCGACATCCTGCATCATCCTGCTTCAATCTGCGTCATCCTGCATCATCCTGCTGCAATCTGCTTCATCCTGCATCATCCTGCATCATCCTGCATCATCCTGCATCATGCTGCATCATCCTGCATCACCCTGCATCATCCTGCATCATCCTGCATTATCCTGCATCATCCTGCGTCATCTTGCATCATCCTTCGTCATCCTGCATCATCCTGCTTCAATCTGCGTCATCCTGCATCATCCTGCTGCAATCTGCATCATCCTGTATCATCCTGCATCATCCTGCATCATTCTGCTTCAATCTGCGTCATCTTGCATCATCCTGAGTCATCCTGCATCATCCTGCATCATCCTGCATCATCCTGCATCATCCTGCATCATCCTGCATTATTCTGCATCATCCTGCATCGTCCTGCATCATCCTGCTTCATTCTGCATCATCCTGCATCAATCTGCTTCAATCTGCTTCAATCTGCGTCATCTTGCATCATCCTGCGTCATCCTGCATCATCCTGCATCATCCTGCATCATCCTGCATCATTCTGCATCATCCTGCATCATCATGCGTCATCCTGCATCATCCCACATCATCCTGTATCATCCTGCTTCAATCTGCGTCATCCTGCATCATCCTGCATCATCCTGCATCATCCTGTGTCATCCTGCATCATCCTGCATCTTCCTGCATCATCCTGCATCATTCTCCTTCAATATGCTTCAATCTGCTTCATCCTGCTTCAATCTGCGTCATCCTGCATCATCCTGCATCATCCTGCATCATCCTGCATCATCCTGCATCATCCTGCATCATCCTGCATCATCCTGCATCATCCTGCATCATCCTGCATCATCCTGCATCATCCTGCGTCATCTTGCATCATCCTGCGTCATCCTGCATCATCCTGCTTCAATCTGCGTCATCCTGCATCATCCTGCTGCAATCTGCTTCATCCTGCATCATCCTGCATCATCCTGCATCATCCTGTATCATTCTACTTCAATCTGCTTCAATCTGCTTCATCCTGGTTCAATCTGCGTCATCCTGCATCATCCTGCATCATCCTGCATCATCCTGCATCATCCTGCATTATTCTGCATCATCCTGCATCGTCCTGCATCATCCTGCTTCATTCTGCATCATCCTGCATCAATCTGCTTCAATCTGCTTCAATCTGCGTCATCTTGCATCATCCTGCGTCATCCTGCATCATCCTGCATCATCCTGCATCATCCTGCATCATGCTGCATCATCCTGCATCACCCTGCATCATCCTGTATCATCCTGCATCATCCTGCTTCAATCTGCGTCATCCTGCATCATCCTGCATCATCCTGCATCATCCTGCATCATCATGCATTATACTGCATCATCCTGCGTCATCTTGCATCATCCTGCGTCATCCTGCATCATCCTGCTTCAATCTGCGTCATCGTGCTTCATCCTGCTGCAATCTGCGTCATCCTGCATCATCCTGCATCATCCTGCATCATCCTGCATTATCCTGCATCATCCTGCGTCATCTTGCATCATCCTGCGACATCCTGCATCATCCTGCTTCAATCTGCGTCATCCTGCATCATCCTGCTGCAATCTGCTTCATCCTGCATCATCCTGCATCATCCTGCATCATCCTGCATCATGCTGCATCATCCTGCATAACCCTGCATCATCCTGCATCATCCTGCATTATCCTGCATCATCCTGCGTCATCTTGCATCATCCTGCGACATCCTGCATCATCCTGCTTCAATCTGCGTCATCCTGCATCATCCTGCTGCAATCTGCTTCATCCTGCATCATCCTGCATCATCCTGCATCATCCTGCATCATGCTGCATCATCCTGCATCACCCTGCATCATCCTGCATCATCCTGCATTATCCTGCATCATCCTGCGTCATCTTGCATCATCCTTCGTCATCCTGCATCATCCTGCTTCAATCTGCGTCATCCTGCATCATCCTGCTGCAATCTGCATCATCCTGTATCATCCTGCATCATCCTGCATCATTCTGCTTCAATCTGCGTCATCTTGCATCATCCTGAGTCATCCTGCATCATCCTGCATCATCCTGCATCATCCTGCATCATCCTGCATCATCCTGCATTATTCTGCATCATCCTGCATCGTCCTGCATCATCCTGCTTCATTCTGCATCATCCTGCATCAATCTGCTTCAATCTGCTTCAATCTGCGTCATCTTGCATCATCCTGCGTCATCCTGCATCATCCTGCATCATCCTGCATCATCCTGCATCATTCTGCATCATCCTGCATCATCATGCGTCATCCTGCATCATCCCACATCATCCTGTATCATCCTGCTTCAATCTGCGTCATCCTGCATCATCCTGCATCATCCTGCATCATCCTGTGTCATCCTGCATCATCCTGCATCTTCCTGCATCATCCTGCATCATTCTCCTTCAATATGCTTCAATCTGCTTCATCCTGCTTCAATCTGCGTCATCCTGCATCATCCTGCATCATCCTGCATCATCCTGCATCATCCTGCATCATCCTGCATCATCTTGCATCATCCTGCATTATCCTGCATCATCCTGCGTCATCTTGCATCGTCATGCGTCATCCTGCATCATCCTGCTTCAATCTGCGTCATCCTGCATCATCCTGCTGCAATCTGCTTCATCCTGCATCATCCTGCTGCAATCTGCTTCATCCTGCATCATCCTGCATCATCCTGCATCATCCTGTATCATTCTACTTCAATCTGCTTCAATCTGCTTCATCCTGCTTCAATCTGCGTCATCCTGCATCATCCTGCATCATCCTGCATCATCCTGTGTCATCCTGCATCATTCTGCTTCAATCTGCGTTATCTTGCATCATCCTGCGTCATCCTGCTGCAATCTGCTTCATCCTGCATCATCCTGCATCATCCTGCATCATCCTCCATCATCGTGCATCATCCTGCTTCAATCTGCGTCATCCTGCATCATCCTGCATCATCCTGCATCATCCTGCATTATCCTGCATCATCCTGCGTCATCTTGCATCATCCTGCGACATCCTGCATCATCCTGCTTCAATCTGCGTCATCCTGCATCATCCTGCTGCAATCTGCTTCATCCTGCATCATCCTGCATCATCCTGCATCATCCTGCATCATGCTGCATCATCCTGCATAACCCTGCATCATCCTGCATCATCCTGCATTATCCTGCATCATCCTGCGTCATCTTGCATCATCCTGCGACATCCTGCATCATCCTGCTTCAATCTGCGTCATCCTGCATCATCCTGCTGCAATCTGCTTCATCCTGCATCATCCTGCATCATCCTGCATCATCCTGCATCATGCTGCATCATCCTGCATCACCCTGCATCATCCTGCATCATCCTGCATTATCCTGCATCATCCTGCGTCATCTTGCATCATCCTTCGTCATCCTGTATCATCCTGCATCATCCTGCATCATTCTGCTTCAATCTGCGTCATCTTGCATCATCCTGAGTCATCCTGCATCATCCTGCATCATCCTGCATCATCCTGCATCATCCTGCATCATCCTGCATTATTCTGCATCATCCTGCATCGTCCTGCATCATCCTGCTTCATTCTGCATCATCCTGCATCAATCTGCTTCAATCTGCTTCAATCTGCGTCATCTTGCATCATCCTGCGTCATCCTGCATCATCCTGCATCATCCTGCATCATCCTGCATCATTCTGCATCATCCTGCATCATCATGCGTCATCCTGCATCATCCCACATCATCCTGTATCATCCTGCTTCAATCTGCGTCATCCTGCATCATCCTGCATCATCCTGCATCATCCTGTGTCATCCTGCATCATCCTGCATCTTCCTGCATCATCCTGCATCATTCTCCTTCAATATGCTTCAATCTGCTTCATCCTGCTTCAATCTGCGTCATCCTGCATCATCCTGCATCATCCTGCATCATCCTGCATCATCCTGCATCATCCTGCATCATCCTGCATCATCCTGCATCATCCTGCATCATCCTGCGTCATCTTGCATCATCCTGCGTCATCCTGCATCATCCTGCTTCAATCTGCGTCATCCTGCATCATCCTGCTGCAATCTGCTTCATCCTGCATCATCCTGCATCATCCTGCATCATCCTGTATCATTCTACTTCAATCTGCTTCAATCTGCTTCATCCTGGTTCAATCTGCGTCATCCTGCATCATCCTGCATCATCCTGCATCATCCTGCATCATCCTGCATCATCCTGCATTATTCTGCATCATCCTGCATCGTCCTGCATCATCCTGCTTCATTCTGCATCATCCTGCATCAATCTGCTTCAATCTGCTTCAATCTGCGTCATCTTGCATCATCCTGCGTCATCCTGCATCATCCTGCATCATCCTGCATCATCCTGCATCATGCTGCATCATCCTGCATCACCCTGCATCATCCTGTATCATCCTGCATCATCCTGCTTCAATCTGCGTCATCCTGCATCATCCTGCATCATCCTGCATCATCCTGCATCATCATGCATTATACTGCATCATCCTGCGTCATCTTGCATCATCCTGCGTCATCCTGCATCATCCTGCTTCAATCTGCGTCATCGTGCTTCATCCTGCTGCAATCTGCTTCATCCTGCATCATCCTGCATCATCCTGCAGCATCCTGCTTCAATCTGCGTCAACCTGCATCATCCTGCATCATCCTGCATCATCCTACATCATCCTGCATCATCCTGCATCATCCTGCATCATCCTGCATCATCCTGCTTCAATCTACATCATCCTGCATCAGCCTGAGTAATCCTGCATCATCATGCATCATCCTGCATCATCCTGCATCATGGTGCATCATCCTGCCTCATCCTGCATTATTCTGCATCATCCTGCTTCACTCTGCTTCAATCTGCTTCAATCTGCATCATCCTGCTTCAATCTGCGTCATCCCGCATCATCCGGCATCATCCTGCATCATCCCGCATCATCCTGCATCATCCTGCTTCAATCTGCTTCATCCTGCATCATCCTGCATCATCCTGCATCATGCTGCATCATCCTGCATCACCCTGCATCATCCTGCATCATCCTGCATTATCCTGCATCATCCTGCGTCATCTTGCATCATCCTTCGTCATCCTGCATCATCCTGCTTCAATCTGCGTCATCCTGCATCATCCTGCTGCAATCTGCATCATCCTGTATCATCCTGCATCATCCTGCATCATTCTGCTTCAATCTGCGTCATCTTGCATCATCCTGAGTCATCCTGCATCATCCTGCATCATCCTGCATCATCCTGCATCATCCTGCATCATCCTGCATTATTCTGCATCATCCTGCATCGTCCTGCATCATCCTGCTTCATTCTGCATCATCCTGCATCAATCTGCTTCAATCTGCTTCAATCTGCATCATCCTGCATCATCCTGCATCATCCTGCATCATGCTGCATCATCCTGCATCACCCTGCATCATCCTGCATCATCCTGCATTATCCTGCATCATCCTGCGTCATCTTGCATCATCCTTCGTCATCCTGTATCATCCTGCATCATCCTGCATCATTCTGCTTCAATCTGCGTCATCTTGCATCATCCTGAGTCATCCTGCATCATCCTGCATCATCCTGCATCATCCTGCATCATCCTGCATCATCCTGCATTATTCTGCATCATCCTGCATCGTCCTGCATCATCCTGCTTCATTCTGCATCATCCTGCATCAATCTGCTTCAATCTGCTTCAATCTGCGTCATCTTGCATCATCCTGCGTCATCCTGCATCATCCTGCATCATCCTGCATCATCCTGCATCATTCTGCATCATCCTGCATCATCATGCGTCATCCTGCATCATCCCACATCATCCTGTATCATCCTGCTTCAATCTGCGTCATCCTGCATCATCCTGCATCATCCTGCATCATCCTGTGTCATCCTGCATCATCCTGCATCTTCCTGCATCATCCTGCATCATTCTCCTTCAATATGCTTCAATCTGCTTCATCCTGCTTCAATCTGCGTCATCCTGCATCATCCTGCATCATCCTGCATCATCCTGCATCATCCTGCATCATCCTGCATCATCCTGCATCATCCTGCATCATCCTGCATCATCCTGCGTCATCTTGCATCATCCTGCGTCATCCTGCATCATCCTGCTTCAATCTGCGTCATCCTGCATCATCCTGCTGCAATCTGCTTCATCCTGCATCATCCTGCATCATCCTGCATCATCCTGTATCATTCTACTTCAATCTGCTTCAATCTGCTTCATCCTGGTTCAATCTGCGTCATCCTGCATCATCCTGCATCATCCTGCATCATCCTGCATCATCCTGCATCATCCTGCATTATTCTGCATCATCCTGCATCGTCCTGCATCATCCTGCTTCATTCTGCATCATCCTGCATCAATCTGCTTCAATCTGCTTCAATCTGCGTCATCTTGCATCATCCTGCGTCATCCTGCATCATCCTGCATCATCCTGCATCATCCTGCATCATGCTGCATCATCCTGCATCACCCTGCATCATCCTGTATCATCCTGCATCATCCTGCTTCAATCTGCGTCATCCTGCATCATCCTGCATCATCCTGCATCATCCTGCATCATCATGCATTATACTGCATCATCCTGCGTCATCTTGCATCATCCTGCGTCATCCTGCATCATCCTGCTTCAATCTGCGTCATCGTGCTTCATCCTGCTGCAATCTGCTTCATCCTGCATCATCCTGCATCATCCTGCAGCATCCTGCTTCAATCTGCGTCAACCTGCATCATCCTGCATCATCCTGCATCATCCTACATCATCCTGCATCATCCTGCATCATCCTGCATCATCCTGCATCATCCTGCTTCAATCTACATCATCCTGCATCAGCCTGAGTAATCCTGCATCATCATGCATCATCCTGCATCATCCTGCATCATCCTGCATCATGGTGCATCATCCTGCCTCATCCTGCATTATTCTGCATCATCCTGCTTCAATCTGCTTCAATCTGCTTCAATCTGCATCATCCTGCTTCAATCTGCGTCATCCCGCATCATCCGGCATCATCCTGCATCATCCCGCATCATCCTGCATCATCCTGCTTCAATCTGCTTCATCCTGCATCATCCTGCATCATCCTGCATCATGCTGCATCATCCTGCATCACCCTGCATCATCCTGCATCATCCTGCATTATCCTGCATCATCCTGCGTCATCTTGCATCATCCTTCGTCATCCTGCATCATCCTGCTTCAATCTGCGTCATCCTGCATCATCCTGCTGCAATCTGCATCATCCTGTATCATCCTGCATCATCCTGCATCATTCTGCTTCAATCTGCGTCATCTTGCATCATCCTGAGTCATCCTGCATCATCCTGCATCATCCTGCATCATCCTGCATCATCCTGCATCATCCTGCATTATTCTGCATCATCCTGCATCGTCCTGCATCATCCTGCTTCATTCTGCATCATCCTGCATCAATCTGCTTCAATCTGCTTCAATCTGCGTCATCTTGCATCATCCTGCGTCATCCTGCATCATCCTGCATCATCCTGCATCATTCTGCATCATCCTGCATCATCATGCGTCATCCTGCATCATCCCACATCATCCTGTATCATCCTGCTTCAATCTGCGTCATCCTGCATCATCCTGCATCATCCTGCATCATCCTGTGTCATCCTGCATCATCCTGCATCTTCCTGCATCATCCTGCATCATTCTCCTTCAATATGCTTCAATCTGCTTCATCCTGCTTCAATCTGCGTCATCCTGCATCATCCTGCATCATCCTGCATCATCCTGCATCATCCTCCATCATCCTGCATCATCCTGCATCATCCTGCATCATCCTGCATCATCCTGCGTCATCTTGCATCATCCTGCGTCATCCTGCATCATCCTGCTTCAATCTGCGTCATCCTGCATCATCCTGCTGCAATCTGCTTCATCCTGCATCATCCTGCATCATCCTGCATCATCCTGTATCATTCTACTTCAATCTGCTTCAATCTGCTTCATCCTGGTTCAATCTGCGTCATCCTGCATCATCCTGCATCATCCTGCATCATCCTGCATCATCCTGCATCATCCTGCATTATTCTGCATCATCCTGCATCGTCCTGCATCATCCTGCTTCATTCTGCATCATCCTGCATCAATCTGCTTCAATCTGCTTCAATCTGCGTCATCTTGCATCATCCTGCGTCATCCTGCATCATCCTGCATCATCCTGCATCATCCTGCATCATGCTGCATCATCCTGCATCACCCTGCATCATCCTGTATCATCCTGCATCATCCTGCTTCAATCTGCGTCATCCTGCATCATCCTGCATCATCCTGCATCATCCTGCATCATCATGCATTATACTGCATCATCCTGCGTCATCTTGCATCATCCTGCGTCATCCTGCATCATCCTGCTTCAATCTGCGTCATCGTGCTTCATCCTGCTGCAATCTGCTTCATCCTGCATCATCCTGCATCATCCTGCAGCATCCTGCTTCAATCTGCGTCAACCTGCATCATCCTGCATCATCCTGCATCATCCTACATCATCCTGCATCATCCTGCATCATCCTGCATCATCCTGCATCATCCTGCTTCAATCTACATCATCCTGCATCAGCCTGAGTAATCCTGCATCATCCTGCATCATCCTGCTTTAATCTGCGTCATCCTGCATCATCCTGCTGCAATCTGCTTCATCCTGCATCATCCTGCATCATCCTGCATCATCCTGCATCATGCTGCATCATCCTGCATCATGCTGCATCATCCTGCATCACCCTGCATCATCCTGCATCATCCTGCATTATCCTGCATCATCCTGCGTCATCTTGCATCATCCTGCGTCATCCTGCATCATCCTGCTTCAATCTGCGTCATCCTGCATCATCCTGCTGCAATCTGCATCATCCTGTATCATCCTGCATCATTCTGCTTCAATCTGCGTCATCTTGCATCATCCTTAGTCATCCTGCATCATCCTGCATCATCCTGCATCATCCTGCATCATCCTGCATCATCCTGCATCATCCTGCATCATACTGTTTCAATCTGCGTCATCTTGCATCATCCTGCCTCATCCTGCATCATCCTGCATCATCCTGCATCATCCTGCATCATCCTGCATCATCCTGCATCATCCTGCATCATCCTGCATCATTCTGCTTCAATCTGCGTCATCTTCCATCATCCTGCGTCATCCTGCATCATCCTGCATCATCCTGCATCATCCTGCATCATGCTGCATCATCCTGCATCACCCTGCATCATCCTGTATCATCCTGCATCATCCTGCTTCAATCTGCGTCATCCTGCATCATCCTGCATCATCCTGCATCATCCTGCATCATCATGCATTATACTGCATCATCCTGCGTCATCTTGCATCATCCTGCGTCATCCTGCATCATCCTGCTTCAATCTGCGTCATCGTGCTTCATCCTGCTGCAATCTGCTTCATCCTGCATCATCCTGCATCATCCTGCAGCATCCTGCTTCAATCTGCGTCAACCTGCATCATCCTGCATCATCCTGCATCATCCTACATCATCCTGCATCATCCTGCATCATCCTGCATCATCCTGCATCATCCTGCTTCAATCTACATCATCCTGCATCAGCCTGAGTAATCCTGCATCATCCTGCATCATCCTGCTTTAATCTGCGTCATCCTGCATCATCCTGCTGCAATCTGCTTCATCCTGCATCATCCTGCATCATCCTGCATCATCCTGCATCATGCTGCATCATCCTGCATCATGCTGCATCATCCTGCATCACCCTGCATCATCCTGCATCATCCTGCATTATCCTGCATCATCCTGCGTCATCTTGCATCATCCTGCGTCATCCTGCATCATCCTGCTTCAATCTGCGTCATCCTGCATCATCCTGCTGCAATCTGCATCATCCTGTATCATCCTGCATCATTCTGCTTCAATCTGCGTCATCTTGCATCATCCTTAGTCATCCTGCATCATCCTGCATCATCCTGCATCATCCTGCATCATCCTGCATCATCCTGCATCATCCTGCATCATACTGTTTCAATCTGCGTCATCTTGCATCATCCTGCCTCATCCTGCATCATCCTGCATCATCCTGCATCATCCTGCATCATCCTGCATCATCCTGCATCATCCTGCATCATCCTGCATCATTCTGCTTCAATCTGCGTCATCTTCCATCATCCTGCGTCATCCTGCATCATCCTGCATCATCCTGCATCATTCTACTTCAATCTGCTTCATCCTGCATCACCCTGCATCACCCTGTATCATCCTGCATCATCCTGCTTCAATCTGCGTCATCCTGCATCATCCTGCATCATCCTGCATCATCCTGCATCATCATGCATTATACTGCATCATCCTGCGTCATCTTGCATCATCCTGCGTCATCCTGCATCATCCTGCTTCAATCTGCGTCATCGTGCTTCATCCTGCTGCAATCTGCTTCATCCTGCATCATCCTGCATCATCCTGCAGCATCCTGCTTCAATCTGCGTCAACCTGCATCATCCTGCATCATCCTGCATCATCCTACATCATCCTGCATCATCCTGCATCATCCTGCATCATCCTGCATCATCCTGCTTCAATCTACATCATCCTGCATCAGCCTGAGTAATCCTGCATCATCCTGCATCATCCTGCTTTAATCTGCGTCATCCTGCATCATCCTGCTGCAATCTGCTTCATCCTGCATCATCCTGCATCATCCTGCATCATCCTGCATCATGCTGCATCATCCTGCATCATGCTGCATCATCCTGCATCACCCTGCATCATCCTGCATCATCCTGCATTATCCTGCATCATCCTGCGTCATCTTGCATCATCCTGCGTCATCCTGCATCATCCTGCTTCAATCTGCGTCATCCTGCATCATCCTGCTGCAATCTGCATCATCCTGTATCATCCTGCATCATTCTGCTTCAATCTGCGTCATCTTGCATCATCCTTAGTCATCCTGCATCATCCTGCATCATCCTGCATCATCCTGCATCATCCTGCATCATCCTGCATCATCCTGCATCATACTGTTTCAATCTGCGTCATCTTGCATCATCCTGCCTCATCCTGCATCATCCTGCATCATCCTGCATCATCCTGCATCATCCTGCATCATCCTGCATCATCCTGCATCATCCTGCATCATTCTGCTTCAATCTGCGTCATCTTCCATCATCCTGCGTCATCCTGCATCATCCTGCATCTTCCTGCATCATTCTACTTCAATCTGCTTCATCCTGCATCATCCTGCTGCAATCTGCTTCATCCTGCATCATTCTGCATCATCCTGCATCATCCTGCATCATCTTGCATCATCCTGCATTATCCTGCATCATCCTGCGTCATCTTGCATCGTCATGCGTCATCCTGCATCATCCTGCTTCAATCTGCGTCATCCTGCATCATCCTGCTGCAATCTGCTTCATCCTGCATCATCCTGCTGCAATCTGCTTCATCCTGCATCATCCTGCATCATCCTGCATCATCCTGTATCATTCTACTTCAATCTGCTTCAATCTGCTTCATCCTGCTTCAATCTGCGTCATCCTGCATCATCCTGCATCATCCTGCATCATCCTGTGTCATCCTGCATCATTCTGCTTCAATCTGCGTTATCTTGCATCATCCTGCGTCATCCTGCTGCAATCTGCTTCATCCTGCATCATCCTGCATCATCCTGCATCATCCTCCATCATCGTGCATCATCCTGCTTCAATCTGCGTCATCCTGCATCATCCTGCATCATCCTGCATCATCCTGCATTATCCTGCATCATCCTGCGTCATCTTGCATCATCCTGCGACATCCTGCATCATCCTGCTTCAATCTGCGTCATCCTGCATCATCCTGCTGCAATCTGCTTCATCCTGCATCATCCTGCATCATCCTGCATCATCCTGCATCATGCTGCATCATCCTGCATAACCCTGCATCATCCTGCATCATCCTGCATTATCCTGCATCATCCTGCGTCATCTTGCATCATCCTGCGACATCCTGCATCATCCTGCTTCAATCTGCGTCATCCTGCATCATCCTGCTGCAATCTGCTTCATCCTGCATCATCCTGCATCATCCTGCATCATCCTGCATCATGCTGCATCATCCTGCATCACCCTGCATCATCCTGCATCATCCTGCATTATCCTGCATCATCCTGCGTCATCTTGCATCATCCTTCGTCATCCTGCATCATCCTGCTTCAATCTGCGTCATCCTGCATCATCCTGCTGCAATCTGCATCATCCTGTATCATCCTGCATCATCCTGCATCATCCTGCATTATCCTGCATCATCCTGCGTCATCTTGCATCATCCTTCGTCATCCTGCATCATCCTGCTTCAATCTGCGTCATCCTGCATCATCCTGCTGCAATCTGCATCATCCTGTATCATCCTGCATCATCCTGCATCATTCTGCTTCAATCTGCGTCATCTTGCATCATCCTGAGTCATCCTGCATCATCCTGCATCATCCTGCATCATCCTGCATCATCCTGCATCATCCTGCATTATTCTGCATCATCCTGCATCGTCCTGCATCATCCTGCTTCATTCTGCATCATCCTGCATCAATCTGCTTCAATCTGCTTCAATCTGCGTCATCTTGCATCATCCTGCGTCATCCTGCATCATCCTGCATCATCCTGCATCATTCTGCATCATCCTGCATCATCATGCGTCATCCTGCATCATCCCACATCATCCTGTATCATCCTGCTTCAATCTGCGTCATCCTGCATCATCCTGCATCATCCTGCATCATCCTGTGTCATCCTGCATCATCCTGCATCTTCCTGCATCATCCTGCATCATTCTCCTTCAATATGCTTCAATCTGCTTCATCCTGCTTCAATCTGCGTCATCCTGCATCATCCTGCATCATCCTGCATCATCCTGCATCATCCTCCATCATCCTGCATCATCCTGCATCATCCTGCATCATCCTGCATCATCCTGCGTCATCTTGCATCATCCTGCGTCATCCTGCATCATCCTGCTTCAATCTGCGTCATCCTGCATCATCCTGCTGCAATCTGCTTCATCCTGCATCATCCTGCATCATCCTGCATCATCCTGTATCATTCTACTTCAATCTGCTTCAATCTGCTTCATCCTGGTTCAATCTGCGTCATCCTGCATCATCCTGCATCATCCTGCATCATCCTGCATCATCCTGCATCATCCTGCATTATTCTGCATCATCCTGCATCGTCCTGCATCATCCTGCTTCATTCTGCATCATCCTGCATCAATCTGCTTCAATCTGCTTCAATCTGCGTCATCTTGCATCATCCTGCGTCATCCTGCATCATCCTGCATCATCCTGCATCATCCTGCATCATGCTGCATCATCCTGCATCACCCTGCATCATCCTGTATCATCCTGCATCATCCTGCTTCAATCTGCGTCATCCTGCATCATCCTGCATCATCCTGCATCATCCTGCATCATCATGCATTATACTGCATCATCCTGCGTCATCTTGCATCATCCTGCGTCATCCTGCATCATCCTGCTTCAATCTGCGTCATCGTGCTTCATCCTGCTGCAATCTGCTTCATCCTGCATCATCCTGCATCATCCTGCAGCATCCTGCTTCAATCTGCGTCAACCTGCATCATCCTGCATCATCCTGCATCATCCTACATCATCCTGCATCATCCTGCATCATCCTGCATCATCCTGCATCATCCTGCTTCAATCTACATCATCCTGCATCAGCCTGAGTAATCCTGCATCATCCTGCATCATCCTGCTTCAATCTGCGTCATCCTGCATCATCCTGCTGCAATCTGCTTCATCCTGCATCATCCTGCATCATCCTGCATCATCCTGCATCATGCTGCATCATCCTGCATCATGCTGCATCATCCTGCATCACCCTGCATCATCCTGCATCATCCTGCATTATCCTGCATCATCCTGCGTCATCTTGCATCATCCTGCGTCATCCTGCATCATCCTGCTTCAATCTGCGTCATCCTGCATCATCCTGCTGCAATCTGCATCATCCTGTATCATCCTGCATCATTCTGCTTCAATCTGCGTCATCTTGCATCATCCTTAGTCATCCTGCATCATCCTGCATCATCCTGCATCATCCTGCATCATCCTGCATCATCCTGCATCATACTGTTTCAATCTGCGTCATCTTGCATCATCCTGCCTCATCCTGCATCATCCTGCATCATCCTGCATCATCCTGCATCATCCTGCATCATCCTGCATCATCCTGCATCATCCTGCATCATTCTGCTTCAATCTGCGTCATCTTCCATCATCCTGCGTCATCCTGCATCATCCTGCATCTTCCTGCATCATTCTACTTCAATCTGCTTCATCCTGCATCATCCTGCTGCAATCTGCTTCATCCTGCATCATTCTGCATCATCCTGCATCATCCTGCATCATCTTGCATCATCCTGCATTATCCTGCATCATCCTGCGTCATCTTGCATCGTCATGCGTCATCCTGCATCATCCTGCTTCAATCTGCGTCATCCTGCATCATCCTGCTGCAATCTGCTTCATCCTGCATCATCCTGCTGCAATCTGCTTCATCCTGCATCATCCTGCATCATCCTGCATCATCCTGTATCATTCTACTTCAATCTGCTTCAATCTGCTTCATCCTGCTTCAATCTGCGTCATCCTGCATCATCCTGCATCATCCTGCATCATCCTGTGTCATCCTGCATCATTCTGCTTCAATCTGCGTTATCTTGCATCATCCTGCGTCATCCTGCTGCAATCTGCTTCATCCTGCATCATCCTGCATCATCCTGCATCATCCTCCATCATCGTGCATCATCCTGCTTCAATCTGCGTCATCCTGCATCATCCTGCATCATCCTGCATCATCCTGCATTATCCTGCATCATCCTGCGTCATCTTGCATCATCCTGCGACATCCTGCATCATCCTGCTTCAATCTGCGTCATCCTGCATCATCCTGCTGCAATCTGCTTCATCCTGCATCATCCTGCATCATCCTGCATCATCCTGCATCATGCTGCATCATCCTGCATAACCCTGCATCATCCTGCATCATCCTGCATTATCCTGCATCATCCTGCGTCATCTTGCATCATCCTGCGACATCCTGCATCATCCTGCTTCAATCTGCGTCATCCTGCATCATCCTGCTGCAATCTGCTTCATCCTGCATCATCCTGCATCATCCTGCATCATCCTGCATCATGCTGCATCATCCTGCATCACCCTGCATCATCCTGCATCATCCTGCATTATCCTGCATCATCCTGCGTCATCTTGCATCATCCTTCGTCATCCTGCATCATCCTGCTTCAATCTGCGTCATCCTGCATCATCCTGCTGCAATCTGCATCATCCTGTATCATCCTGCATCATCCTGCATCATTCTGCTTCAATCTGCGTCATCTTGCATCATCCTGAGTCATCCTGCATCATCCTGCATCATCCTGCATCATCCTGCATCATCCTGCATCATCCTGCATTATTCTGCATCATCTTGCATCGTCCTGCATCATCCTGCTTCATTCTGCATCATCCTGCATCAATCTGCTTCAATCTGCTTCAATCTGCGTCATCTTGCATCATCCTGCGTCATCCTGCATCATCCTGCATCATCCTGCATCATCCTGCATCATTCTGCATCATCCTGCATCATCATGCGTCATCCTGCATCATCCCACATCATCCTGTATCATCCTGCTTCAATCTGCGTCATCCTGCATCATCCTGCATCATCCTGCATCATCCTGTGTCATCCTGCATCATCCTGCATCTTCCTGCATCATCCTGCATCATTCTCCTTCAATATGCTTCAATCTGCTTCATCCTGCTTCAATCTGCGTCATCCTGCATCATCCTGCATCATCCTGCATCATCCTGCATCATCCTGCATCATCCTGCATCATCCTGCATCATCCTGCATCATCCTGCATCATCCTGCGTCATCTTGCATCATCCTGCGTCATCCTGCATCATCCTGCTTCAATCTGCGTCATCCTGCATCATCCTGCTGCAATCTGCTTCATCCTGCATCATCCTGCATCATCCTGCATCATCCTGTATCATTCTACTTCAATCTGCTTCAATCTGCTTCATCCTGGTTCAATCTGCGTCATCCTGCATCATCCTGCATCATCCTGCATCATCCTGCATCATCCTGCATCATCCTGCATTATTCTGCATCATCCTGCATCGTCCTGCATCATCCTGCTTCATTCTGCATCATCCTGCATCAATCTGCTTCAATCTGCTTCAATCTGCGTCATCCTGCATCATCCTGCATCATCCTGCATCATCCTGCATTATCCTGCATCATCCTGCGTCATCTTGCATCATCCTGCGACATCCTGCATCATCCTGCTTCAATCTGCGTCATCCTGCATCATCCTGCTGCAATCTGCTTCATCCTGCATCATCCTGCATCATCCTGCATCATCCTGCATCATGCTGCATCATCCTGCATAACCCTGCATCATCCTGCATCATCCTGCATTATCCTGCATCATCCTGCGTCATCTTGCATCATCCTGCGACATCCTGCATCATCCTGCTTCAATCTGCGTCATCCTGCATCATCCTGCTGCAATCTGCTTCATCCTGCATCATCCTGCATCATCCTGCATCATCCTGCATCATGCTGCATCATCCTGCATCACCCTGCATCATCCTGCATCATCCTGCATTATCCTGCATCATCCTGCGTCATCTTGCATCATCCTTCGTCATCCTGCATCATCCTGCTTCAATCTGCGTCATCCTGCATCATCCTGCTGCAATCTGCATCATCCTGTATCATCCTGCATCATCCTGCATCATTCTGCTTCAATCTGCGTCATCTTGCATCATCCTGAGTCATCCTGCATCATCCTGCATCATCCTGCATCATCCTGCATCATCCTGCATCATCCTGCATTATTCTGCATCATCTTGCATCGTCCTGCATCATCCTGCTTCATTCTGCATCATCCTGCATCAATCTGCTTCAATCTGCTTCAATCTGCGTCATCTTGCATCATCCTGCGTCATCCTGCATCATCCTGCATCATCCTGCATCATCCTGCATCATTCTGCATCATCCTGCATCATCATGCGTCATCCTGCATCATCCCACATCATCCTGTATCATCCTGCTTCAATCTGCGTCATCCTGCATCATCCTGCATCATCCTGCATCATCCTGTGTCATCCTGCATCATCCTGCATCTTCCTGCATCATCCTGCATCATTCTCCTTCAATATGCTTCAATCTGCTTCATCCTGCTTCAATCTGCGTCATCCTGCATCATCCTGCATCATCCTGCATCATCCTGCATCATCCTGCATCATCCTGCATCATCCTGCATCATCCTGCATCATCCTGCATCATCCTGCGTCATCTTGCATCATCCTGCGTCATCCTGCATCATCCTGCTTCAATCTGCGTCATCCTGCATCATCCTGCTGCAATCTGCTTCATCCTGCATCATCCTGCATCATCCTGCATCATCCTGTATCATTCTACTTCAATCTGCTTCAATCTGCTTCATCCTGGTTCAATCTGCGTCATCCTGCATCATCCTGCATCATCCTGCATCATCCTGCATCATCCTGCATCATCCTGCATTATTCTGCATCATCCTGCATCGTCCTGCATCATCCTGCTTCATTCTGCATCATCCTGCATCAATCTGCTTCAATCTGCTTCAATCTGCGTCATCTTGCATCATCCTGCGTCATCCTGCATCATCCTGCATCATCCTGCATCATCCTGCATCATGCTGCATCATCCTGCATCACCCTGCATCATCCTGTATCATCCTGCATCATCCTGCTTCAATCTGCGTCATCCTGCATCATCCTGCATCATCCTGCATCATCCTGCATCATCATGCATTATACTGCATCATCCTGCGTCATCTTGCATCATCCTGCGTCATCCTGCATCATCCTGCTTCAATCTGCGTCATCGTGCTTCATCCTGCTGCAATCTGCTTCATCCTGCATCATCCTGCATCATCCTGCAGCATCCTGCTTCAATCTGCGTCAACCTGCATCATCCTGCATCATCCTGCATCATCCTACATCATCCTGCATCATCCTGCATCATCCTGCATCATCCTGCATCATCCTGCTTCAATCTACATCATCCTGCATCAGCCTGAGTAATCCTGCATCATCCTGCATCATCCTGCATCATCCTGCATCATCCTGCATCATGGTGCATCATCCTGCCTCATCCTGCATTATTCTGCATCATCCTGCTTCACTCTGCTTCAATCTGCTTCAATCTGCATCATCCTGCTTCAATCTGCGTCATCCTGCATCATCCCGCATCATCCGGCATCATCCTGCATCATCCCGCATCATCCTGCATCATCCTGCTTCAATCTGCGTCATCCTGCATCATCCTGCATCATCCTGCATCATCCTGCATCATCCTGCATCATCCTGCATCATACTGTTTCAATCTGCGTCATCTTGCATCATCCTGCCTCATCCTGCATCATCCTGCATCATCCTGCATCATCCTGCATCATCCTGCATCATCCTGCATCATCCTGCATCATTCTGCTTCAATCTGCGTCATCTTCCATCATCCTGCGTCATCCTGCATCATCCTGCATCTTCCTGCATCATTCTACTTCAATCTGCTTCAATCTGCTTCATCCTGCATCATCCTGCTGCAATCTGCTTCATCCTGCATCTGCAATCTGCTTCATCCTGCATCATCCTGCATCATCCTGCATCATCCTGCATCATGCTGCATCATCCTGCATCACCCTGCATCATCCTGCATCATCCTGCATTATCCTGAATCATCCTGCGTCATCTTGCATCATCCTTCGTCATCCTGCATCATCCTGCTTCAATCTGCGTCATCCTGCATCATCCTGCTGCAATCTGCATCATCCTGTATCATCCTGCATCATCCTGCATCATTCTGCTTCAATCTGCGTCATCTTGCATCATCCTGAGTCATCCTGCATCATCCTGCATCATCCTGCATCATCCTGCATTATCCTGCATCATCCTGCATCATCCTGCATCATCCTGCATTATTCTGCATCATCCTGCATCGTCCTGCATCATCCTGCTTCATTCTGCATCATCCTGCATCAATCTGCTTCAATCTGCTTCAATCTGCGTCATCTTGCATCATCCTGCCTCATCCTGCATCATCCTGCATCATCCTGCATAATCCTGCATCATTCTGCATCATCCTGCATCATCATGCGTCATCCTGCATCATCCCACATCATCCTGTATCATCCTGCTTCAATCTGCGTCATCCTGCATCATCCTGCATCATCCTGCATCATCCTGTGTCATCCTGCATCATCCTGCATCTTCCTGCATCATCCTGCATCATTCTCCTTCAATATGCTTCAATCTGCGTCATCCTGCATCATCCTGCTGCAATCTGCTTCATCCTGCATCATCCTGCTGCAATCTGCTTCATCCTGCATCATCCTGCATCATCCTGCATCATCCTGCATCATCCTGCATCATCCTGCATCATACTGTTTCAATCTGCGTCATCTTGCATCATCCTGCCTCATCCTGCATCATCCTGCATCATCCTGCATCATCCTGCATCATCCTGCATCATCCTGCATCATCCTGCATCATCCTGCATCATTCTGCATCATCCTGCTGCAATCTGCTTCATCCTGCATCATCCTGCATCATCCTGCATCATCCTGTATCATTCTACTTCAATCTGCTTCAATCTGCTTCATCCTGCTTCAATCTGCGTCATCCTGCATCATCCTGCATCATCCTGCATCATCCTGTGTCATCCTGCATCATTCTGCTTCAATCTGCGTTATCTTGCATCATCCTGCGTCATCCTGCTGCAATCTGCTTCATCCTGCATCATCCTGCATCATCCTGCATCATCCTGCTTCATTCTGCATCATCCTGCATCAATCTGCTTCAATCTGCTTCAATCTGCGTCATCTTGCATCATCCTGCGTCATCCTGCATCATCCTGCATCATCCTGCATCATTCTGCATCATCCTGCATCATCATGCGTCATCCTGCATCATCCCACATCATCCTGTATCATCCTGCTTCAATCTGCGTCATCCTGCATCATCCTGCATCATCCTGCATCATCCTGTGTCATCCTGCATCATCCTGCATCTTCCTGCATCATCCTGCATCATTCTCCTTCAATATGCTTCAATCTGCTTCATCCTGCTTCAATCTGCGTCATCCTGCATCATCCTCCATCATCCTGCATCATCCTGCATCATCCTGCATCATCCTGCATCATCCTGCGTCATCTTGCATCATCCTGCGTCATCCTGCATCATCCTGCTTCAATCTGCGTCATCCTGCATCATCCTGCTGCAATCTGCTTCATCCTGCATCATCCTGCATCATCCTGCATCATCCTGTATCATTCTACTTCAATCTGCTTCAATCTGCTTCATCCTGGTTCAATCTGCGTCATCCTGCATCATCCTGCATCATCCTGCATCATCCTGCATCATCCTGCATCATCCTGCATTATTCTGCATCATCCTGCATCGTCCTGCATCATCCTGCTTCATTCTGCATCATCCTGCATCAATCTGCTTCAATCTGCTTCAATCTGCGTCATCTTGCATCATCCTGCGTCATCCTGCATCATCCTGCATCATCCTGCATCATCCTGCATCATGCTGCATCATCCTGCATCACCCTGCATCATCCTGTATCATCCTGCATCATCCTGCTTCAATCTGCGTCATCCTGCATCATCCTGCATCATCCTGCATCATCCTGCATCATCATGCATTATACTGCATCATCCTGCGTCATCTTGCATCATCCTGCGTCATCCTGCATCATCCTGCTCCAATCTGCGTCATCGTGCTTCATCCTGCTGCAATCTGCTTCATCCTGCATCATCCTGCATCATCCTGCAGCATCCTGCTTCAATCTGCGTCAACCTGCATCATCCTGCATCATCCTGCATCATCCTACATCATCCTGCATCATCCTGCATCATCCTGCATCATCCTGCATCATCCTGCTTCAATCTACATCATCCTGCATCAGCCTGAGTAATCCTGCATCATCCTGCATCATCCTGCTTCAATCTGCGTCATCCTGCATCATCCTGCTGCAATCTGCTTCATCCTGCATCATCCTGCATCATCCTGCATCATCCTGCATCATGCTGCATCATCCTGCATCATGCTGCATCATCCTGCATCACCCTGCATCATCCTGCATCATCCTGCATTATCCTGCATCATCCTGCGTCATCTTGCATCATCCTGCGTCATCCTGCATCATCCTGCTTCAATCTGCGTCATCCTGCATCATCCTGCTGCAATCTGCATCATCCTGTATCATCCTGCATCATTCTGCTTCAATCTGCGTCATCTTGCATCATCCTTAGTCATCCTGCATAATCCTGCATCATCCTGCATCATCCTGCATCATCCTGCATCATCCTGCATCATCCTGCATCATACTGTTTCAATCTGCGTCATCTTGCATCATCCTGCCTCATCCTGCATCATCCTGCATCATCCTGCATCATCCTGCATCATCCTGCATCATCCTGCATCATCCTGCATCATTCTGCTTCAATCTGCGTCATCTTCCATCATCCTGCGTCATCTTGCATCATCCTGCATCTTCCTGCATCATTCTACTTCAATCTGCTTCATCCTGCATCATCCTGCTGCAATCTGCTTCATCCTGCATCATTCTGCATCATCCTGCATCATCCTGCATCATCTTGCATCATCCTGCATTATCCTGCATCATCCTGCGTCATCTTGCATCGTCATGCGTCATCCTGCATCATCCTGCTTCAATCTGCGTCATCCTGCATCATCCTGCTGCAATCTGCTTCATCCTGCATCATCCTGCTGCAATCTGCTTCATCCTGCATCATCCTGCATCATCCTGCATCATCCTGTATCATTCTACTTCAATCTGCTTCAATCTGCTTCATCCTGCTTCAATCTGCGTCATCCTGCATCATCCTGCATCATCCTGCATCATCCTGCATCATTCTGCTTCAATCTGCGTTATCTTGCATCATCCTGCGTCATCCTGCTGCAATCTGCTTCATCCTGCATCATCCTGCATCATCCTGCATCATCCTGCTTCATTCTGCATCATCCTGCATCAATCTGCTTCAATCTGCTTCAATCTGCGTCATCTTGCATCATCCTGCGTCATCCTGCATCATCCTGCATCATCCTGCATCATTCTGCATCATCCTGCATCATCATGCGTCATCCTGCATCATCCCACATCATCCTGTATCATCCTGCTTCAATCTGCGTCATCCTGCATCATCCTGCATCATCCTGCATCATCCTGTGTCATCCTGCATCATCCTGCATCTTCCTGCATCATCCTGCATCATTCTCCTTCAATATGCTTCAATCTGCTTCATCCTGCTTCAATCTGCGTCATCCTGCATCATCCTCCATCATCCTGCATCATCCTGCATCATCCTGCATCATCCTGCATCATCCTGCGTCATCTTGCATCATCCTGCGTCATCCTGCATCATCCTGCTTCAATCTGCGTCATCCTGCATCATCCTGCTGCAATCTGCTTCATCCTGCATCATCCTGCATCATCCTGCATCATCCTGTATCATTCTACTTCAATCTGCTTCAATCTGCTTCATCCTGGTTCAATCTGCGTCATCCTGCATCATCCTGCATCATCCTGCATCATCCTGCATCATCCTGCATCATCCTGCATTATTCTGCATCATCCTGCATCGTCCTGCATCATCCTGCTTCATTCTGCATCATCCTGCATCAATCTGCTTCAATCTGCTTCAATCTGCGTCATCTTGCATCATCCTGCGTCATCCTGCATCATCCTGCATCATCCTGCATCATCCTGCATCATGCTGCATCATCCTGCATCACCCTGCATCATCCTGTATCATCCTGCATCATCCTGCTTCAATCTGCGTCATCCTGCATCATCCTGCATCATCCTGCATCATCCTGCATCATCATGCATTATACTGCATCATCCTGCGTCATCTTGCATCATCCTGCGTCATCCTGCATCATCCTGCTCCAATCTGCGTCATCGTGCTTCATCCTGCTGCAATCTGCTTCATCCTGCATCATCCTGCATCATCCTGCAGCATCCTGCTTCAATCTGCGTCAACCTGCATCATCCTGCATCATCCTGCATCATCCTACATCATCCTGCATCATCCTGCATCATCCTGCATCATCCTGCATCATCCTGCTTCAATCTACATCATCCTGCATCAGCCTGAGTAATCCTGCATCATCCTGCATCATCCTGCTTCAATCTGCGTCATCCTGCATCATCCTGCTGCAATCTGCTTCATCCTGCATCATCCTGCATCATCCTGCATCATCCTGCATCATGCTGCATCATCCTGCATCATGCTGCATCATCCTGCATCACCCTGCATCATCCTGCATCATCCTGCATTATCCTGCATCATCCTGCGTCATCTTGCATCATCCTGCGTCATCCTGCATCATCCTGCTTCAATCTGCGTCATCCTGCATCATCCTGCTGCAATCTGCATCATCCTGTATCATCCTGCATCATTCTGCTTCAATCTGCGTCATCTTGCATCATCCTTAGTCATCCTGCATAATCCTGCATCATCCTGCATCATCCTGCATCATCCTGCATCATCCTGCATCATCCTGCATCATACTGTTTCAATCTGCGTCATCTTGCATCATCCTGCCTCATCCTGCATCATCCTGCATCATCCTGCATCATCCTGCATCATCCTGCATCATCCTGCATCATCCTGCATCATTCTGCTTCAATCTGCGTCATCTTCCATCATCCTGCGTCATCCTGCATCATCCTGCATCTTCCTGCATCATTCTACTTCAATCTGCTTCATCCTGCATCATCCTGCTGCAATCTGCTTCATCCTGCATCATTCTGCATCATCCTGCATCATCCTGCATCATCTTGCATCATCCTGCATTATCCTGCATCATCCTGCGTCATCTTGCATCGTCATGCGTCATCCTGCATCATCCTGCTTCAATCTGCGTCATCCTGCATCATCCTGCTGCAATCTGCTTCATCCTGCATCATCCTGCTGCAATCTGCTTCATCCTGCATCATCCTGCATCATCCTGCATCATCCTGTATCATTCTACTTCAATCTGCTTCAATCTGCTTCATCCTGCTTCAATCTGCGTCATCCTGCATCATCCTGCATCATCCTGCATCATCCTGTGTCATCCTGCATCATTCTGCTTCAATCTGCGTTATCTTGCATCATCCTGCGTCATCCTGCTGCAATCTGCTTCATCCTGCATCATCCTGCATCATCCTGCATCATCCTCCATCATCGTGCATCATCCTGCTTCAATCTGCGTCATCCTGCATCATCCTGCATCATCCTGCATCATCCTGCATTATCCTGCATCATCCTGCGTCATCTTGCATCATCCTGCGACATCCTGCATCATCCTGCTTCAATCTGCGTCATCCTGCATCATCCTGCTGCAATCTGCTTCATCCTGCATCATCCTGCATCATCCTGCATCATCCTGCATCATGCTGCATCATCCTGCATAACCCTGCATCATCCTGCATCATCCTGCATTATCCTGCATCATCCTGCGTCATCTTGCATCATCCTGCGACATCCTGCATCATCCTGCTTCAATCTGCGTCATCCTGCATCATCCTGCTGCAATCTGCTTCATCCTGCATCATCCTGCATCATCCTGCATCATCCTGCATCATGCTGCATCATCCTGCATCACCCTGCATCATCCTGCATCATCCTGCATTATCCTGCATCATCCTGCGTCATCTTGCATCATCCTTCGTCATCCTGCATCATCCTGCTTCAATCTGCGTCATCCTGCATCATCCTGCTGCAATCTGCATCATCCTGTATCATCCTGCATCATCCTGCATCATTCTGCTTCAATCTGCGTCATCTTGCATCATCCTGAGTCATCCTGCATCATCCTGCATCATCCTGCATCATCCTGCATCATCCTGCATCATCCTGCATTATTCTGCATCATCCTGCATCGTCCTGCATCATCCTGCTTCATTCTGCATCATCCTGCATCAATCTGCTTCAATCTGCTTCAATCTGCGTCATCTTGCATCATCCTGCGTCATCCTGCATCATCCTGCATCATCCTGCATCATCCTGCATCATTCTGCATCATCCTGCATCATCATGCGTCATCCTGCATCATCCCACATCATCCTGTATCATCCTGCTTCAATCTGCGTCATCCTGCATCATCCTGCATCATCCTGCATCATCCTGTGTCATCCTGCATCATCCTGCATCTTCCTGCATCATCCTGCATCATTCTCCTTCAATATGCTTCAATCTGCTTCATCCTGCTTCAATCTGCGTCATCCTGCATCATCCTGCATCATGCTGCATCATCCTGCATAACCCTGCATCATCCTGCATCATCCTGCATCATCCTGCATCATCCTGCATCATTCTGCGTCATCCTGCATCATCCTGCATCATCTTGCATCATCCTGCATTATCCTGCATCATCCTGCGTCATCTTGCATCGTCATGCGTCATCCTGCATCATCCTGCTTCAATCTGCGTCATCCTGCATCATCCTGCTGCAATCTGCTTCATCCTGCATCATCCTGCTGCAATCTGCGTTATCTTGCATCATCCTGCATTATTCTGCATCATCCTGCATCGTCCTGCATCATCCTGCTTCATTCTGCATCATCCTGCATCAATCTGCTTCAATCTGCTTCAATCTGCGTCATCTTGCATCATCCTGCGTCATCCTGCATCATCCTGCATCATCCTGCATCATCCTGCATCATGCTGCATCATCCTGCATCACCCTGCATCATCCTGTATCATCCTGCATCATCCTGCTTCAATCTGCGTCATCCTGCATCATCCTGCATCATCCTGCATCATCCTGCATCATCATGCATTATACTGCATCATCCTGCGTCATCTTGCATCATCCTGCGTCATCCTGCATCATCCTGCTCCAATCTGCGTCATCGTGCTTCATCCTGCTGCAATCTGCTTCATCCTGCATCATCCTGCATCATCCTGCAGCATCCTGCTTCAATCTGCGTCAACCTGCATCATCCTGCATCATCCTGCATCATCCTACATCATCCTGCATCATCCTGCATCATCCTGCATCATCCTGCATCATCCTGCTTCAATCTACATCATCCTGCATCAGCCTGAGTAATCCTGCATCATCCTGCATCATCCTGCTTCAATCTGCGTCATCCTGCATCATCCTGCTGCAATCTGCTTCATCCTGCATCATCCTGCATCATCCTGCATCATCCTGCATCATGCTGCATCATCCTGCATCATGCTGCATCATCCTGCATCACCCTGCATCATCCTGCATCATCCTGCATTATCCTGCATCATCCTGCGTCATCTTGCATCATCCTGCGTCATCCTGCATCATCCTGCTTCAATCTGCGTCATCCTGCATCATCCTGCTGCAATCTGCATCATCCTGTATCATCCTGCATCATTCTGCTTCAATCTGCGTCATCTTGCATCATCCTTAGTCATCCTGCATAATCCTGCATCATCCTGCATCATCCTGCATCATCCTGCATCATCCTGCATCATCCTGCATCATACTGTTTCAATCTGCGTCATCTTGCATCATCCTGCCTCATCCTGCATCATCCTGCATCATCCTGCATCATCCTGCATCATCCTGCATCATCCTGCATCATCCTGCATCATTCTGCTTCAATCTGCGTCATCTTCCATCATCCTGCGTCATCCTGCATCATCCTGCATCTTCCTGCATCATTCTACTTCAATCTGCTTCATCCTGCATCATCCTGCTGCAATCTGCTTCATCCTGCATCATTCTGCATCATCCTGCATCATCCTGCATCATCTTGCATCATCCTGCATTATCCTGCATCATCCTGCGTCATCTTGCATCGTCATGCGTCATCCTGCATCATCCTGCTTCAATCTGCGTCATCCTGCATCATCCTGCTGCAATCTGCTTCATCCTGCATCATCCTGCTGCAATCTGCTTCATCCTGCATCATCCTGCATCATCCTGCATCATCCTGTATCATTCTACTTCAATCTGCTTCAATCTGCTTCATCCTGCTTCAATCTGCGTCATCCTGCATCATCCTGCATCATCCTGCATCATCCTGTGTCATCCTGCATCATTCTGCTTCAATCTGCGTTATCTTGCATCATCCTGCGTCATCCTGCTGCAATCTGCTTCATCCTGCATCATCCTGCATCATCCTGCATCATCCTCCATCATCGTGCATCATCCTGCTTCAATCTGCGTCATCCTGCATCATCCTGCATCATCCTGCATCATCCTGCATTATCCTGCATCATCCTGCGTCATCTTGCATCATCCTGCGACATCCTGCATCATCCTGCTTCAATCTGCGTCATCCTGCATCATCCTGCTGCAATCTGCTTCATCCTGCATCATCCTGCATCATCCTGCATCATCCTGCATCATGCTGCATCATCCTGCATAACCCTGCATCATCCTGCATCATCCTGCATTATCCTGCATCATCCTGCGTCATCTTGCATCATCCTGCGACATCCTGCATCATCCTGCTTCAATCTGCGTCATCCTGCATCATCCTGCTGCAATCTGCTTCATCCTGCATCATCCTGCATCATCCTGCATCATCCTGCATCATGCTGCATCATCCTGCATCACCCTGCATCATCCTGCATCATCCTGCATTATCCTGCATCATCCTGCGTCATCTTGCATCATCCTTCGTCATCCTGCATCATCCTGCTTCAATCTGCGTCATCCTGCATCATCCTGCTGCAATCTGCATCATCCTGTATCATCCTGCATCATCCTGCATCATTCTGCTTCAATCTGCGTCATCTTGCATCATCCTGAGTCATCCTGCATCATCCTGCATCATCCTGCATCATCCTGCATCATCCTGCATCATCCTGCATTATTCTGCATCATCCTGCATCGTCCTGCATCATCCTGCTTCATTCTGCATCATCCTGCATCAATCTGCTTCAATCTGCTTCAATCTGCGTCATCTTGCATCATCCTGCGTCATCCTGCATCATCCTGCATCATCCTGCATCATCCTGCATCATTCTGCATCATCCTGCATCATCATGCGTCATCCTGCATCATCCCACATCATCCTGTATCATCCTGCTTCAATCTGCGTCATCCTGCATCATCCTGCATCATCCTGCATCATCCTGTGTCATCCTGCATCATCCTGCATCTTCCTGCATCATCCTGCATCATTCTCCTTCAATATGCTTCAATCTGCTTCATCCTGCTTCAATCTGCGTCATCCTGCATCATCCTGCATCATGCTGCATCATCCTGCATAACCCTGCATCATCCTGCATCATCCTGCATCATCCTGCATCATCCTGCATCATCCTGCGTCATCTTGCATCATCCTGCGTCATCCTGCATCATGCTGCTTCAATCTGCGTCATCCTGCATCATCCTGCTGCAATCTGCTTCATCCTGCATCATCCTGCATCATCCTGCATCATCCTGTATCATTCTACTTCAATCTGCTTCAATCTGCTTCATCCTGGTTCAATCTGCGTCATCCTGCATCATCCTGCATCATCCTGCATCATCCTGCATCATCCTGCATCATCCTGCATTATTCTGCATCATCCTGCATCGTCCTGCATCATCCTGCTTCATTCTGCATCATCCTGCATCAATCTGCTTCAATCTGCTTCAATCTGCGTCATCTTGCATCATCCTGCGTCATCCTGCATCATCCTGCATCATCCTGCATCATCCTGCATCATGCTGCATCATCCTGCATCACCCTGCATCATCCTGTATCATCCTGCATCATCCTGCTTCAATCTGCGTCATCCTGCATCATCCTGCATCATCCTGCATCATCCTGCATCATCATGCATTATACTGCATCATCCTGCGTCATCTTGCATCATCCTGCGTCATCCTGCATCATCCTGCTTCAATCTGCGTCATCGTGCTTCATCCTGCTGCAATCTGCTTCATCCTGCATCATCCTGCATCATCCTGCAGCATCCTGCTTCAATCTGCGTCAACCTGCATCATCCTGCATCATCCTGCATCATCCTACATCATCCTGCATCATCCTGCATCATCCTGCATCATCCTGCATCATCCTGCTTCAATCTACATCATCCTGCATCAGCCTGAGTAATCCTGCATCATCCTGCATCATCCTGCTTCAATCTGCGTCATCCTGCATCATCCTGCTGCAATCTGCTTCATCCTGCATCATCCTGCATCATCCTGCATCATCCTGCATCATGCTGCATCATCCTGCATCATGCTGCATCATCCTGCATCACCCTGCATCATCCTGCATCATCCTGCATTATCCTGCATCATCCTGCGTCATCTTGCATCATCCTGCGTCATCCTGCATCATCCTGCTTCAATCTGCGTCATCCTGCATCATCCTGCTGCAATCTGCATCATCCTGTATCATCCTGCATCATTCTGCTTCAATCGGCGTCATCTTGCATCATCCTTAGTCATCCTGCATCATCCTGCATCATCCTGCATCATCCTGCATCATCCTGCATCATCCTGCATCATCCTGCATCATACTGTTTCAATCTGCGTCATCTTGCATCATCCTGCCTCATCCTGCATCATCCTGCATCATCCTGCATCATCCTGCATCATCCTGCATCATCCTGCATCATCCTGCATCATCCTGCATCATCCTGCATCATTCTGCTTCAATCTGCGTTATCTTCCATCATCCTGCGTCATCCTGCATCATCCTGCATCTTCCTGCATCATTCTACTTCAATCTGCTTCATCCTGCATCATCCTGCTGCAATCTGCTTCATCCTGCATCATTCTGCATCATCCTGCATCATCCTGCATCATCTTGCATCATCCTGCATTATCCTGCATCATCCTGCGTCATCTTGCATCGTCATGCGTCATCCTGCATCATCCTGCTTCAATCTGCGTCATCCTGCATCATCCTGCTGCAATCTGCTTCATCCTGCATCATCCTGCTGCAATCTGCTTCATCCTGCATCATCCTGCATCATCCTGCATCATCCTGTATCATTCTACTTCAATCTGCTTCAATCTGCTTCATCCTGCTTCAATCTGCGTCATCCTGCATCATCCTGCATCATCCTGCATCATCCTGTGTCATCCTGCATCATTCTGCTTCAATCTGCGTTATCTTGCATCATCCTGCGTCATCCTGCTGCAATCTGCTTCATCCTGCATCATCCTGCATCATCCTGCATCATCCTCCATCATCGTGCATCATCCTGCTTCAATCTGCGTCATCCTGCATCATCCTGCGTCATCCTGCATCATCCTGCTTCAATCTGCGTCATCGTGCTTCATCCTGCTGCAATCTGCTTCATCCTGCATCATCCTGCATCATCCTGCAGCATCCTGCTTCAATCTGCGTCAACCTGCATCATCCTGCATCATCCTGCATCATCCTACATCATCCTGCATCATCCTGCATCATCCTGCATCATCCTGCATCATCCTGCTTCAATCTACATCATCCTGCATCAGCCTGAGTAATCCTGCATCATCCTGCATCATCCTGCTTCAATCTGCGTCATCCTGCATCATCCTGCTGCAATCTGCTTCATCCTGCATCATCCTGCATCATCCTGCATCATCCTGCATCATGCTGCATCATCCTGCATCATGCTGCATCATCCTGCATCACCCTGCATCATCCTGCATCATCCTGCATTATCCTGCATCATCCTGCGTCATCTTGCATCATCCTGCGTCATCCTGCATCATCCTGCTTCAATCTGCGTCATCCTGCATCATCCTGCTGCAATCTGCATCATCCTGTATCATCCTGCATCATTCTGCTTCAATCTGCGTCATCTTGCATCATCCTTAGTCATCCTGCATCATCCTGCATCATCCTGCATCATCCTGCATCATCCTGCATCATCCTGCATCATCCTGCATCATACTGTTTCAATCTGCGTCATCTTGCATCATCCTGCCTCATCCTGCATCATCCTGCATCATCCTGCATCATCCTGCATCATCCTGCATCATCCTGCATCATCCTGCATCATCCTGCATCATCCTGCATCATTCTGCTTCAATCTGCGTTATCTTCCATCATCCTGCGTCATCCTGCATCATCCTGCATCTTCCTGCATCATTCTACTTCAATCTGCTTCATCCTGCATCATCCTGCTGCAATCTGCTTCATCCTGCATCATTCTGCATCATCCTGCATCATCCTGCATCATCTTGCATCATCCTGCATTATCCTGCATCATCCTGCGTCATCTTGCATCGTCATGCGTCATCCTGCATCATCCTGCTTCAATCTGCGTCATCCTGCATCATCCTGCTGCAATCTGCTTCATCCTGCATCATCCTGCTGCAATCTGCTTCATCCTGCATCATCCTGCATCATCCTGCATCATCCTGTATCATTCTACTTCAATCTGCTTCAATCTGCTTCATCCTGCTTCAATCTGCGTCATCCTGCATCATCCTGCATCATCCTGCATCATCCTGTGTCATCCTGCATCATTCTGCTTCAATCTGCGTTATCTTGCATCATCCTGCGTCATCCTGCTGCAATCTGCTTCATCCTGCATCATCCTGCATCATCCTGCATCATCCTCCATCATCGTGCATCATCCTGCTTCAATCTGCGTCATCCTGCATCATCCTGCATCATCCTGCATCATCCTGCATTATCCTGCATCATCCTGCGTCATCTTGCATCATCCTGCGACATCCTGCATCATCCTGCTTCAATCTGCGTCATCCTGCATCATCCTGCTGCAATCTGCTTCATCCTGCATCATCCTGCATCATCCTGCATCATCCTGCATCATGCTGCATCATCCTGCATAACCCTGCATCATCCTGCATCATCCTGCATTATCCTGCATCATCCTGCGTCATCTTGCATCATCCTGCGACATCCTGCATCATCCTGCTTCAATCTGCGTCATCCTGCATCATCCTGCTGCAATCTGCTTCATCCTGCATCATCCTGCATCATCCTGCATCATCCTGCATCATGCTGCATCATCCTGCATCACCCTGCATCATCCTGCATCATCCTGCATTATCCTGCATCATCCTGCGTCATCTTGCATCATCCTTCGTCATCCTGCATCATCCTGCTTCAATCTGCGTCATCCTGCATCATCCTGCTGCAATCTGCATCATCCTGTATCATCCTGCATCATTCTGCTTCAATCTGCGTCATCTTGCATCATCCTTAGTCATCCTGCATCATCCTGCATCATCCTGCATCATCCTGCATCATCCTGCATCATCCTGCATCATCCTGCATCATACTGTTTCAATCTGCGTCATCTTGCATCATCCTGCCTCATCCTGCATCATCCTGCATCATCCTGCATCATCCTGCATCATCCTGCATCATCCTGCATCATCCTGCATCATCCTGCATCATCCTGCATCATTCTGCTTCAATCTGCGTTATCTTCCATCATCCTGCGTCATCCTGCATCATCCTGCATCTTCCTGCATCATTCTACTTCAATCTGCTTCATCCTGCATCATCCTGCTGCAATCTGCTTCATCCTGCATCATTCTGCATCATCCTGCATCATCCTGCATCATCTTGCATCATCCTGCATTATCCTGCATCATCCTGCGTCATCTTGCATCGTCATGCGTCATCCTGCATCATCCTGCTTCAATCTGCGTCATCCTGCATCATCCTGCTGCAATCTGCTTCATCCTGCATCATCCTGCTGCAATCTGCTTCATCCTGCATCATCCTGCATCATCCTGCATCATCCTGTATCATTCTACTTCAATCTGCTTCAATCTGCTTCATCCTGCTTCAATCTGCGTCATCCTGCATCATCCTGCATCATCCTGCATCATCCTGTGTCATCCTGCATCATTCTGCTTCAATCTGCGTTATCTTGCATCATCCTGCGTCATCCTGCTGCAATCTGCTTCATCCTGCATCATCCTGCATCATCCTGCATCATCCTCCATCATCGTGCATCATCCTGCTTCAATCTGCGTCATCCTGCATCATCCTGCATCATCCTGCATCATCCTGCATTATCCTGCATCATCCTGCGTCATCTTGCATCATCCTGCGACATCCTGCATCATCCTGCTTCAATCTGCGTCATCCTGCATCATCCTGCTGCAATCTGCTTCATCCTGCATCATCCTGCATCATCCTGCATCATCCTGCATCATGCTGCATCATCCTGCATAACCCTGCATCATCCTGCATCATCCTGCATTATCCTGCATCATCCTGCGTCATCTTGCATCATCCTGCGACATCCTGCATCATCCTGCTTCAATCTGCGTCATCCTGCATCATCCTGCTGCAATCTGCTTCATCCTGCATCATCCTGCATCATCCTGCATCATCCTGCATCATGCTGCATCATCCTGCATCACCCTGCATCATCCTGCATCATCCTGCATTATCCTGCATCATCCTGCGTCATCTTGCATCATCCTTCGTCATCCTGCATCATCCTGCTTCAATCTGCGTCATCCTGCATCATCCTGCTGCAATCTGCATCATCCTGTATCATCCTGCATCATCCTGCATCATTCTGCTTCAATCTGCGTCATCTTGCATCATCCTGAGTCATCCTGCATCAACCTGCATCATCCTGCATCATCCTGCATCATCCTGCATCATCCTGCATTATTCTGCATCATCCTGCATCGTCCTGCATCATCCTGCTTCATTCTGCATCATCCTGCATCAATCTGCTTCAATCTGCTTCAATCTGCGTCATCTTGCATCATCCTGCGTCATCCTGCATCATCCTGCATCATCCTGCATCATCCTGCATCATTCTGCATCATCCTGCATCATCATGCGTCATCCTGCATCATCCCACATCATCCTGTATCATCCTGCTTCAATCTGCGTCATCCTGCATCATCCTGCATCATCCTGCATCATCCTGTGTCATCCTGCATCATCCTGCATCTTCCTGCATCATCCTGCATCATTCTCCTTCAATATGCTTCAATCTGCTTCATCCTGCTTCAATCTGCGTCATCCTGCATCATCCTGCATCATCCTGCATCATCCTGCATCATCCTGCATCATCCTGCATCATCCTGCATCATCCTGCATCATCCTGCATCATCCTGCATCATCCTGCATCATGGTGCATCATCCTGCCTCATCCTGCATTATTCTGCATCATCCTGCTTCACTCTGCTTCAATCTGCTTCAATCTGCATCATCCTGCTTCAATCTGCGTCATCCTGCATCATCCCGCATCATCCGGCATCATCCTGCATCATCCCGCATCATCCTGCATCATCCTGCTTCAATCTGCGTCATCCTGCATCATCCTGCATCATCCTGCATCATCCTGCATCATCCTGCATCATCCTGCATCATACTGTTTCAATCTGCGTCATCTTGCATCATCCTGCCTCATCCTGCATCATCCTGCATCATCCTGCATCATCCTGCATCATCCTGCATCATCCTGCATCATCCTGCATCATTCTGCTTCAATCTGCGTCATCTTCCATCATCCTGCGTCATCCTGCATCATCCTGCATCTTCCTGCATCATTCTACTTCAATCTGCTTCAATCTGCTTCATCCTGCATCATCCTGCTGCAATCTGCTTCATCCTGCATCTGCAATCTGCTTCATCCTGCATCATCCTGCATCATCCTGCATCATCCTGCATCATGCTGCATCATCCTGCATCACCCTGCATCATCCTGCATCATCCTGCATCATGGTGCATCATCCTGCCTCATCCTGCATTATTCTGCATCATCCTGCTTCACTCTGCTTCAATCTGCTTCAATCTGCATCATCCTGCTTCAATCTGCGTCATCCTGCATCATCCCGCATCATCCGGCATCATCCTGCATCATCCCGCATCATCCTGCATCATCCTGCTTCAATCTGCGTCATCCTGCATCATCCTGCATCATCCTGCATCATCCTGCATCATCCTGCATCATCCTGCATCATACTGTTTCAATCTGCGTCATCTTGCATCATCCTGCCTCATCCTGCATCATCCTGCATCATCCTGCATCATCCTGCATCATCCTGCATCATCCTGCATCATCCTGCATCATCCTGCATCATCCTGCATCATTCTGCTTCAATCTGCGTCATCTTCCATCATCCTGCGTCATCCTGCATCATCCTGCATCTTCCTGCATCATTCTACTTCAATCTGCTTCAATCTGCTTCATCCTGCATCATCCTGCTGCAATCTGCTTCATCCTGCATCTGCAATCTGCTTCATCCTGCATCATCCTGCATCATCCTGCATCATCCTGCATCATGCTGCATCATCCTGCATCACCCTGCATCATCCTGCATCATCCTGCATTATCCTGAATCATCCTGCGTCATCTTGCATCATCCTTCGTCATCCTGCATCATCCTGCTTCAATCTGCGTCATCCTGCATCATCCTGCTGCAATCTGCATCATCCTGTATCATCCTGCATCATCCTGCATCATTCTGCTTCAATCTGCGTCATCTTGCATCATCCTGAGTCATCCTGCATCATCCTGCATCATCCTGCATCATCCTGCATTATCCTGCATCATCCTGCATCATCCTGCATCATCCTGCATTATTCTGCATCATCCTGCATCGTCCTGCATCATCCTGCTTCATTCTGCATCATCCTGCATCAATCTGCTTCAATCTGCTTCAATCTGCGTCATCTTGCATCATCCTGCCTCATCCTGCATCATCCTGCATCATCCTGCATAATCCTGCATCATTCTGCATCATCCTGCATCATCATGCGTCATCCTGCATCATCCCACATCATCCTGTATCATCCTGCTTCAATCTGCGTCATCCTGCATCATCCTGCATCATCCTGCATCATCCTGTGTCATCCTGCATCATCCTGCATCTTCCTGCATCATCCTGCATCATTCTCCTTCAATATGCTTCAATCTGCTTCATCCTGCTTCAATCTGCGTCATCCTGCATCATCCTGCATCATCCTGCATCATCCTGCATCATCCTGCATCATCCTGCATCATCCTACATCATCCTGCGTCATCTTGCATCATCCTGCGTCATCCTGCATCATCCTGCTTCAATCTGCGTCATCCTGCATCATGGTGCATCATCCTGCCTCATCCTGCATTATTCTGCATCATCCTGCTTCACTCTGCTTCAATCTGCTTCAATCTGCATCATCCTGCTTCAATCTGCGTCATCCTGCATCATCCCGCATCATCCGGCATCATCCTGCATCATCCCGCATCATCCTGCATCATCCTGCTTCAATCTGCGTCATCCTGCATCATCCTGCATCATCCTGCATCATCCTGCATCATCCTGCATCATCCTGCATCATACTGTTTCAATCTGCGTCATCTTGCATCATCCTGCCTCATCCTGCATCATCCTGCATCATCCTGCATCATCCTGCATCATCCTGCATCATCCTGCATCATCCTGCATCATTCTGCTTCAATCTGCGTCATCTTCCATCATCCTGCGTCATCCTGCATCATCCTGCATCTTCCTGCATCATTCTACTTCAATCTGCTTCAATCTGCTTCATCCTGCATCATCCTGCTGCAATCTGCTTCATCCTGCATCATCCTGCATCATCCTGCATCATCCTGCATCATCCTGCATCATTCTGCATCATCCTGCATCATCATGCGTCATCCTGCATCATCCCACATCATCCTGTATCATCCTGCTTCAATCTGCGTCATCCTGCATCATCCTGCATCATCCTGCATCATCCTGTGTCATCCTGCATCATCCTGCATCTTCCTGCATCATCCTGCATCATTCTCCTTCAATATGCTTCAATCTGCTTCATCCTGCTTCAATCTGCGTCATCCTGCATCATCCTGCATCATCCTGCATCATCCTGCATCATCCTGCATCATCCTGCATCATCCTGCATCATCCTGCATCATCCTGCATCATCCTGCGTCATCTTGCATCATCCTGCGTCATCCTGCATCATCCTGCTTCAATCTGCGTCATCCTGCATCATCCTGCTGCAATCTGCTTCATACTGCATCATCCTGCATCATCCTGCATCATCCTGTATCATTCTACTTCAATCTGCTTCAATCTGCTTCATCCTGGTTCAATCTGCGTCATCCTGCATCATCCTGCATCATCCTGCATCATCCTGCATCATCCTGCATCATCCTGCATTATTATGCATCATCCTGCATCGTCCTGCATCATCCTGCTTCATTCTGCATCATCCTGCATCAATCTGCTTCAATCTGCTTCAATCTGCGTCATCTTGCATCATCCTGCGTCATCCTGCATCATCCTGCATCATCCTGCATCATCCTGCATCATGCTGCATCATCCTGCATCACCCTGCATCATCCTGTATCATCCTGCATCATCCTGCTTCAATCTGCGTCATCCTGCATCATCCTGCATCATCCTGCATCATCCTGCATCATCATGCATTATACTGCATCATCCTGCGTCATCTTGCATCATCCTGCGTCATCCTGCATCATCCTGCTTCAATCTGCGTCATCGTGCTTCATCCTGCTGCAATCTGCTTCATCCTGCATCATCCTGCATCATCCTGCATCATTCTGCTTCAATCTGCGTCATCTTCCATCATCCTGCGTCATCCTGCATCATCCTGCATCTTCCTGCATCATTCTACTTCAATCTGCTTCAATCTGCTTCATCCTGCATCATCCTGCTGCAATCTGCTTCATCCTGCATCATCCTGCATCATCCTGCATCATCCTGCATCATCCTGCATCATTCTGCATCATCCTGCATCATCATGCGTCATCCTGCATCATCCCACATCATCCTGTATCATCCTGCTTCAATCTGCGTCATCCTGCATCATCCTGCATCATCCTGCATCATCCTGTGTCATCCTGCATCATCCTGCATCTTCCTGCATCATCCTGCATCATTCTCCTTCAATATGCTTCAATCTGCTTGATCCTGCTTCAATCTGCGTCATCCTGCATCATCCTGCATCATCCTGCATCATCCTGCATCATCCTGCATCATCCTGCATCATCCTGCATCATCCTGCATCATCCTGCATCATCCTGCATCATCCTGCATCATCCTGCATCATCCTGCATCATCCTGCGTCATCTTGCATCATCCTGCGTCATCCTGCATCATCCTGCTTCAATCTGCGTCATCCTGCATCATCCTGCTGCAATCTGCTTCATACTGCATCATCCTGCATCATCCTGCATCATCCTGTATCATTCTACTTCAATCTGCTTCAATCTGCTTCATCCTGGTTCAATCTGCGTCATCCTGCATCATCCTGCATCATCCTGCATCATCCTGCATCATCCTGCATCATCCTGCATTATTATGCATCATCCTGCATCGTCCTGCATCATCCTGCTTCATTCTGCATCATCCTGCATCAATCTGCTTCAATCTGCTTCAATCTGCGTCATCTTGCATCATCCTGCGTCATCCTGCATCATCCTGCATCATCCTGCATCATCCTGCATCATGCTGCATCATCCTGCATCACCCTGCATCATCCTGCATCATCCTGCATCATCCTGCATCATTCTGCTTCAATCTGCGTCATCTTCCATCATCCTGCGTCATCCAGCATCATCCTGCATCTTCCTGCATCATTCTACTTCAATCTGCTTCAATCTGCTTCATCCTGCATCATCCTGCTGCAATCTGCTTCATCCTGCATCTGCAATCTGCTTCATCCTGCATCATCCTGCATCATCCTGCATCATCCTGCATCATGCTGCATCATCCTGCATCACCCTGCATCATCCTGCATCATCCTGCATTATCCTGAATCATCCTGCGTCATCTTGCATCATCCTTCGTCATCCTGCATCATCCTGCTTCAATCTGCGTCATCCTGCATCATCCTGCTGCAATCTGCATCATCCTGTATCATCCTGCATCATCCTGCATCATTCTGCTTCAATCTGCGTCATCTTGCATCATCCTGAGTCATCCTGCATCATCCTGCATCATCCTGCATCATCCTGCATTATCCTGCATCATCCTGCATCATCCTGCATCATCCTGCATTATTCTGCATCATCCTGCATCGTCCTGCATCATCCTGCTTCATTCTGCATCATCCTGCATCAATCTGCTTCAATCTGCTTCAATCTGCGTCATCTTGCATCATCCTGCCTCATCCTGCATCATCCTGCATCATCCTGCATAATCCTGCATCATTCTGCATCATCCTGCATCATCATGCGTCATCCTGCATCATCCCACATCATCCTGTATCATCCTGCTTCAATCTGCGTCATCCTGCATCATCCTGCATCATCTTGCATCATCCTGTGTCATCCTGCATCATCCTGCATCTTCCTGCATCATCCTGCATCATTCTCCTTCAATATGCTTCAATCTGCTTCATCCTGCTTCAATCTGCGTCATCCTGCATCATCCTGCATCATCCTGCATCATCCTGCATCATCCTGCATCATCCTGCATCATCCTACATCATCCTGCGTCATCTTGCATCATCCTGCGTCATCCTGCATCATCCTGCTTCAATCTGCGTCATCCTGCATCATGGTGCATCATTCTGCCTCATCCTGCATTATTCTGCATCATCCTGCTTCACTCTGCTTCAATCTGCTTCAATCTGCATCATCCTGCTTCAATCTGCGTCATCCTGCATCATCCCGCATCATCCGGCATCATCCTGCATCATCCCGCATCATCCTGCATCATCCTGCTTCAATCTGCGTCATCCTGCATCATCCTGCATCATCCTGCATCATCCTGCATCATCCTGCATCATCCTGCATCATACTGTTTCAATCTGCGTCATCTTGCATCATCCTGCCTCATCCTGCATCATCCTGCATCATCCTGCATCATCCTGCATCATCCTGCATCATCCTGCATCATCCTACATCATTCTGCTTCAATCTGCGTCATCTTCCATCATCCTGCGTCATCCTGCATCATCCTGCATCTTCCTGCATCATTCTACTTCAATCTGCTTCAATCTGCTTCATCCTGCATCATCCTGCTGCAATCTGCTTCATCCTGCATCATCCTGCATCATCCTGCATCATCCTGCATCATCCTGCATCATCTTGCATCATCCTGCATTATCCTGCATCATCCTGCGTCATCTTGCATCGTCATGCGTCATCCTGCATCATCCTGCTTCAATCTGCGTCATCCTGCATCATCCTGCTGCAATCTGCTTCATCCTGCATCATCCTGCATCATCCTGCATCATCCTGCATCATCCTGCATCATCTTGCATCATCCTGCATTATCCTGCATCATCCTGCGTCATCTTGCATCGTCATGCGTCATCCTGCATCATCCTGCTTCAATCTGCGTCATCCTGCATCATCCTGCTGCAATCTGCTTCATCCTGCATCATCCTGCTGCAATCTCCTTCATCCTGCATCATCCTGCATCATCCTGCATCATCCTGTATCATTCTACTTCAATCTGCTTCAATCTGCTTCATCCTGCTTCAATCTGCGTCATCCTGCATCATCCTGCATCATCCTGCATCATCCTGTGTCATCCTGCATCATTCTGCTTCAATCTGCGTTATCTTGCATCATCCTGCGTCATCCTGCTGCAATCTGCTTCATCCTGCATAATCCTGCATCATCCTCCATCATCGTGCATCATCCTGCTTCAATCTGCATCATCCTGCATCATCCTGCATCATCCTGCATTATCCTGCATCATCTTGCATCATCCTGCGACATCCTGCATCATCCTGCTTCAATCTGCGTCATCCTGCATCATCCTGCTGCAATCTGCTTCATCCTGCATCATCCTGCATCATCCTGCATCATCCTGCATCATGCTGCATCATCCTGCATCACCCTGCATCATCCTGCATCATCCTGCATTATCCTGAATCATCCTGCGTCATCTTGCATCATCCTTCGTCATCCTGCATCATCCTGCTTCAATCTGCGTCATCCTGCATCATCCTGCTGCAATCTGCATCATCCTGTATCATCCTGCATCATCCTGCATCATTCTGCTTCAATCTGCGTCATCTTGCATCATCCTGAGTCATCCTGCATCATCCTGCATCATCCTGCATCATCCTGCATTATCCTGCATCATCCTGCATCATCCTGCATCATCCTGCATTATTCTGCATCATCCTGCATCGTCCTGCATCATGCTGCTTCATTCTGCATCATCCTGCATCAATCTGCTTCAATCTGCTTCAATCTGCGTCATCTTGCATCATCCTGCCTCATCCTGCATCATCCTGCATCATCCTGCATAATCCTGCATCATTCTGCATCATCCTGCATCATCATGCGTCATCCTGCATCATCCCACATCATCCTGTATCATCCTGCTTCAATCTGCGTCATCCTGCATCATCCTGCATCATCCTGCATCATCCTGTGTCATCCTGCATCATCCTGCATCTTCCTGCATCATCCTGCATCATTCTCCTTCAATATGCTTCAATCTGCTTCATCCTGCTTCAATCTGCGTCATTCTGCATCATCCTGCATCATCCTGCATCATCCTGCATCATCCTGCATCATCCTGCATCATCCTGCATCATCCTGCATCATCCTGCGTCATCTTGCATCATCCTGCGTCATCCTGCATCATCCTGCTTCAATCTGCGTCATCCTGCATCATCCTGCTGCAATCTGCTTCATCCTGCATCATCCTGCATCATCCTGCATCATCCTGTATCATTCTACTTCAATCTGCTTCAATCTGCTTCATCCTGTTTCAATCTGCGTCATCCTGCATCATCCTGCATCATCCTGCATCATCCTGTGTGATCCTGCATCATTCTGCTTCAATCTGCGTTTTCTTGCATCATTCTGCGTCATGCTGCTGCAATCTGCATCATCCTGCATCATCCTGCATTATTCTGCATCATCCTGCATCGTCCTGCATCATGCTGCTTCATTCTGCATCATCCTGCATCAATCTGCTTCAATCTGCTTCAATCTGCGTCATCTTGCATCATCCTGCCTCATCCTGCATCATCCTGCATCATCCTGCATAATCCTGCATCATTCTGCATCATCCTGCATCATCATGCGTCATCCTGCATCATCCCACATCATCCTGTATCATCCTGCTTCAATCTGCGTCATCCTGCATCATCCTGCATCATCCTGCATCATCCTGTGTCATCCTGCATCATCCTGCATCTTCCTGCATCATCCTGCATCATTCTCCTTCAATATGCTTCAATCTGCTTCATCCTGCTTCAATCTGCGTCATTCTGCATCATCCTGCATCATCCTGCATCATCCTGCATCATCCTGCATCATCCTGCATCATCCTGCATCATCCTGCATCATCCTGCGTCATCTTGCATCATCCTGCGTCATCCTGCATCATCCTGCTTCAATCTGCGTCATCCTGCATCATCCTGCTGCAATCTGCTTCATCCTGCATCATCCTGCATCATCCTGCATCATCCTGTATCATTCTACTTCAATCTGCTTCAATCTGCTTCATCCTGTTTCAATCTGCGTCATCCTGCATCATCCTGCATCATCCTGCATCATCCTGTGTGATCCTGCATCATTCTGCTTCAATCTGCGTTTTCTTGCATCATTCTGCGTCATGCTGCTGCAATCTGCTTCATCCTGCATCATCCTGCATCATCCTGCATCATCCTCCATCATCGTGCATCATCCTGCTTCAATCTGCGTCATCCTGCATCATCCTGCATCATCCTGCATCATCCTGCATTATCCTGCATCATCCTGCGTCATCTTGCATCATCCTGCGACATCCTGCATCATCCTGCTTCAATCTGCGTCATCCTGCATCATCCTGCTGCAATCTGCTTCATCCTGCATCATCCTGCATCATCCTGCATCATCCTGCATCATGCTGCATCATCCTGCATCATGCTGCATCATGCTGCATCACCCTGCATCATCCTGCATCATCCTGCATTATCCTGCATCATCCTGCGTCATCTTGCATCATCCTGCGTCATCCTGCATCATCCTGCTTCAATCTGCGTCATCCTGCATCATCCTGCTGCAATCTGCATCATCCTGTATCATCCTGCATCATCCTGCATCATTCTGCTTCAATCTGCGTCATCTTGCATCATCCTTAGTCATCCTGCATCATCCTGCATCATCCTGCATCATCCTGCATCATCCTGCATCATCCTGCATCATCCTGCATCATACTGTTTCAATCTGCGTCATCTTGCATCATCCTGCCTCATCCTGCATCATCCTGCATCATCCTGCATCATCCTGCATCATCCTGCATCATCCTGCATCATCCTGCATCATCCTGCATCATTCTGCTTCAATCTGCGTCATCTTCCATCATCCTGCGTCATCCTGCATCATCCTGCATCTTCCTGCATCATTCTACTTCAATCTGCTTCAATCTGCTTCATCCTGCATCATCCTGCTGCAATCTGCTTCATCCTGCATCATCCTGCATCATCCTGCATCATCCTGCATCATCTTGCATCATCCTGCATTATCCTGCATCATCCTGCGTCATCTTGCATCGTCATGCGTCATCCTGCATCATCCTGCTTCAATCTGCGTCATCCTGCATCATCCTGCTGCAATCTGCTTCATCCTGCATCATCCTGCTGCAATCTGCTTCATCCTGCATCATCCTGCATCATCCTGCATCATCCTGTATCATTCTACTTCAATCTGCTTCAATCTGCTTCATCCTGCTTCAATCTGCGTCATCCTGCATCATCCTGCATCATCCTGCATCATCCTGTGTCATCCTGCATCATTCTGCTTCAATCTGCGTTATCTTGCATCATCCTGCGTCATCCTGCTGCAATCTGCTTCATCCTGCTTCAATCTGCGTCATCCTGCATCATCCTGCATCATCCTGCTTCAATCTGCGTCAACCTGCTTCATCCTGCATCATCCTGCATCATCCTACATCATCCTGCATCATCCTGCATGATCCTGCATCATCCTGCATCGTCCTGCTTCAATCTACATCATCCTGCATCATCCTGAGTAATCCTGTATCATCTTGCATCATCCTGCATCATCCTGCATCATGCTGCATCATCCTGCATCATCCTGCTGCAATCTGCTTCATCCTGCATCATCCTGCATCATCCTGCATCATCCTGCATCATGCTGCATCATCCTGCATCATGCTGCATCATGCTGCATCACCCTGCATCATCCTGCATCATCCTGCATTATCCTGCATCATCCTGCGTCATCTTGCATCATCCTGCGTCATCCTGCATCATCCTGCTTCAATCTGCCTCATCCTGCATCATCCTGCTGCAATCTGCATCATCCTGTATCATCCTGCATCATCCTGCATCATTCTGCTTCAATCTGCGTCATCTTGCATCATCCTTAGTCATCCTGCATCATCCTGCATCATCCTGCATCATCCTGCATCATCCTGCATCATCCTGCATCATACTGTTTCAATCTGCGTCATCTTGCATCATCCTGCCTCATCCTGCATCATCCTGCATCATCCTGCATCATCCTGCATCATCCTGCATCATCCTGCATCATCCTGCATCATCCTGCATCATCCTGCATCATTCTGCTTCAATCTGCGTCATCTTCCATCATCCTGCGTCATCCTGCATCATCCTGCATCTTCCTGCATCATTCCACTTCAATCTGCTTCAATCTGCTTCATCCTGCATCATCCTGCTGCAATCTGCTTCATCCTGCATCATCCTGCATCATCCTGCATCATCCTGCATCATCTTGCATCATCCTGCATTATCCTGCATCATCCTGCGTCATCGTGCATCGTCATGCGTCATCCTGCATCATCCTGCTTCAATCTGCGTCATCCTGCATCATCCTGCTGCAATCTGCTTCATCCTGCATCATCCTGCTGCAATCTGCTTCATCCTGCATCATCCTGCATCATCCTGCATCATCCTGTATCATTCTACTTCAATCTGCTTCAATCTGCTTCATCCTGCTTCAATCTGCGTCATCCTGCATCATCATGCATCATCCTGCATCATTCTGTGTCATCCTGCATCATTCTGCTTCAATCTGCGTTATCTTGCATCATCCTGCGTCATCCTGCTGCAATCTGCTTCATCCTGCATCATCCTGCATCATCCTGCATCATCCTCCATCATCGTGCATCATCCTGCTTCAATCTGCGTCATCCTGCATCATCCTGCATCATCCTGCATCATCCTGCATTATCCTGCATCATCCTGCGTCATCTTGCATCATCCTGCGACATCCTGCATCATCCTGCTTCAATCTGCGTCATCCTGCATCATCCTGCTGCAATCTGCTTCATCCTGCATCATCCTGCATCATCCTGCATCATCCTGCATCATGCTGCATCATCCTGCATAACCCTGCATCATCCTGCATCATCCTGCATTATCCTGCATCATCCTGCGTCATCTTGCATCATCCTGCGACATCCTGCATCATCCTGCTTCAATCTGCGTCATCCTGCATCATCCTGCTGCAATCTGCTTCATCCTGCATCATCCTGCATCATCCTGCATCATCCTGCATCATGCTGCATCATCCTGCATCATCCTGCATCATCCTGCATCATCCTGCATTATCCTGCATCATCCTGCTTCAATCTGCGTCATCGTGCATCATCCTGCTGCAATCTGCTTCATCCTGCATCATCCTGCATCATCCTGCATCATCCTGCTTCAATCTGCGTCAACCTGCATCATCCTGCATCATCCTGCATCATCCTACATCATCCTGCATCATCCTGCATCATCCTGCATCATCCTGCATCGTCCTGCTTCAATCTACATCATCCTGCATCATCCTGAGTAATCCTGTATCATCCTGCATCATCCTGCATCATTCTGCATCATGCTGCATCATCCTGCATCATCCTGCATTATTCTGCATCATCCTGCTTCAATCTGCTTCGATCTGCTTCAATCTGCATCATCCTGCTTCAATCTGCGTCATCCTGCATCATCCTGCATCATCCCGCATCATCCGGCATCATCCTGCATCATCCCGCATCATCCTGCATCATTCTGCTTCAATCTGCGTCATCCTGCATCATCCTGCATCATCCTGCATCATCCTGCATCATCCTGCAACATTCTGTTTCAATCTGCGTCATCTTGCATCATCCTGAGTCATCCTGCATCATCCTGCATCATCCTGCATCATCCTGCATCATCATGCATCATCCTGCATTATCCTGCATCATCCTGCGTCATCTTGCATCATCCTGCGACATCCTGCATCATCCTGCTTCAATCTGCGTCATCCTGCTTCAATCTGCGTTATCCTGCATCATCCTGCATCATCCTGCATCATCCTGTGTCATCCTGCATCATTCTGTTTCAATCTTCGTTATCTTGCATCATCCTGCGTCATCCTGCTGCAATCTGCTTCATCCTGCATCATCATGCATCATCCTCCATCATCCTGCATCATCCTGCTTCAATCTGCGTCATCCTGCATCATCCTGCATCATCCTGCATCATCGTGCATCATCCTGCTTCAATCTACATCTTCCTGCATCATCCTGAGTAATCCTGCATCATCCAGCATCATCCTGCATCATCCTGCATCATCCTGCATCATGCTGCATCATCCTGCATCATCCTGCATTATTCTGCATCATCCTGCTTCAATCTGCTTCAATCTGCTTCATCCTGCATCATCCTGCTTCAATCTGCGTCATCCTGCATCATCCTGCATCATCCTGCATCATCCTGCATCATCCTGCATCATCCTGCATCATTCTGTTTCAATCTGCGTCATCTTGCATCATCCTGCTTCAATCTGCTTCATCCTGCATCATCCTGCTGCAATCTGCTTCATCCTGCATTATCCTGCATCATCCTGCATCATCCTGCATCATCCTGCATCATGCTGCATCATCCTGCATCACCCTGCATCATCCTGTATCATCCTGCATCATCCTGCTTCAATCTGCGTCATCCTGCATCATCCTGCATCATCCTGCATCATCCTGCATCATCATGCATTATCCTGCATCATCCTGCGTCATCTTGCATCATCCTGCGTCATCCTGCATCATCCTGCTTCAATCTGCGTCATCGTGCTTCATCCTGCTGCAATCTGCTTCATCCTGCATCATCCTGCATCATCCTGCAGCATACTGCTTCAATCTGCGTCAACCTGCATCATCCTGCATCATCCTGCATCAGCCTGAGTAATCCTGCATCATCCTGCATCATCCTGCATCATCCTGCATCATCCTGCATCATGCTGCATCATCCTGCCTCATCCTGCATTATTCTGCATCATCCTGCTTCACTCTGCTTCAATCTGCTTCAATCTGCATCATCCTGCTTCAATCTGCGTCATCCTGCATCATCCCGCATCATCCGGCATCATCCTGCATCATCCCGCATCATCCTGCATCATCCTGCTTCAATCTGCGTCATCCTGCATCATCCTGCATCATCCTGCATCATCCTGCATCATCCTGCATCATCCTGCATCATACTGTTTCAATCTGCGTCATCTTGCATCATCCTGCCTCATCCTGCATCATCCTGCATCATCCTGCATCATCCTGCATCATCCTGCATCATCCTGCATCATCCTGCATCATTCTGCTTCAATCTGCGTCATCTTCCATCATCCTGCGTCATCCTGCATCATCCTGCATCTTCCTGCATCATTCTACTTCAATCTGCTTCAATCTGCTTCATCCTGCATCATCCTGCTGCAATCTGCTTCATCCTGCATCATCCTGCATCATCCTGCATCATCCTGCATCATCCTGCATCATCTTGCATCATCCTGCATTATCCTGCATCATCCTGCGTCATCTTGCATCGTCATGCGTCATCCTGCATCATCCTGCTTCAATCTGCGTCATCCTGCATCATCCTGCTGCAATCTGCTTCATCCTGCATCATCCTGCTGCAATCTGCTTCATCCTGCATCATCCTGCATCATCCTGCATCATCCTGTATCATTCTACTTCAATCTGCTTCAATCTGCTTCATCCTGCTTCAATCTGCGTCATCCTGCATCATCCTGCATCATCCTGCATCATCCTGTGTCATCCTGCATCATTCTGCTTCAATCTGCGTTATCTTGCATCATCCTGCGTCATCCTGCTGCAATCTGCTTCATCCTGCATCATCCTGCATCATCCTCCATCATCGTGCATCATCCTGCATCATTCTGTTTCAATCTGCGTCATCTTGCATCATCCTGCTTCAATCTGCTTCATCCTGCATCATCCTGCTGCAATCTGCTTCATCCTGCATCATCCTGCATCATCCTGCATCATCCTGCATCATCCTGCATCATGCTGCATCATCCTGCATCACCCTGCATCATCCTGTATCATCCTGCATCATCCTGCTTCAATCTGCGTCATCCTGCATCATCCTGCATTATCCTGCATCATCCTGCATCATCATGCATTATCCTGCATCATCCTGCGTCATCTTGCATCATCCTGCGTCATCCTGCATCATCCTGCTTCAATCTGCGTCATCGTTCTTCATCCTGCTGCAATCTGCTTCATCCTGCATCATCCTGCATCATCCTGCAGCATACTGCTTCAATCTGCGTCAACCTGCATCATCCTGCATCATCCTGCATCAGCCTGAGTAATCCTGCATCATCCTGCATCATCCTGCATCATCCTGCATCATCCTGCATCATTCATCCTGCATCATGCTGCATCATCCTGCCTCATCCTGCATTATTCTGCATCATCCTGCTTCACTCTGCTTCAATCTGCTTCAATCTGCATCATCCTGCTTCAATCTGCGTCATCCTGCATCATCCCGCATCATCCGGCATCATCCTGCATCATCCCGCATCATCCTGCATCATCCTGCTTCAATCTGCGTCATCCTGCATCATCCTGCATCATCCTGCATCATCCTGCATCATCCTGCATCATCCTGCATCATACTGTTTCAATCTGCGTCATCTTGCATCATCCTGCCTCATCCTGCATCATCCTGCATCATCCTGCATCATCCTGCATCATCCTGCATCATCCTGCATCATCCTGCATCATTCTGCTTCAATCTGCGTCATCTTCCATCATCCTGCGTCATCCTGCATCATCCTGCATCTTCCTGCATCATTCTACTTCAATCTGCTTCAATCTGCTTCATCCTGCATCATCCTGCTGCAATCTGCTTCATCCTGCATCATCCTGCATCATCCTGCATCATCCTGCATCATCTTGCATCATCCTGCATTATCCTGCATCATCCTGCGTCATCTTGCATCGTCATGCGTCATCCTGCATCATCCTGCTTCAATCTGCGTCATCCTGCATCATCCTGCTGCAATCTGCTTCATCCTGCATCATC